>VXCM01000425.1:77490-136219 GCA_014773175.1 Lucifuga dentata
AGAGAGAGAGAGAGAGAGAGAGAGAGAGAGAGAGAGAGAGAGAGGAGTATTAGGACTGAAAGAGAGCAAGCTTGTCAGTGGAATACAGACTCAAGAGAGCTGGAGTCATGGGTGGCTGCTTCTCTTATTAGACACTCACATCCTTCAGTCTGTCTCAGGAACTTCTTGTGAGGACACTTGTGTTAGAAACTTACCCACAAAAACAAACTCATCCACTGAACTAAACTCTCTGCCTCAAAATCAAACCCCTTTGTTAATGTAGCTACATAATTATTTGTCACCTTGGCAATAAAATGTGTTCCAGAATGCATCTGTGACAACTTGTGATTAGATTTCTCTGCCACGTTTCATGTACAAATCAACTCCAACGTCACGCCTTCAATGATTATACATGGCCTGCAGGTTTTTCCTCAGCGTCTTAGATAGTTTTACTAGATAAGGTGACCTTGTTGTAATCAGCAGTATGCTGCTACTATACAAACAAAGCTGCTAGAGGCAGTGTGGCAAAAACACAGGCCAACTTCATATTTCAACTTCTGTTTATTTCAAAATGATCCAAGTAAGTAAAATATATTGTTATAAAGACCTAAAGGATGGTGGCAAAGGTTGACATCTGATCAGGAGAAGACTAATCTTATTATTATGGAGTCATGAGGGGACAGAAAAACATGGCTCAGGCCTTGGATGAGACTCTGGAGTCATTCTTTCACTTATATGATATTTATAATTTTATGTTTGTCATTTTATAAGACACATGCTAATGCATGGAGTCATATCATGAGTGTTTGCTCAAAATAAATCCAGGAGCAGGTATATTTTCACAATTTGGCACCAAATATGCAGCCCACAGGAGAGGAAGGGCTGGTCATTAACCTAAAACCTAACCAGGGTTTTGGGCAGAAGCTATGAATAAATAATTGACCAATTAACAGTCAACATTTACTCAGGACTGAAATGGGTTTGGGAATGAAAGTGACAGAATCAAGATGGGGCATGACTTGCAATGACAGAAGTCACAGAACCATGGGGAAAGGAAAAAGAAATGAAGCTTTAGGATGGGAATAAAATTCTTATGGGCGGAACCATGTAAGTATAACAAAATGTATGAGGTATGACTGCCACAAAGAGGCAAATAGAGGCCAAACACAAGCACACTGAGGGAAAAACTACTTTAACATAGCCACCTGCAAACAACACGGCAGCGTCCATCTCAGTTTCTGGAAGTAAACTTGTTTGCAGGTGACATTAGACTGTATATTAGCTGCAATACTGTACAAACTTTTTATTAGCTTTGTCATTGTTGTGTTTAGCCAGAAGTCGAGTCTGACTTCTGTTGTACCAAATATACATTTCCACTCACACAGATGCCAGATGTGGTCTAGAGCGAAAGTGTGCGCATTCACACGACACTAACATTTAGTCGCATGGTCCATGACAAGCCCCAAACATGGTTTCAGCGATCTGATTTTCAATGTTTCTGGGATACATCAAATCAAGAGGGACAAATTTTAATATCAGGTCTGAATGGAGGTGGAAATGTATAGAAATGACACTAACTAGGGGTCGTTGATTGCTACAGTATGTCACATGTACACTGCAGTAGGATTGCAGGGTTTGTTTGTGTCCGTGTCCTAAATGAGCACCCATGTATGACACTGACACTAGGTGGGTGAGATAAAGTCTGCATGTTGCAAAGGGTCTAAAACTTTGCCATCTCTAGCTGCCAGCTTTGGATCACAGGGAGGAATGATTTGTAATTTACAGCATGAAAGCTCCTGCGAGGCAGACTCATGTGGAGCCCTGTAACAACATGAAATGTTAAAAAGATGCTTTTGATTCGAATCTAAATGAAGCCATTAGAGTTTGTTTGAGCGGAGCACCTGCAGACTCAACAGATAAATGTGTCTGACCAAATATTTCTAGCTTTGTATCATTTCTGGTCAAATCACAGCATATGTACGGATTTTTGGCAGACATAATCAGAATCGTGGCTGTGACTTTGATGTCTCACACCAAAGGTCATTAGAAGACAATAGCAAAGGTCAAAATCCATTTCCTCTGGACTCACCTGGACTTCCTCTCTATGTGTTTTATCCTGTCCCCCCCATGCTGGTAATTCCATTCCCCACCCAAATGTTCCACTTCCACTCAAATTATGTGCACCCTGGCTGTGTTTTTAGCCTGTTGCACTAATTAAATTCTTTTTTAAAGTCCTTTCAGAGCTGCCTCACTCATCTAAAGATAAACTGGCATCCACTAAACCAAATGCAACAAGTATGTTTCATTTCAATTAAAAAGTCAAACTTCCTTTGATGCTGCTATGCTAATGCTCTCAGTCATCACTCTGAAAAGATATCGGTGCACTCTGAGCTGAAGTAGCTGATTGGGGAGCGCTGACAAGAACCAGCTAAAAAGGAGATGTAGCTAACACTCACTGCATTCATTAGCAGATATGCAGTTTTATGCTCTTTAACATATTGTTGACAACGCAGATATCAGCAGTATTATTCTGTGGCAAAAATCTGTCATTCTAAAATGTAGGGATATTTGTTCTTCTTTTTCACCAACTTCCTGAAGCATCAGCACAGCGTGCAACCAATAAAAACCTACAGAATATGTTCTAAAATAAAACTGATATAAACAAGTACACTGCTGACATAATTGATGCCATTCATAATATTCTTTTTGTTCTCATACAGTGTTATTTTTTCAAGATCAGATGGTTTAACATCCACCGCTGAGGTTCTGCATTACACAGCTAACATGCATGCTGCCAGAGTTATGAATAAGTTGAAGGATATGAGTATGGGTGAGAGCATTAAAGAGGATGAATAGAAGGAAATGAAGGAATACGCACTGTAGGGCACACATTCATACTGGACTTCCAAATATTTGTAGGTCCCAGGGCAAGGGTCAGGAAATACATCAGGTCCAGCCACAACAGCACACTGGGTCCGGTTATTACATCTGGAAAAAGAGAGAGAGAAGAAAGAAATGTCATTTTAATTATGATTAAAAACCATTAAGCCTGGCAACTAGCATCATTTCAGCCTGCTTTGCTGACCGTCTGGTTAATGAAGCTGTCTTAAAGAAACAAGCTGTGTTAAAGAAACTGTCTATAAAGATTCACCTGTGTCAACCACATTGTGAGATATATAAGAATTTAAATGCCTTCATAGAACCAAACTTTTGAAGACATTTCGGCATTTACCTGGACAACAACAGCCCGTGTCCTGCTGAATGTGGATGTAGCTGAGGACAGCGACTAACTGTGTATACTGTGATTAAGACAAACAGAGTAAGATGTTTTCATGGACATATAAAGATTGATATAAAGAGCCCTCTTTCACTTTCTTAATCTTGGCCTGTAGGTGTGTATAAACCCACAAAGTCCCTGTAAAGGTCGCTCTTCTATCCTGTGCCATGTATCTGTAGACGGGCAGTTTGGTTTCGCCAAACAAATTGAAATCCCTGACATAGATCATGAAGTCCACGCAATTTTTTTTAGGTCACAGAAGCACCGACTGCTTGACTATCATGAGTAAATTCACACTGTGTTATGAGGATGAGTGTTGAAATCGACCTGAGTTTAAAGCACAGAGTTGGATTGTTATTACCATGATGGATGGTGGGTGGTGGAGAGGAAAAGACACAATCAACTGCGTGGGAAATCAGCTCCAACGTGAAATGCTGGCCTTCATTAAAAGCACAATTACGGTGCTGCTGGTGTTCTCATCTGCCATTTTGTTTTTGGCAGTCATCAATCAAAGCCCTACTTCATATGCACAGTGCCTCTCGCCACATGTAATAGCAACACTTATCTCATAACATTAACTCTTAAACGCTTTGACAGGTATTGATCTGTCCGTGCATTGCGAATGTTTGCAAAATGAGAACCATGATACGAAGGTCAGCTTGGTTTCTATTTTAGCACCAGTTCTTCATGTGGTTTTTGTAGGCCCATCTATTGAAAGCTAACACTACAGACAGAATTGCCGTCCATCAAATCTATGACCACCATTATCTAGCAATATATAAAATGTATTTATTCTTCAGCAAGGCCATTCAGTCTAAGTCTTGTGAAGGTCAGGGTGGGGTCTGACACAATGATTCATACACCACAATTAAAGGATTCTCTACACCTTAATTAACATTGATTGGCTGCCAACTAATCAATCGAACCAGTGAGGGACAAGCAAAAAGGGGCCCATCTCATTTCAAACCAACCTCTTAATGAGATATGGTCTGACGCATCGCTCCCATCCGAGCTTTATGGGTTCATGAACCCATCCACTCTTCTCGCCCTCTGCCACTCACCCGCCTCAATCAGCCGTCCATGTTCCTTCGCATGAAGAGTTAATTCCCAGGCAGTAAATGCCAGTCAAATAAAAAAGGGGTCAAGACTATGAAACTGAGAAACAATTATGGGGGCACGCTACTCATCTCTGGAGTCTTCTTCAACAGCTTTTCCGTTTTATTCTGTTTAGAACCAAGGGGCTTTGTAATCAGCGGGAGAGAACACAAGTTAAGATTGGGTGTCACACAGAATTAGAAGTGAGATGGGTAGGAGAGAGTAACTAGCGGGAGTTTGGTCTCTGGAGCAAATGTACATGAACACACACAAACACACATTTTTGCACTCTGATGTACAGTCCATCTTTGATTAAATCATAATAAAAACCTCTCAAAAACATATTCTATAAGATTGTTCTTCGGGGAATAGCAAGTTGATTTCAATCATAGCTTCCTGTTGAGGGATTAAACATAATATGCATTTAATATGGATTTCACACTTAATCTGAGCTTTAACATCTATCGCGACCCATATTTGAAATCCCTTCATCACTGCTGTGCATTTCTACCTCTGCACAGCCACAAACAGCTACTGATCAGTTTCCCTGAAGCCTCCCGGAGGCCCCCACCTATTGCAGGGGAATAAAAAAGTTGGAGAAATAATTACAATTAAATGTATTAAGTGTAAATCAATAGTGGAGCAGGAGAGAATCGATAGAGGGAGAAGCTGCCCGGACCATGTGCCACGACAACTTCACAATTACCAATTAGGGGGGGTAATCAGGATTTCATCAAGCATTTGGCTCCGATGGAGCCCTTTGAACTAGCAGGGGGAGAGGGAAATGGATTTACTTGGAGTGATTTATTCAAATATGTAAATGAAGAAGCGGTTTATATAGATGGAACAACTCACTGTGTGCAAGTAGACAACATGTGGTTAGAAGTTGCTGCTGGCTGAATATTTGGTATCTTGCTGGCAACTCTTTGTCGGTGAAAAGCCAAAGCAAACAGAAGTGCTTTGTAAACAAAGTTTATTAAAAAGGACAAACTGGTGCTGAACTGTGTTCCTTTGTTGAACTCATTATTTAGAGCACAATTATCAAATTATTTAAGTACTCACACACCGTCGTATGGATTTCATCCTCCATCAGAGGTGGCGATCACAATTTATTTTTTACAATTCGGCCACTGGCCACCTTTCTTGATCTGCACTGCAGCTTTGCCTCTGTTATAGCTTTTTTCCTCCTGCTCCCTGGTCTGCTGTTTGTTATCACTGGCAGATTAGAGCTCAGACTGCCAGCTGACGAGGGAAGATGTGGCACAAAGCAGCAGAGTCCTATGTAAGCACAAACTGTAATCACTATAATCTCTGGCTGATCCCACTGCTGCCACTGATGACTAGGCTATAAGTGGGTTGAGCCCCCGCTGTCCACTGACCACAGACATATAAAAATGAATAAATGAATGAGAAAGCAAAAAAGTAAATGGCCAGTAGTCCAAGACAGAGACAGTGCAACTCCTGTCAAAGCCAGACAGCTACGTTGCCATTGGAGAGTAATAAAAGAGAATTGGTGTGCACCACTGTTCCCTTTCAAACTCCCCTGATTTATATCGGAGGAGAAATGCCAACCAAGAGGAAGGACAGAAACGTTTGCCAGATTTTAAAAGTTCATGACATAAACTATTCTCATGGTACTGATGATACTGACCCTGCTTCCAACATGCCAAACTACTTTGAAAGATTTGCCATTGGATTTATATCAAAGAGATGTGCCTGAAGTAAGTCAAATAAGACTGGAAACGGTTCAGCTGGCGTTCTCCGTTGACGACGTCCCTGGAGTTGTTTCACAGTTTGTAGATGTTTGAGGAAACAGTTCCTGCCGGGGAACAAAAATTCTCCATTTGCTCTCAGTAATAAAGAGCAAACACATCCAAAGAGTCCCNACCCCCCGCAAGAAACAAACACACACACACCTTATAATTACTTTGAATAAAAAGTAGAGAGGAAAAAAGATGCATAGGGTGCTTTGGGGATTTATTGTGTGTGTGTGTGCATGCAGGCTTGTGTGTGCACAGGCAAAAGTGCATGTTGGCATCTTTTGCTGTGTGTGCAGATTGCAGTGTGTGTTTCTGTTTGTAAGAGAGGGAAGGAGGAGAGTGAAAAACAGTGGCGGACGGGTCAATATCCTCGTCCCTCTGTTGGGACCCATTACGCTTTAGTGATGGTCTTCGCTGCCCACGGTCGACTTCATTCATTATCTTTCCCAGCTGCACACCGCAGCATCCATCTTTTCTCATTCAACCTGTCTCCTGGCACAGCACAAAAAAACAACCCTTAAAACTCCCATGAAACCTGGAGAAAAAGCTACAAGAAGAAAAGCAACGGCCTTGAGCAGTGTGTATTTTGCTCTCAAGTAAAACTGGAAAATATTCAAAGCTAACTGTTGAGTGTCGATTAGCGTAGCTCCTTTGTTGAAGGAGGTATTTCATTTCATTTGCACGATTATACACATATAAAGATAAAAAAATAATGAAAAGAAAAAGAATCACAAAAGCAACTCAAGAAAACAATCAACACAATACAGTTCCCGTGCGGGAGAGGTAAAAAGCCACAGGCTTATACTAAGTCCTCTCCCCAACATCAACCATCCTCAATTCAATTCACCATACAACAAAAAAACGACAGAAGTGACTCAGATCACACAAAACCAAAAAATAGACAGTCACTTTTCCACCAGCAGTGACACTACAATTGCAATGACAACAGAATCACCTTCAGTAATTTTTTAAAAGAAAAAAAAAAATGTTTCCCATTGTACTACATCCAAGTATGAATTCCATAAAGTTTGTGTCGAAATTAAAAGCGGATGACATTATGAGAACAAAAAGAAAGATGAAGCTGCTTAGATTGTCTAGTGCTATACAAATGCATTCATGCAAAAGAAGTTCTTAAAGACTTTAGGTACATGAGAATTCATAAAATGTTTTTATAAATAAACATGCCATATATTTATATTACATACAGAGGCTGAGCGAATGACAAAAGGCGGCTGATGGTTCCTGATTAACAAATTTCTTCTGCACTTTTAGTCCACTAAGATGAGTAGTATATGTGCTTACCAATATAATATTACAGTAATTCAAATATGGATAAAGTAAACTGTAATATAATACTATAAGAGAGGACTGATTTACAAAATAAGGAATCTTTCTAATTATACCAAGGGATTTCATTGATTTTTTTGACAACAAAGTCAATATGCCTTTTCCAGGATAAACTATCATCTATTATTACTCCTAAAAAATGATGTGAAGTTAACTTCGTCAATTTTATTATTTGCAATATATAATTGTAACAAGAAGTCCTCAACATATTTATGGCCCTTGAATAACATAAACTTTTTTTTTTTTTTTTTTTTACATTTATTGATAGCTTATTCACCATAAACCACTGTGGTAGATCTTGATTGGTTTCGAGTAAAAGCGTGTCTAAGTTATGAAAAATAAACTGGTTTGTATCATCTGCAAAAAGAACAGGTAGTAATACTTCCAAAACCTTGGGCAGATCATTAATATAAATTTAAAAAAGTAATGGACCAAGGAAAGAACCTTGTGGTACCCCACACTGAATTACTGCGTTATCAGATTTGTGCTGTTGTATCACAATCATCAGTTTATTTCTCCAGTAGAAACCTACGTATTGTTTACATGGAGAACCTCAGTAAGGAGCAGATATTTTCTGTTGCAGAGCTACCATAGAATAATGTATCATTTATATCCTCCAAATGGGAGATTATCTGGAAAAAAAACCCCTGTTTTTATGCTTTCTAGTGTTGCATATGTGGAACTGCATTCCATGAAACTACAAAGTGCCGTTAGAATTCAAGGTCAAGGTCAACTTTATTGGTTTCCAAGGATAAATTTGCCTCAGGCATCAAGGTTGCAGGTCCATACACACCCACATCTATTCTACATGCGAGCCTCAAATACATTCAAACAAACCTCAAATAGCATTGAAATACATCAGTGTGTCGTACCTGAGAATCACAGCTGGAAAGTTACTCAGCCACTTAATCAGAAATCACCAACCAGCTTTGAAGAGATAAGTTGCCAGTCAACCAGAAAAAATTCTACTAGATTTACTGGTAAATTTTCCAAACTGGAACAGATAGTAGCTGAATGCTGATCACTGAGACTTTGGAGAGGAAGTACATCTGTGCATTCTTTTTCTTTGCTGTCGCACCCAAATGCATCATCATAACTAACAGAGAACAGAGAACACAACTGTTTCCACATCACATGCTCCATCACAGCATTTGGGATATAAACTTCAAAGTCCATATCAACGTTAGATTTTAGATTTCTTATTCAATTCTTGTCAACATTATCCTTCACGGCTTTAGCATCAAGTGTGTTGTTCCATACCTTTTAAGCTTGCAGTTTGCATGAACTTCTACAGGTTGGGGAGGTTTGTTACAAACACAAATGTCACCACTCAACCCAACAAATTATGAAAGCTACTGAATTTTTACTATTTGTTTATCCAACTGCAGCAGCAACTCCATGAAGATTAAAAACCCAAAGAGGAAGACTGAGGGGAAATGAATACAATAGCCAACTGTGGGTGTGGGGGATTTATACGCATTGCTGAAGGGACTCACTGTTCTCAAGTGTTAAAGCTCTCATAGCACAACACACATAGGGATTATCTGCATATAAACTCGTGTATGCATATGCCTTAAACCGATGATCAATTAATATGAAGAGTCACAGATGATAGAGGTGATTGTGCATTTAAGATAAAAATACACAATCAATGCAGATGTGTTGCTGCCAGCATTGGTGACACGTTTGGGAAAAGACAAGATGCAAAAAAGTCAAGATCTGTCAGGAACACTGGACGATAAACCAGCAACCATGTTCCTTTTTTTTCTATATGTATATATACAGGATTAGCTATGTGGAACGAAGCAGAAATAAATCAAGTGCCAAGTGAATACTGAGAACATGGAGTGTTTATGTGCATGTGGCGTATGGATGACCTTTGTCTCAATCTTTTAAGTATGGCCTTAGTTTCATTAGGGGTGGTCAAACAAAGGTCAACACTGATCATCTCTCACCAACGACTTCTATTTGTTACATAAAGTCAATGTTATTTCAGCAAAAATGAGCAGCGCAAGCTCATTTTTTTTCTCCTGACAGGCATAATCCTTCTTAGACACTGCCACAGATTAGCTTTCATAAAATGTTTACATCACACGGTTTCCCCTCTCCAGCACTGTATTTGCAAGATAAGCTTCAGTTCATCCCAATGCAACAACAAACTGACTTTACAGTGGAGTTGATGAGGAGATAATCAAGAGCACAAACACACATACTAATTTCTTGAGTATTTTAATAACTTGAGGTCATACTGAGGGCTGATCATCATCAGCAGTGAAATATGGATTCGTGTATGAGGTGTTTTCCCTTGGAGATAATCCAGGTGACTAATGTGAAGCCAAAGATCAGCTGGATAAACACATGCTTTTTGCTGCCTCGCTATGTTTGGACCAGTGGGAACTTTCGAGGTGATGATTAAAAGAATATTTCAGAACTGAAATGAAGACCTGGGCTTGTTTGTCTCATGATGATAATGGATGAGACAAATATAGGCACTGGTAAAAACATTTTCCTTCTGTGATTTCTGCTATTTATACATTTGTACTGTTTGGTTTTTTGGTGCAGCCTTTAGTAACAAAGGCTGCACCAAAATAGAATGCCTCATAATTCCATTTACTTTACACTTTATGTACTTAATATTTTCACTTAGTTTGGAGAAGAACAGTACCTGTATGATCGTCATGGTGGTCAATAATGTGTACTCAGCAGCAGTGACAGCTATATTAACTCTCTGCAGGCTAAAGGCTAATGTTCACTGGCTGTGGAGCGTGCACATTCCTGTGGTAGCATAACGGTCATGGTAAGTTCAGGTCCTGAAGGTTTTGTCTGCCAACACAGCAGACACAGCCAGACTTGTATTCTCTTGAGGTAATACTTCTTCAGTAAATTGACCTCTGTCAGTTTTCATCCACATTTGTTTGTCTGTTTCTGTTTGTCAGCAGGACCACCTCCAAATCAATGCTGGGAAAACCAAAGAACTGGTGGTGGATTTCCGCAGGTGCAAACTCTCTCCCCCTACACTAGTGGATATCCAGGGTATGGGCATTGAAATTGTAAAATCTTACAAGTACCTGGATGTTCACCTGAACAATAAACTGGACTGGACAACATAAATGCACTTTACAAAAAAGGACAGAGCAGATTCTATCAGCTGAGGAGACTCAGGTCGTTTGGAGTGCGGGGGACACTCCTGAGGACCTTCTTTAACTCTGTGGTGGCATCAGCCATCTTCTATGGTGTGGTCTACTGGGGTAGCAGCATCTCCACTGCTGACAGAAAGAGACTTAAACTGGTTAAGAAGGCCAGCTCTGTCCTGGGATGCCCCCTTGATCCAGTGGAGGTGGTGGGAGAAAGGAGAATGATGGCTAAGCTATCAGCCCTGCTGGACAACACGTCCCACCCCATGCAAGACTTTCTGACAGCAGTGGGCAGCTCCTTCAGTGACAGGATGTTTCACCCGCAGTGTGTTAAGGAGAGATACCGCAGGTTCTTCCTCCCTGCAGCTGTCAGACTTTACAATCAGCACTGCTCCCAGTAGTCCGCACATATCAAAACTGAAAACTCAACCATGTGCAATATCATGTATGATAATGTTTACTTAACTGTGCAATATCAGTATTTCCTACGTGCAATAATGTGAATTCAACATATTCAGTTTGTGGACTTATTATAGTTTGTTTACTGCTCACTTATTATTACTTACTTATTGATGCTTGTTGTTGACTTAACTGTTTTTGCCTTTCACTGTCTTTCCTGTGGTTGTTTTTTATACTTGAACTATCCCTTTGCTGCTGTAACACTGCAATTTCCCTGCTGTGGGACTAATAAAGGATTATCGTATCGTATCGTATCTTGTCTTATCTGATATCAACAGATTTCAGTGAAAGTTTTCAGATAGGTAGGACTTTGGACAAAGAAGTGTTGATTAGATTTTGAAGCAGATTGAGATTCAGAAACATGATTTTTTTTTTTTTTTTTAAATTCATTCATCGCAAATTTGGGCAATTGTCAACATTTTAGCCTATGCCTCAAAATCTAAGACATCAAACATATATACTGTGTGTGTGTGTGTGTGTGTGTGTGCATGTGTATATATATATATATAAATATANACATATATACTGTGTGTGTGTGTGTGTGTGTGTGTGCATGTGTATATATATATATATAAATATAACTATCATTCACTGATTTTAATGTAAAAATCTGAGATTTAGGTGAGATTTAGGTCAATAACTGCAAGAGATCATGTGACATCGATTTTGGGGGAATTCATATAAAATTACAGTAACTACACAATGTCATGCTGAAATTTGCCACCAGACAAACAGGTTGTGTGATGGTATGTTTTATGATTCGCTTCCTTGACATGTAAATAAGAAAATACCATAGTCATGCCTCTAGGGTAAACAATAAAAGATGCCAATTTATGAAGAAAGGAAAATAGTTATGTGATGGCATTTGTGCTATTGACATGTTGAGTATGGCGACTGCGTTTTATGAATCCCCCTAACAGAGGAAAAAAAAAAAAAAAAAAAAAAAACTACAGAAAACTAAGAAAACTGAGCATGAGAAAATTTGTGGGGCTGCTGCTGTGACAGGCAACACAGAGATTTGAGGTCAGAGGAGATAAAGGTCAGCACCCACCGGGCTGCACTCCTCCCGCTGCGAGCAATGTTTCTAAGGAGGGATTTATTTGTCTCATGATGATCGTGTCTACACCACAACAAGTATGTTTCATGAAACCAGGACAATCTGAAATGGGCTGCAGAAATTTGATTTATGTATTTTTTTTCATAATGGTTAAAATTATTTGAATTAGAATAATACTCAACAACACACTGTCTTTGTATTTCACATGTATTCCATTTTCTGAAAAGGAAGTTTTTGTATTTCCTCTGAGACCTGAATTGTCTTGTTTGCTGAGTACACAGAATGACTTTAAGAATATTTGGTCTTCATTAAATGCTTAAATTATTGGAAAAACCTAGGTGAAGGTGGAAGAAGCATTTGTTTCTTTATTGGTAACTTAGTAATATACGATGAATTAATAAGAGAATTTGCTAAGACTTATGTACAGATCTCTCCCAAGTGCTGGGTAAACAAAATAAATCTGTGCTTATGATTATTTAAAGTCCCCGATTAAAATATAAATAAATAAATCTCAACAGTTTCAACATACCTACTGAGGAAAAAGAAATAGAAATATACATTTCTTTCTTGAAGATAAACTCCTGAGCACAATGTATTTTAGGCCTTAAACTTGAATATTTTTGACCATTTGTAGCTGCTTCATTGTCTTGTTTTATGTATAAATGGAGGACAGAGGCCCACAGAGATGCATTTCTGACTGCTAAATTTCATAATCTCATAATCTGAATGCCCCTCTAAGTGTAGATAATACAACATAAACCTCTGAGCTCCTTAACAGAGGTTTATTTCACTTTTAGTCCACCCAAACATTCGCTCCCAACCTCCCAAACAGACCAAAAATGAAAAAAATATAGTGAAATAAATCAGTGCAAAATACATGCAGTTTGCTTTCTTTGGGATGTTTGGAATAGACAACTATTAAATAAAAACACAATATTATATAAAACACAACATGTGATCTGCTAGGATACACACATTATAATTTCTGAGTGTTTTCTCTAAAGGGCAAAGATAAATTGACCAAAATAATACTCAAAAATTTCTCACGTGAAAAGAAACATTAAAAATTGTGGTTTGTTTAACATTGATAGTGATTCTGAGCTCTGCCAATATTAGTTCAACATCTCGGTCTTTCTTTCTCACACACACACACACACACAAGTAAAGACATACACATGGAAACTGCAGCCCTGTGTAGCCACTCTAGAAACTCCTATAAATAATGTATTTTCTGCACTCTGTTTTCTTAGTTCCACCCTCGGAATGAACTGAATCCACCACCATTGCTTACTGGAATAAAATTTAAATTTTTTACACTCATCGCTCCATTTCCACTGTGGCCATAATTAAAGAATAACCTAGGAAACACACTTGTATGTAAATGATGTGATAATGCATGCAGACATATATGATTTATATGATGCAGTACTATGGTGGTGGCTAATTAGGGAGCAGCACAATAGCGCCTGTCAATACAGGCGCTAACTGCTTGATTCAAAACACAACAAGAGGGATTTCTCATATAAAGAGGACTGACATCTTGACATACAATTTATGACAGTATATTGTCTAATTATTCCCCTTTGAGCTGCTGTTTACTTCCATTTTGATCAGTATATAACATGTTCATTGTTTGTGTATGTGTGTAGAGGAAGGCTAGCAGCTGCTAATTGACGAAAAATGTGTGTTTTGTGCCAACTTGAGTTGTTTTTTTTACACTAGGCAGTATTATGTGTAAATATATTTCTGCTAAAAAAGATGGATAATTGAAAGTTATTTGCAATGCCTTTGCAACAATAGCTCAATAAGCCATGTTTTATGACCTGTAGCTATGGAAACTGATTGTGTAATCACAACCAATTTCACTCCTACTGCACTCACTGGCACCCACACCATGAAACTGACCTGTTGACACCGATATTCATTACAAAAGCATAATAGCGTACTTTAATAGATCTCTGCCACTAAAAGCATACAAATGAAAATCAGAATCATGTCTGAAACAAGCAGCTTTTAATCTCTGTGTATGTGTACTGTATGTAAATCATATCACCCACAGTGGCTCTCCAGGTGCCTGTAAGAAGAGGGAAAGGACGATTGAAATGTGTAATAACTTCACAAATCGATTCGTTTGGTGGATAGGGCTTATGCGCTGGGGCATGCCTGTCCAATGATTTACGATTTCCAGGATGAATTTTTCTATTCTTATCCAATAAACGATGCAGCGGCCTATCTTCCTGGTGATGCTTGATTTATCTCCCGGCCGAGGCCTCTGGGACTTTTCAGCCCGTAGGCCCAATTTCGGCTAAGCCTCATTGCAGGGAGAACCTGTAAAAGTGAGGACTGGGCCATATTTTTTTTATAGTCATATGAATATTAATGTGTCACATTTTGAAGAAAAATGATAATTCGACATGCAAAGTGTGATGTTACATTTCTTTTGGGTGTGTGTGTGTGTGTGTGTGTGTGTGTGTGTGTGTGTGAACATCAATGCCTACGTCTAAATTGAAAGTATATGTATGAGCTCTGGCATCTCTGCAGGCAGGCTAGCATACATACTGTCAAAACACTCTCTATACCACAAAAGAGTCCATTCTGAAATATTCCATTGAGAGTCCCTGGTGAAGGCTGGTTCCTGCGGAGATGCTAAGCTCACCTCAAGAGATGAGCTTAGCACTCTCAGATTCTTTGGCTAGATACCCAGTGGTGCCACTGCTGCGATGGCCTTCACAAGATAGATGGGAATAAAAAAAAGAGAGGCAGAAATGCCACTGCTTTGACTTTTCAAGGCATCAAGCCCTATTTGTTTCATACAAAGAGTAATGTCTGCTGCTGTTTCGAGTCAAAGGAGTGCTTTGGGAGCTTATGTGGCTTCATGCTCTGCACAGCAACAACAAAAAGATTCTAATCCTTCCCTGGGACCAGGACTCAATCTCCACTTTGGAAAAATTGGAGGAAAATCTGAGGTTTCTCTGAACAAAAAAAAGTACAGCAACACTCAAACAGCTCTCCATACAGTATAATCTACACACAAATCAATAAGCACACTGAATCATTGTACACTCCACATCTTCCTCACTTTCCCAAGCATACTTGCACATACACACACGCACATACACAAGCACACCGAGGCCTGCCTTTAAGCAGAGATTTTTCATTTCCAGTTGCTGTCACCATGGTAACCTCCAGTGTCCAACTTGGGCTAGTATCTGCTTCCAGCACTTTCCTTCTTCAAAGCCCTTTTTTTCAAAGCACCAAACCACATTGCTTCACTAACGGTCACCCATGGTGCTTAGCTTCTGGGAGCTGTTTAGTTGCTAATTACCTCATCTGACAAAGGGACGAATGGGTGGCTCTAACAACAAACCGCTCTATCTGTACAAGTCACAAGGCTCAGCAATAAATAGACTTCTTTATAACTGCCATTTTACAATCTTTAAAGTAAAAGAACATAATGAAAAAGGCTGAACATGATCTTTTTTTCAAACAGAATTCACAAAGCTGCATGTGCTCATGTCAACCTTTTTGAAGATTCCAATGGCCACCTTTGTCGCCATGAAGAAGACCGCCTTGGCAGAGCTACTGAACGACAATCAAATATTCCCGTGTTGACCGATCGATGAAAGCCACCTCCTGATCTTACTCCTTCACATCTCAATAATGAAAGATGAGCAGGGGTTACGAGTAACCTTAGCGCTCAATACAGGAGGGGTCAGTCATCAATAGCTCAGCATGGGTCCAGGCCTACATTGGCATGCTGGGAATCACCACAAGTCTTAAGGAATTGTCCTGAAAGATGTATGGCTGGGATTAAAAGCTTTGACTGGACTGAACTCTCCAGTCTCCTTGGTGTCAATATAACCAAGGTACTGTCAGTCACAACTTCAGCCTGTGAGGAAAGTAATTTATGAGCTCACGAACACATTAGGGGTTTAATTCACCTTACAAGATGTACTAATTATGTTGGCGACAGAATGTTCACAATGTCAGCAATGGCAAAATTAACTTGATTATATGCCGTTTGTAAGATTTTCAATGGTTTTTCAAAGGCACAAATTAATTCTGTGGAGTAATTTTGTAAATTTGTACTAACCTGCATGAGCCCAAGATTTAAGCTCTGCCAATATTAGTTCAACATCTTGGTTTAGAGGACATTCAAAACATTACTGTGAATATCATTTTTTTTTTACTTTAAAAACATGGACTAATTGTTGTCTCTTAGGAAACTTTGTTGAGAGATCAAGTGAGGTGAACAAGTGAAATAACAAGCCAGAATGACAGCAGTATTTGATGAAAGACTATCGTTCTAGCTCCTTCCTGAAGTGACAAGGCATTTTCTGTACTTCAACCCCCACAGCGGCACTGTCCCATCGAATTTGTCAAGCAAAGTCAAGACATTTAGCTGTCTTTTAATGTCTCCTTGTACCAACAGCCCTCTGGAGATCTGGCCTGAGGAGGAGGACAGCTGCATTCTGGTGGAAAACATAGTAAGCGTTTGTCATCCTGTCGGTTTGTTTCACTCTGTTTCTTTACTGACTGCTGTTTGTGTTCATGCCTGTTTGTAGTTTAAGATTTACTGCAAAACACTCAACAACAACTTTCTAATGCTGCTAAATGTAAAGAACCATTCTAAGACTTAGTTTAAGCATCTGCTTTAAGCATCTATGTAACAGTAATACGACACGTCTAAAGGGCACAGTGAGGGAGTCAAAGGTCAACAATGTCCCAGCTGATACACGAGAAAAGTCATTTGTGTTCAGTGGTTAATTAGGGTGATAATAAGGTCAGTGATTCTTAGAATAAGTTAAACCGTGAAGGGACATAATAAATTCATCTTTCATCTATTGTCATGAACTCTAAACGCTGAAAATCAGGCACAATTAAAAGCACCAAATCCCTCAAGATACAAGTCTGCTCTGGATCATTTTCCTATGGATTACTGTGTATATATAGAGTTCAAGTGGTGCAAACTCCATGAATATTCAGCTGCATGTTTGGCATCGATCAAAGTGAATTATGCAACTGTGCAATGAAACATTTATCATAAGGGAGTGATGCTGCTTTTTCAGCTTAAAGATAGATATGCTGTTGGTTCTATATAAACCATGCAGATGGTTTCAATAGCCAAAGCTCAAACTGAAGTCTAATTGGATCCTTGTAATCTATTAGAACTTGAAGGAGGAATTTTAACACAATTCCAATGACAGTATATGCTCTTGCCAAAATGGACTAAAGCAGGCAGATGAGAGACATCACAGCGGGTGAATGAGAGAAGGCTAATAAAGCAGGTCTTTGTTGAGGTGCTCCCTGTGTGCAGCCGTCAGTCACAAAGTAAGCAAGGTGAAATCACTCCTCGTCTTGCTCTCTTAATTCCATCTCATCAAGGTGAAGGGGCATGTGGTGTGAATGCAGATCCCACTTTTGCTGCCCTCATGAATGTCAAACTCAGAAACTTTGGATTATGGCAGCTCACTCGCACCCATTAGAAGGCAACATCAAGAAAAAGAGAGACTCAAATTGATATAAATAAAGGGAGCAAAAGAGGAGTGGTAAGGAGGGAGGGTGAAAGGGGTTCCAAGTCAAACTCTAACTGAGAGAAGAGAGAACGAGACAGAGTGAGAGACAGCAAGAGAGAGAGAGATAGGAGGATTAAGAGAGGTAGAGAGTGTTTAATAATGCTGAGTTGACCAATGACTGGAGGACCAAGCAGTCTGAGCCATCCATCGTTTCAAGGGGAATACAGGACCTCATCGGAGCCCCAACCCTCAAAGATGAGTCAAATTATTCTCAAGGAGCATTCGGCACCAACCAAGCCAAATAATAAACATCACCCTCACCACTCCACAGACAGAGCAATCACAGATTTTAAAATTCTGTGATAAAATGCAGGAAATCCAAAGCTGTGCCACAGCAGTGAGAAATAAGAGAACGGTGGCCTGTCATCATCGAACCAAAGGCCCATTTGACTCTCAAAAGCTTACCGCAAAGTTGCACAGAGCTTAAGAATGCCTCACGATTACAACATCACTTGGAGGAGCAAATGATAAAGAAAAAAAAAAAACTATAAAGTGCTTAAACAAAATGAAATCCTAAACAATGACTTGCTTGCAAAAAAAGAAAGCCTTGATATAGAATACTAGCATGTGAATGAAGGAGGCTCTACATCACGGCCATCACAGGAAAAGCACAATTCAAGGTCAGGGAAGTACTAGCCTGGTGCTGCACTCCTCTTTGCTTTGTCACAAAGTCCATTCAAAAATGTACCCAGACACATTTCCTTTTGCGCATGATACTGCAAGGTGTAAATGTGTGCCGAATACATTGTGATTGGAATGCAATGCAATGCAAGATCGTGTGAAACCACAACTAGCCGGATTTAAATCATCAGCTGGGACACATCTGTGAGATAAAAATCTGTTGACAAATTGAAAATGTTACCCTTCCTAGTTGTCTTGCTGACTCTCGTAAATAGTTATTTTGAATCGGGAGTTGTGACTTGCTGTAAATGGGTACCTGCACCTGGAACATGGACAGGAACAGCGCCCACACAAATATATACACAGGCCAGAAGTTTGAGGCCATCCCATATTTAAAAAAAAAAAAAAAAAAAAAATCATCAATACACAGTTTGTTTTACAATTTATTGCACAGGAATTGTCAATAAATACATAAAATAAACATAATTAGTTTTCAATAAGAATATGTCAACATAAAAGCTCTTTGGATTCGTCAAAGTACCCCCCTCTGGTGAAGTCAGAATTCTCAAAACCTTTTGCTCCTCTTTTGAAATGGATGTAATATTGGCATAATTTTGATGAATGTTTTGGATCATTGTCCTGTTGAAGAATGAAATTTTGACCAATAATTTGTAAACCAGATGGAATTGTTTGTCTTTGAAGGATGGAATGGTAATTCTCTGTCCTCATAATTCCTTTAACTTGGACCAAGTCTCCAGATGTCTCTCTCTCAAAACACCTCCACACCATCACTGAACTGCTGTGGGGTACGGTGGCTACAGAGCAATAGCATAAGCAGACTGTGTAGCAAGTTAATCCCAAAATGATCTAGGAGAAGGCAGACAGCAGGCTACTTAATAGAATGTTAAAACACATAAGTAAGGGAGTTTGGGCAAGGGAGGTGGAACAAAACTGGAGTGCCAGTGCACTAATACAGACTGGGCATGCTTTCATTAAAAATCATTTCTTAAGCCATAGTGGCNGTGCCAGTGCACTAATACAGACTGGGCATGCTTTCATTAAAAATCATTTCTTAAGCCATAGTGGCTACATAATGTGCTCTTGTTGACAAAGTCTTCTTGAAAACTAATTATATCTATTTTATGCATTTTTGTCATTTGCTGTGCAATAAATTGTAAAACAGTGTATTGATGATTTTTTTTTTTTTAAATCTGGGAGTGGCCTCAAACTTCTGGCCTGTAGTGTATATATATTTTAAAATGGATGAAGCTCGTCCATGGAGCAAGGAGTAAACACAGGCTTTAATAACAACCTGCCTATTGAGCTTCAATCACAATGCAGGCAAAATCCAGATAAGGGGAACACTTTTTAATGTGTAAATGGGTCCAAAAAATAACAGCCTATGAAGTCTGTTTCAATACATCTATTCACTGCATAAATCAGCAATTTAGCCAATTTAGTTGGTGAAAACACTAGCTCACATTTCTGCTTCCGTGTTGAACTAAACTATAATTAAAAATCATTTCTCTTGCAATTGCAGTGTATTTGATATATCTTCCATTTGCAGAGAATCAGTTAATTGCAGAAAGGATATTTTTATGGTAAATTGATGTACTGAGGGAAGGAAAGAGCCACAAGGAATTTTGGTACTCGTTCCAAAAAAATGGGGCATGAATCAGCATGAGAAGATGTTGTTTTTATCTAGTAGGAGAGATGATGAATAGCCAGTAAAGTTATTAAAGGTCAGGAGAAGTTGCCTGCCCCCCTTCTATATGAAAGAGAAAAAAAATGAATCTGGCACTTTGGGGAAGAAAGAAGCGACAGAACGGCAGACATCAAATGTTGGATACTCCCACCTGCCAATTAAAAAAGGAAGCAGAAAACTAGAAGAAGACGGATGAAAGCGCATGGATTGCACAGAAGGGCAAATATCAGATGGAGGAAAGGAAAAAGCCTAGTCGGTTCTCTGCACTCTGACTAACCACCTGCTCCTGCCTGAATTAGCCCTTTCTTTACTGTTTGGACTCATCCAAGTGAAACTCACTCCCCTAGCTAACAAATTGACTAAGGCCTCCTCCTTCCATTTTTTAACACAACATAAAACTCCATGTTTAGCGAGCCACCACAGGGTCGGCCATTAATCTGACACCATAAAGCCTCAGACCCTGTACGATGTTTCCTGAGGGTAATATGAAGGGGAATAAGAATAACAACAGCTCTAAAAACTCCCAAACTTCTGGAGTCTTTGACAATATGCTCAACTTCTTCCAACATAATAAAGCCTATGGGGCATTCAGCTCAGAATCCCAAAATGGACACCGTTACGGTCGATTCAAACCACTGGTTTGGTCAGAGTCAATCCGCTCCTCTTTTATCTCCGTCTCCTGAGAGATCTATCAATCCGCTTCATATGGGGAGATGTCCTTAACCGTTTCCCATTTGCCAACCTGGGTCTCCTTTCCTGTCTAATCACCACAGGGACCAGTAAGGCCACATTTCGAGTCCCAGGCTACCCAAGGCCTGAGCAGATCGGCTGCCAGCCTGAAATTTGCAGCAACTAATTGGGCAAAATTGAATGCGGCAGGTTTTTATCAAACTGGAGAGGAGAAGGGTTGGAGGCAGATAGAAGGCAGGGAGGGCTGAAAAACGAGGCAGGATAATGAATGTCAGCTGATGTCATCCAATGGAGAAAAGAACAGAATGTGGAAGAAATAAACCTCTTTGATTTAAGACGTCTTTATGAAAAAAGGGTTACGTGGGGGCAGGAAGCAAACGCGCACAGACGGAAAGGAGCTTTAAATTCCTGCAGCCACAGAACTTTAGTGTGTTTATCATTTTACATGTTTGTTTTATAGCAAAAGGAGTTTTTTCTATCTCTCTCTGTCAAAGCTTTTATTAATACCCTTTGCATATTACAGTTTGCTGCAAAATCTCCGATTACAACAGGCAGTCGTGTCCTGCTGTGTTCATCGGTCATGTTTTTGTTCCATAATTGTCAGGTGTTCAACACATAATTGTATCATGGAAAAACAACAGCAAAGAGTAAGCAAAGAAAGAGAAAAGAAAGCAGAGAAAAGAAGATAATAAAGAAAACATGTAACTCTAATACATGATCTAATATAATGCATGATATGCACACTTTATAAACAATCATTTAGCTATAGATGTAATTCTGGTACTTAGGAAAATCTAAATGTAAAAAAATGAATAGAACCCTGCATGATATTTGCACTTCCAACATTAAAATCAAGCATAAATTCATCTGTCATCTCGTTGTTTTGGGAGTTAAATGTTTATGCAAAGCTTGACTTTAAACAAGGGAGGCAACTGGTGATGAGCTTCAAGGGTCACGCATGAACAGTGATGGTGTTACTCTCATCTGCTCAGCATGATAAACTTTCATTTACTGTCAAAGGTGGCTGTCTGCTTTATTTATCTGCATATTTCAGAATGTGAGTGCCTTTTTTGTTTTTTGCTTTCATTCTACAGAAGAAGGAACTTTAGAAATTTAGAGAAGAAAATACAACAATAGGACACCAAGCATAGATATGACAAAACGCATAGTAATCGTCTGAATCTTCTAAGTATAACAGTTTTGATTCCAAGCCTACACCTTAATCTCCTGTAAAGTGCATTAAGATTGGTAAATGAAGATAATTTTTCATTTAAAATAAACTGTAACTGACAGTAATAGCTGTTATGTGAGTGGTGTTGCTCACATACTTGTATATACGCATAAACAAAGATGGAGACAATGAATGATGCCTTAATTATAGTTATTAACCAAGACATTATATAAATGGAATTTGCTCAATCTGCTTCTCCGCAAAACCTTCAGCTATTTTTCTGGATGCCATTGTTGCCACACTGCTGGTATTATTTGATACACATTCTTTTTTTTACTGCCCTCATGATTTTTGGATGTATTGCATCTTCATAGCATTCCTTGTGGAAGTGCACAGCCAACAATTCAAACAAACATGGGATCATGTGGGAGCCACCAGGGGTATTATCCTGGCATTAATGATCCATAACTGAGTCTTTTTTTTTAATATAGTTCTTTCATATTCTTTACTATTTGACCAAAGATCAATTTATCGACCAAATATCAATTTTAAATACTCCAAGATAAAGTTAAGTGTCAGGAAGAATTTAAAGGAGTACTAAAAGGAAAACCGGCATATGCAAATGGCTATGCAGCAGAGAATAAAGCAGATGGTGATGCTCTTGCATGTGCTAGGCCACCCTCAGAGCGGAGGGCAAGCAAGGACAGCTAAGCATGTGGTACTGTTCTAATCTGATTGGAATGACAATAACCATGTTTACGTTTTGCGTATATCACTACAATTAAACTCAGTCCACTAATCTTGGTGAATTTCCCTTTGTTCCAGCAAAAAATAATATTCCTTACTCATTTTTTAAAATATGTATCTAAACTTTGCCTTGCTCTTCATGGAATACATTAATATTCAAGAATATGTCTTTTCTTTTCATACAATCTACACTCATGACAAGGCTTCCTGACTGAGACGGGGAGATCTGGATGAAGATGGGCAAAGGAATGCAAAGGGATTCTTCAGCTAATCCCACTGTATGGCTTAAACAAATATCTCATCAAATCCCTCAACTCTGAAATAAGGTCAAAAGCCAAGGATAATGAGAAATGGAACGTATGGGAAAACCTGCTGGAAAAAGAAAAGAGATCCTCCCCGTTTTCCTTCCCCAATCATTCTTGTCCCACTGTCAGCACATGTTTTCATTTAATAGGAAAACATTTGTCTTATGCTTTCAGGCCTTACAGACATAAAGTCAGTAACAAGAAAGCTGTCAAATGTTATCAGATATCAGTTTGTTTTGTTTGTTTCATCATCTTTGTGAGATCCATCATGCTTTTTATCTAATAACCTTCACCCTCAGAGCTTTATGTGTATAATCAGTATACAACAATCATTTTAGTTCTTCTTTGCTGTTGACATGAAGTGTGTGTCGGCATCTAGTTAGCAGCAAAAAGGACTGAGAGCGACTGAGAATGACTGAGCAATAAAGAAAAAAGTTTGCAATAAAAGTAATAGAAAACACAAAAGGAGACAAGAATGTGTGTGTCTGTGTGTTGGGGTGGGAGTGGGGGGGATGCTCCTTTCTGACCTGCTTTTCTCCTTTAGGGGTCATGCACAAGCTTGCCACAATGCTATCAGCTGTCCCTTAAGGAGCAGGCCGAGGTCTACCGAGATATAAGGTGATATATAGCTTTGATATAGCCTGTAATTACTGGCCGTGAAGGCCACTTCGCCTTAGGGAGAGGAAAAGGGGAACACAAAAACGGAGGAGAGACACACTGGGGCTCTGATGAGAAAAG
Source organism: Lucifuga dentata (assembly GCA_014773175.1). Taxonomy (NCBI): domain Eukaryota; kingdom Metazoa; phylum Chordata; class Actinopteri; order Ophidiiformes; family Bythitidae; genus Lucifuga; species Lucifuga dentata. The sequence goes on from VXCM01000425.1 coordinate 101,152, forward strand.
GGTCACTGTTGTTTGATAGCAGAACAGCCCCATTTCTAAGTGTCTGGCCTCTCCAGCGACTTGGAACAGTGTGAAGTGGTGCTAGATCTATATATGTATTGAAGAGAGGTAGACTCCATAGCTGAGTGTAGACAGAATTCAATCCTCCACAATGAATTCCAGAAACAATCAAGGGAATTATACTGATCACAAATCAGAGGCTCACAGCACACAGATTATGTAAATTGCCTCAAATAGTCTTAAATTAGCCCCTGATAGCATGTTTTGATTACAGTATCATGACCCTCCATCTCATTGCAACCATCACAGGTGACATATTTATCAAGAGACTGCAGATTTGGTGGAGCCATGATGCTCGCCGTGCAAAGAGAAGAATGGGTAATGACAGAGACCCATTTATTTCATCCTGTCAGCGTGGTGTGAGACAACCTTCATTTTGAGATGCATTACACCCTCACGAGCTCAGGTGGCACACTATCATTCAAATACGGGGTGCTATTAGACCTCGGTTAAAAGATCGTAATGGAACCAAACACCTTGCTCAAGTACCCCCGTATGCACCTTGCAGCCCCCTTTGTGAGTAGCCTCAATTTGAACGCATGGCGCTTAGGTTTGATTGTGGAACATCAATGGAGCGCTTTTAGCCACTGCGGGGGAGGGGGACTGAGCTGCCTAGATGCGTATTGACATCTCGTAGAAGGTGGTGACATGGCCAGGCATTTGTTGGCGATGGATGCAAGCTTGGCACGCACAGACTAAGCCGGCAGCACCCTAGCTCCTCTTCGGACGGGACGTGAATGCTAACTAGCATGCTTGTCAGTCACCATGACTTAAATGGTGCCAGCAGGAGAGGCAGGTGGTGCACAGGCCGTGACAGAAAAAAAAGGGCAAAGTCCCACAAGAGTTAAATACTATCAGGGTGTTTACATGCATGATAATTATATTTCAACCAGATTTAGGCACTACTCAGATTATTGCAACTGTCATGCATCTTAGTCAAATTAAGACAAAAACTGGTCTGAGAATAGCCAGATTATCACAATTATACAAATGCAAACACAGCATATCGGAGACATTGGTGAATTTTGGAAAATGCATAAACATGACGAACAATAAGCATCAATGAAATCCATCCATTGTTCATTTTTAATTTGCACTGCTACTAAAATGTTCCCTGTACACTGCTGCACATCCATTCAGAAATGAACCTGATTTACATACAACTCATGGAAACCCCAATTATTGGTGAAATCAGGTTACTGTGAACCATTTAATTCTTTAATCAGTTATTACCTTGATCTGGTTATTCCCAGTGATTGGGTTGTGACGAATGTGTAAACACTGCATGAGGAAGAATGGAAGGATAATGTGAGGAAGGGAAGCCCATAAATGACTAAAAAAAAAAAAAAAAAAAAATCAGAGCAGCATTACTACTGATATATGAGTGTTCTGGATTATAAAGGCAGACGAATCTTTGAGGGGAGAAAACAATAACTTGAAATTGCAAAGCTTTACATAGAAAACTGAGTAATTAAAGAGAAAAAAAACAGTAGGAAATGTAAACTAACTCAGATGTATCTGGAAATTCGGGATAGTTAGGCAGTTTGTATCACATCATCATATGATCCTGATTGAAATTATTACACTTAGCCACCACATGTCAATTAACAGCTCTGTTCTCTGCCTTTAACCTCTAGCTTACCTTATCTTTGTGGACTTTCTTTGTTCTAAGCGGTTCTTTGTATTTTGTTCTTGTCTTCCTTTTTAACCCTAATAAGCTTAGCCGCTGGGTGCCTAGCAACACCAGTGACAGCTCGGCACTGAAATAATCGGGGTTGGGGGGTGAGGATGGTTTGTTCATTGTGCTAGCCTTCTAATGCTAATGTCTGGCTGTGTTGCTCCACCTACAAATATAATCAAACCCCACTGTGGCACCCTCCCTCCATTCTCAATTCCTGCCACCCACACCTTTCATCCATTTAGCAACTTCCTCCCAAGACAAAGCATTCCAACTCTCAAATGAGGCTTTCGTTGCCTTTTAGCATTGTTAAAACACCCCCCCACAGCAACTAGATGCTGAAACAAAGTGCTGCTACGTCAGTTTTGTGTTCTTGACTGTAGAAGGACCCGTTCATTTGTTCCTGCAGGGATTTTTAGTCCGAGTGGGTGGTGTGAGAACAAGGGAGCTACAGGGTACATCAATTATCTAACAACATATTTCAAAATACCATTTTTACCATCAGCTGCTTTTCACACAGCTTTTAATCTGAACTCTGTGGTACCAAACTAAAAAGCCAAAAGCAGCTGTTTGATAATGCCCAAAGGCCCATTAGTATGCTCAATGGGTGATGTCCAATGTGGAGTTAAAGCTTTGGAAATAAAAGAGGTAGAGATATATTAATACAGAGCAGCAATTTAGATAAAGCCCATCTTTTCTGAGTGCTCATGGGCGTTTTGACCTTACGGGCGAAAGTAACCATAGTTAGAATGATATCCCAGAAAACAGCCTCCATTTTGCTTCAAGTTCTGCAGTAAGTCAACAAAACAGCAATGATGAATTATAGATTTTCTCTACACCAGCCTCCAGTGAGACTTCTTCTAGGATCCTGTGTACCCCAAAAAACCCTGAAATGTGTCTTTATATGAACTTAATGTTAGCAATCAATTATTCTCCAACAGCCAAAGCGGAGTAAGAATGTTCCGACACACAGGTCTCCATGTGGACTCCCTGTTTGTGGACAACTGAGTCATAACTCTGAACACAGCACTCGCATTTGTTTTTTATGTTGACAAATAACAATGTATTAAAATCACTTCAAATGAGCATTGATTTCTGCCATGGGAAAATTATGGCTGGTATATATTAACAGCAAGGTACAGTGAAGTTTATACATTTATGAGGAATTCTTGGCCCACCTGATCTGAAACATGATGGCATCAAGCCACCTACCCACCCAGAGCATGACTTTGGGATTCATTTATCAAAATCCTGGCTTTATAAAACAATGCCTCTGCTTTCCAATTTTGCAAAAGTGAACCTTAATATTTATCTCACATACTGCAAAATTCTGAGATCTTATGTTGCTAGAGTTCAAAAGCTGAATAACATCTTTCACAAAGTTAATATTTTATCATCTCCCAAACACATTTAATTCCTTCTCATCAGACCTCAGCTGTGAATTACAGCATCTCTTGATGCCTGAAGGTTTGCTCATTATGTTTTCACAACTTAACAAAAATTGATGGCCATTTTTGGACTAGAATTGATTTAAAAACACCATTAGTCAGTCATGGTCTTCATGTAATGATATCATGCTATGACAACCTGCACTACGAGGAGAATTTGCCTGTTTATATGACTGTGATTATGGGTGCAGCTTACTGTCATCTCATTCCTGGATCTCCTAAATTAATAAACCACAAAGGAGTTACAACAATAAATATAAAAAAAATATAATGTAGATAATTTGTATGAATGCTTGTTAGTAGTGATTATAAAAGTCTCAGGATCATATCTATGAAAGGTCAAGTATAACAACATTTAATCAAAATTCATGCATACCTTTGAGACATGATCTTGTATGCGTCTGGCAGGTAACACCGTGTGTTCTCCATCTGTGCAGGGTCCGCGTCACAGATCTTGTCATCAGTGCGACCATAGTTGGCGCTCTCGATCATGATGACATCAGTGCCCGGGCAGCGCAGTTCGATGGGGTAGCTCTCGCATGACAGCTCCCTCCTCACCACCGCCATGGGGATGGGTGCTCGACTGAAAGCTGCAGAGCAACAAAGTGACAGCTTGTAGTGGTTTTATGATACGTGAAATCAAATTCCTCTTTCACTTTTCACTGTGCTTCATTTAAGAAAAAGAAAAGTCTGAGTTTTCATACAGAAACGTACAAGAACATATGGGACAACCCAGAAAAGACCTGGTTCCAATCAAAAGGCCTGACACTGAGACACATGAAAAGAGGTTGTCCACCCTGCTCTAGAGAGTGTGGGTGGACAGGCTGCTGGTTGTACAGAGTGGGAGGATGAGCAATATCAAGGAGGCTCTTGAGAGGCCAGGAGTAGTGGAAAGAGAGAGGGAGAGATTGACATGGGTCAAACAAAAGGAAACAGACATGCTGCTTGCATTAGTCTCTGAGAAAATAAACATTCATTACAAGGGCATTCAAGTGAGAAATTACAGACAGAAAGAAACCGAGTCAACGGAAACAAAGCAGAGCGTCTCTGATCTGACTTGTTAAAATGTCCCTTCAGCGGCCACCTACAAGCTGTAACAGCTATGCAGGGGACACAAGGCAGTCCACTAATACAACGGCAGGAGGTGAAGGGTCAGATGGCACATTGCTTATTGCCTGAAGTCAAAGCAGAGTCTGTTCTGTAAAACTCGGCTCTTTACTGCCAAATGGCTACGAGGCTAGCAGGACTGTGTGGCGGCCCAACGCTTGCTGCTTTTCCTCTCCTCCATGTTGATGCTTGTGTGTGGGCTCACACTTGCACGTACACATGCACACAAGTGGGCATGTGTGCAACAGACCGGAGGAGTTCTGTGTTTACAGCGAGAATAAAAAATGAGCGAGAAACATAAACACAGGCCTGAGTGACTGCAGCAGGACTGTGGCAGTTATGGATTTTTATAAACATCCTTTCAGACGTCTGAACTGTAACAGCCACCTCTGGACCATGTGTACCGCAAGCATTTATCAAGATGAATAGAAAAAAAACAGTGGCAGAGAGAGAAAGTATATGCAAGTTTGAAAGAAAAGTGGGGCAGTTCTATCAGCCATTTTCAGCCTTTCAAATGTTTTCAGAAACCACTTCTCAGATTTCTCTGAAGAAATCAAAGAAAAAAAAAAAATGCNAAAAAAAAAAAAAAAAAAAAAAAAAAACCAGCTCGATATCATGTCATTTCATTTTGTCTCATAAATCATTCAATCCCCAACACAGTCAAGCACACTTTCCATTGAAACATCAAAGACTGGAATACTTGTGTTAGATTTGGTGATGAAAGCTGTCAATTATCTTCCCTTTAATGGAAGATTTATTCCTGCCCCCGAAAAGTAAGAGTCTGGATCATAATTAACTTCTTTTAAGCTGACAAAAGCAGAGAGAAGAATGTCACAGGGTGATTAGGCAAGTGCACTTACATAAATGACAAAGAATAACTGAGTCTGAACAGTAAAAGTCCAATCTTTCTTTATTGATCCTTGCACATCTGTATGGAGCTGCTGCCTGCAGTGTAACAGACGCATCTGAAAAACACTTTTAAATCGTTCCTGTTACACCACCTTTCATCCTTAATTGTGATTAATTTGAATGCTATTATTCACCGTGCGATCAAAAAGCTCGACAAGCTTCATGTGCAAACGAAGAATAATTCCCATGAGCCAGTGTGATTCTGTAAAGGCAGGGGCCCGATGCATGTCAGCGTCCCCGGAGAAGCATTAAAAAAACATCAGAGTAGCGAGCACATGGAAGCGGTACGTGGTCGACATGGGCACCAGCAATCCTCTAATGTACACAAGTAAATGCATGCCAGTGAAGTCTTGGATTACCAGGCTAGTCAACAACTGTAGTGTAATTACATTTGTGCCCAGAGGCGGTGATTGATAGGGCTCATATTCCTCGGGATCCAGAGCCAGCATCCTGCCCCACATCCTCGGAACGCGATCTACCTGCCCACATCACTGACAGAGCTATGGAAAATCCAAACAGCCTTACTGAAAGTCCGTCCTGTTATCTATGTTCCTGTGTTCTCTTCACTTCACCTCGCTCCCCCCCTCTGCAGCTTAAACTTTAGAGGAGCATTTATATGCAGCGCATATCTCTTTTTTCTCCTCTACAGATTCTCCCTGGATAATTCCTTTGACAAGTGCACTGCTGAATATGGAAAAAAAAACAAGGAGTTTGGGCAAAGCAAAATTGCTCTCTGAAAGTGTTGGGGTCACACAGGATACCTCCATTACTTTCACACTACAGAGCAGTATTTGTAATCACGATGCCTGCGTGCAAACACAAAAATGAATATTTAAAATAATGTTATTACTCACCAAAAAGGGCATTGGAAAGGTCATGCCGAAAAATGGTCAATGGGAAAATGTCGCCCCCCCTGCAGAGCTTTTAAAAATCACTCAGAAGGGGAAATTCTTTGGATTTTTGATTACGGTTGTGTTGTTAGCAACTTTAAGAAAGAAAAGGGAGATTTTTGTATTTTGTTCTTGGGTCAATGACATGCAGCCCAGACCCATTACCTTTCTGTACTACCAGGCACCAAAGTGCAGACGGAGCAGACTAACAATGACATTTAAAAGTCATCATTAGTAACAAAATAGAGGAGACCTTGGGGGCCTTGTATTTCATTTCATTTCTCACAAAAAAGTGTCAGGGAGAAAGAGGTAACGTCAGCCACCGCACAAAATTACAACAAGCTCATCTAAATAAGCCACCGACACTTGTATAAACAGATGTCTGGAATATGTGTCACTTTCAACAAGAGAAATATAGTTTTAGGTTGCTGCAGTGTGTAACATCAGACATAGTTTCCAAATAAATATGTCTTCATTAGGTAGCCAGAAAAGCACAGCTCAGGCTAATAATATGCAGATACACTATGGCTACATTTTTTTGGTTACACATGGCATCGGATATGTAAAGTGAATACCTAAACAATTTAAAAAAAAAAAAAAAANTTTAAAAAAAAAAAAAAAAATCTCATGGAATCAGATATTCTCAGATCCAGTTTGGGTTGCATTTGTAGAAATAAATATGATATGGATTGGATATCTGCCAGTGAAAGTAGATTTTCACAGATTTTCTTGCCATCTCGCATGTCATTAAATGCAACAGTCTTCTACATTCTCCACATATGAATGACATAGCAGAGATCACCGCTGCATGTGCCAAAGCAGCAACAAGTGCTCTAATCGTTCCTCTCCACCTTAAAGACATTGAAGACAATGGACACCACCTTGCATGAGAATTTCTCATTTGCGTTGTTTGTGGCATTTTTTTTTTTTTTTTTNTTTTTTTTTTTTTTTTTTACTTACGTCTCGCAAACTCAGCCCTCTTTTGTCCAGGTGGGTTGTTTCAGGTCTAAACCATGCAAACACAGTATCAGATATGGGAAACTTTAAAAAGCAGATGTAAAGAACATCAAAAAAATTTTTTATATAGTTTAAAACAAAAAAAAAAAAAAAAANAAAAAAAAAAAAAAAAAAAGGAACATCAGGACCTGTAGTGTACTAAAGCCTCCTTTCCAGCATCAAACAACTCAAATTGAAATTTGTGTGTGTGTGTGTGTGTGTGTGTTGGACTGCATAGAATTAATGTGAGATAGATGGCAGAGAGGAGTGGAGATGGTAAAGGAGCTGATTCAACACATCAAATGTATTTTTTTTTTTTTTGCACAGTAGTGCTGCATGGGTCCAGCCCAGAAAGCTGCTGATTAATTAACTCGTGAATCTAAATACTCTTATTTGATTAGACCGATGGTAGGTTGTCACACCCACTTCTTAATGTGCAACAAATTAAATTTGGTTGAAAAAAAAAATTGAAAATACTGCCATGGGGAGGAAGTGCGTAGCATTGTCAATAATTCACGAGGTATTATTTATCATGAAGTGAAAATGAGTTCAGGAAAGTTTGTTCTCCCCAAGTAAATTAAGTTTACGTATGTCCTAAAGCAAGAAAAAGCTCTTTTACACAGACAACAAAATTTATCCAGGAAGTGAAGTGTCAAACAGCTCTGCACATGAAGCATTTAAGAGAACGACACCAATGAAACAATGTTTGCACTGTTGGAAAAGATTTTTGGATCAGGTGTTGGTGCAACTGTTCTTGCTCAAAAATCTTCACACAAAGTTGTACAGTTTAAGTGAACACAGAAAAGAAACACTAAACATGTTTAGCTGGAATAAAATAATACCCCCTTTAATGATAAATTCACAACTCTGCATGTTAATGACAAACTTTTCAAATCCGCTTGATGCCTTTTGACACGGTAACCAATGATCTGCTAAGCACAATTAGCATTCGTCATGGTGACAGCGTCCAGATATCCGTTCAGCATGCCAAATGAACGAGCCATTTGTTTTGTTTCGACTTGCATTCACACACACATATATGAACTCATTAATTGGCAACACACCACATGCTTGCAAATTCCCACCAAGGGAGAGACTGATGATGTTTCACAGGGCAGCAATGTGCAAACGTGTGTTTCCAGCTGTCACTCAAACTGGCCCTGATGCCTGGAGGAAAACTGCCTCTTCAGTGTTAACAAATTAGCTAAGAGGAGGACGAGATCCAAACCAATCGTGATGAATGTGGAAAAGTAGTGTGTATCATTTGACCAATTACCTTACATGGTTATTTAATGTTTCTATGTTGAGACGCACACAACCTCTTCCTGTGAAGAAATGGCCAAGATTGCGTTATGACAAAATTAGAATGTACTGCTTCTTAACTATTAAAATAATTCATAGGTACTGTCAAAGTTAATAAAGTAGCTGGAGGGAAATCTGATAGAACAGCAACTTTCTTCCCTCTATCCTCTTTCTACACCAGCTTACACTGTGCAGGGCGCTGGAACCCATCCCAGCATTCACTGGATGAGCAATAGTTCCAGTAGCCTAATTCCAGTTTTTTTTGATAGCCTCTCTACATCTCCCTTTTTTAAGTGGCCCAAATCTGATACCTGTTTTGACACAATTCAGATCTGAAACAACTTGCATGTGCAAAGTTGGTTTAGTTTCTGAGATGGAAATAAAAAAATAATAATTAATAAAATAAAATTAAATAAAAAAAAAACATCTTTACAAGATGCTTTACAAAGGATTTTTGAAGGTCTGCAACAATTTTCATTATATTTTAAGGTGGATAGGAAGGATTGAAACACTTGTTGCATCTTGAGCATATGCGGAAATGATCAGTTACATTCTACAAAGTAGAAGAAAGTCATATTTTATGATGTCTGAGTTGGAACAACAATGAAATTCCAGCCCAAAACAGACATGAAAATATCTGGTTCCAATTCTTCTGTTTTGCTCTTAGCATGTTCACAAAGGACTTGTACCTAGCAGCAAAAACGTTGCAGTAGACTGTGACCTCATATTCACACGCACACAACTAACAAATAAAAGCAGACTGCTGCCACTCCATAAACGCTTGATTCACACTCACAACACAAGGGTGAAGTGACTTTCTATCTACAAAGCACTTCCATTTAATTAATCACTATTTCAATTCATTAAGTGTATAACCACGACAAGAGAAAAAAGAAGGAAATAGGAAGCAAGTCTCCCATCAAGGTCTAAAGTTAAATACCACTCCAGTGTGCAAATTACAACATTAGTTTTTAGGTCAAATTCACTTCAGTTTAGTAGAAATCAGTGATTCTCCTCAGTACTGTGCAGCAATTACATATTTAAATCAAGATTAGTAGAGATCAGCCTCATTGTCAGATTTTGTTGAACTAAAATGGTGCACTTGATCGTATATTTGGCTTGTTTTTGAGCAAATTCAAGTCATTTTCGCCAAGTGAACAGACCAGAGTGAGTCCAGCTTCCAATCAGTCAACATGTTCTCTCAGATGGTCCAAGCCGGAGGTTAGTCTGTGGAGCTGGCGGCTCCTGACAGCAATCTGGGTTTTGTTCAGCTCCCATCATGTCTGACATCGTTTTGCTATTTCCTCTCCTTTCATNCCCCCGCACACTGTCTGCATCACTCAAGGGAACAACCCAACCAAGACTAATACACCTTTCCCCCCACCTATTGTACAGTGCCTTCTAGCCTGACGTGACCGCGGTTTCTCACACATTGACACGGAAGACACACATACATACACACAAATCCCAGTGCAGGCACGACTCAACATGCCCCTACAGTAGCACAGTTTAATTGAGGTCAGAAGAGAAACAACAGGCTGATTTTTGCCTTTCCCCACTCTGTTTTTACCACACATCATCAGAAGGCATCACCTAACAGCACACTGGAGGCCGGAGCTTGGCTAAGTTTAGCACTGCGAACCCAGACAAACTGCAGCGCGGTCTCGCTAATCTAAACCTCTCAGGAAATGGAGGCTGTTTACTGTTCAAACAAGAGAAAACAATGAAGTACTGGAGGAAAGTAATCAATATGAAAACAAATATGCATATTTTTGAAAAACCCCTGAAGGGCATAGTTTGCTGGTAGTTGGTACTTCTAATAGCATGTGTTTGTTAATCTGGAACCAGGAACCATCAGCATAAGTAATCTCTAATGATTCAGGAATGGCTAGATGGACTTGATATGCCATATTGCTGATTGGTCGTATACGAGGTGAACAACTGCCATTTTTAAATGCTCGTGTTTCATTTGTTTAGTACACTGAAAAACAAAGCAGCCTCGCTCCGTTTATTAGAGCTCAGAATTACTCATAACATGGAGCAGTGACAAGAAAAAAATAATGAAACAAGATTACAAAAACAACAATGCTCACAATAACTGCACATTGCCCTGAAAAAAGTATTTGCCGCTTTCTGATTGCTTCTATTTTTACACATTTGTTTAATTGTGTCAGATCTTCAAACAAAATTTAATATAAGACAAAGGCAGCCTGAGTAAACACAAAATAAAGTTTTTAAATGATTATTTCATTTCTTGAGGAAAAAAACTAATCTAATCAGACACTTGAAGTGTAGCGTGATTGTACGAAATGAACCATGTAGCTCATAATGTAGCTCTGATCTTTACATCCAGAAGCATCTATTCTGTATTTTAAACAGCAGGAAACACATATTTAGTGAATGCCTGTGTTCTTTACCTTCATAATCTCACACAGCATCTGAGTTTAAAAACCATATTAAAATGTAATGTAGCTCCGTTTCAGCAGCGCTGTGACGCACATGTCCAGCAGGTGATGCTAATATATGTCTAACATATTCCTCTTTATCTTTACCCTAACTTTAAGAAGCACCATTTATGACGACAGTGCACTTTATTCATTGCCATGGTAACCCACAATATTGTACGAGCTCTATGAGGTCTTTTCACAGGAGATACGGCACAAAGTGTTGACAGAAACGCTAGAAAATGCATTCTTTTGTAATGAATAGGGAACCAGGCGATATTGCTGTCTGAATGTATCTCTGGGACTCTGCTGTATTAATAGTGTAATGCTGAGGGCAAGCGGAGCTGAACTCCTGCAATAACATGCTGGCCACAATGTTAGAACCGATTATCACAATGTAACTGATAACCTTCTTCCTCGGCACAATATGACGAATGTTGTTTTGACAGGATATGTGTCTGATGTATATCTGTGTGTGCTTGTGTGCGTGAGAACCAGGGGAGATAGTAAAAAGCGCTTAATCTGTGTTGACCCCAATCAGTCGAAATTAAAAAATGAACACACTGCACGCTGGGCTGACTCTGTACACAACAGCCAGAAATGTATTGGAGGCTGACAAAAGAGCAAATATCTTTCGCAACTTAGATCAAGCAGGGCAGATTGTGATACAATTTACATAAAACTGAAAATTGTTTGGTGATGAAATCTTCAAATGAGATTAGATATATCAAAAAATTTGGCTGTTTTAGGAATTGGGGTCCTATAAATTCATTTGTTACAGTTTACTTGCTTTCTATTAATCAAACATGTATTTGTATAAGTACCATATATATTTACCAAACATATATTTATATAAGTACTCAGTAAATGCCACAACTTATTTTCTGTGGAAGAGCAAGTTTGGAATAAAACCTGAACTATTCCTGTTTTCTGGAGCCCTCTGACTGGGATTCTACTGCAGTGTAATATCTGAGGGGCAAAAAGCATGAATTAATACCAATTAAAGCTCAGTGCTGTAATGTTTACTTACATAATGAAGAACAGGAAATTATTCCAACGACAAAATTAAAATGTGATTTCATGCATATGCATCTGTGACAGTTTTAAGTTAACAAAGACTTTGCTTCATATTTCTTGAATTATTTCTGCTAGAGGAGCCACGCAGTCATAATATCATGTACTGGTTAAAAATAATCACTTTTGCTCTGAGTGTTAACATAAAACTCAATATTTTCATACACCCTGTGGCACACACACATACACACACACACCAAACCTGTGAAAAGTGTAGCTCAAAGAGTATTTTAATGTAAATATGCGTGAGATGAAGCTAATGAAATTGAAATTCGATGCGCTGGGTGGCATCCATAGATTAAAGGTGGGGTCTAGATCTGGACTGGTGTTTAACTGCAGCCTGCATCTTTTGTTGCCTCCTTTGTAGGTGTGTTTGTGTGCACATTTGTGTACCACTTTAATACATTATGCATTAGAGCGGGTGTGGAGGTGGGGGTGGGGTCCCTCCCCTGAGGATAGCGCTATCTGCTGCATACACCCTACACATGCTACATGCAGAATGTGACACCGTTCAAGGATGACAGTTTTACAGGAGGCCCCTTGCTTTTGTCTGTCTTTGTTCCTCGGTCAGGCTTTAATTCAATCTATTCCCAATCCTCTCCCTTTGCCCCATCATATCCTGTGGGACAGTACATCCAGCTCAGGGGCCATTTCGGTCGTCCTGTGCTGAACATGTCTAGGAAAGCAGGACTCGCTCTCTTCCACAGTGGTCACAGTGGCCGAGCAGCAGAGCTTTCTGCAAATGATCAGCAATGACACGCTGCCAGTCAAGAAGTTCAAGAAAAGAAGCAAGGAAGAGGGAAGGAATGATGTGGGTGGTGATGAGGGGAAAAGGCACCAGGATGTGGGACGTAAAAAGATTGTGAGGAGCACATGGGAATAAATAAGATGCGTAAGAAAAGCTTTTTGAGGCATAAACCTGGCAGTACAGATAAAATAACAAAATTGTATCCTCAACCACCCAGAGTGATAAGTAATCTCACTCCACATGTGTGTAGTCAGGGCGGCAGTAGTGCTGCAATTGCTACCACAATTAGCTCTAGTGCCTATGTTACATCTGGGACACGCTGCTATTAAGATAAGTGTGCAGCTTTTCTTCGGTATTCAAAATGGCAGGTATCAGACATAACGTTATTGTGCAGAGATAATCAACTCTGAATATGTATGAAGCAACGTGTACTGGCACTCGTGCATCAAATCATCTGGCTGCAGCTCCTAACACATGGCGCTCTGGAATCCAACAACAAGGATAAGAAGCATGAAATAGGGAGGGAAGAGACTTTAGGCAAAACATGCCACACATGGTTTCACACAAGCAGGTGTAGCTGTGATGCGTGACACAATATCACAATGAAACAGCCTTGTACCTCAAAAAACAACTCATTTATTTGCCAAATCTGTTACTGGGAAACGGAGAAGCTTCAGTGGTTGCATCTATTATGCATTTGCTGCTGTAAAGACTCAACTGAAATCAAGAGGATTTGTTATTCGATTTTTGTGCTGTTCAATAAAGGTCTTCAAGGGGTCAATTTGGTTCCTAAGAACCCAAACCATATCGGAACCCGAGTGTAGCTGGGTTCAAATTATATTCAGTGTACTGGTATAAATTCTGTGGTATAAATATTATACTGTATGCAGAGATCTCACATGCTGGTTGGAAATATCTGCAGCTGAGCTATAAAAATGGCATTCCGTATTGTTGGATGCTGTGCCTGCTGTGGAATGACATCCCTCACTCTGCCCCTCCAGTTTTAAGCCTTCCCCGAGCCCATCTCAAGGGACAGGAAGGAGTGCGTTATCACAGTGAAAGACAATCTCCTTCTGGCTCCTCCTTCCTGCCACCAAATGAGGGGTGGTGATCGGAGAGAGAGACAGAGAGAGACAGAGAGAGAGAGAGAGAGAGAGAGAGAGCAGAGAGAGAGATTGTTTGTGTGTGTGTGCTTGCATGCATTTGTGTGTGTGTGTGTGTGGAGAGAGGGAGGCAAGAGGGAGTGCACCACTGGGGAATGTGCACCTGCAATTTTTCTCATTTGACACAGTTGGTCTTTTGTAGGGTCTCAGGCACAGGGCCTATCGCTTGGGGAGATGTCTCCGAAAGTTATGGCCCTCCATTCCTCATTTTTTTTTTTTTTTTGTTTTTGCCATATGCACTGAAATTGTTGTTTCGCCACTGTTTACAGTAAATGAGGTAATCTAGTGGCAAGGACGACTCACCAACATCTGCAGGTAATTGAAAGCCAAGATAAAAATGTAAAGTAAATGGAAAAAGCTGCTATATTACATTCAAGATAGCTGCACATGCTGTTTTTATAATCCAATTTCCACCTGGATTTTTCTGGTATTGATTTTTTTCCCTATAAATTTCACCATATTTGGTGTGTTCAACGCATACACACCCACAAAGCCATTTAGATGTAAGCAAAACCTGTACATCCATACTGGAAAAGACAAATAATAGCAGCTGAGGCAAAAAAGAATAATACGTGGTTATAAAGCAGAATGACTATGTTTCTGCAAAGTCACACTCAATTTATTAGCTTCTTTATCTTCTATAACATGATGTTAATGTGCATGCGTGCACACTGAATACATTTGTGTGTGTGTATCTCAGAGCAATAAACAGGGCACGAGAAGATCACACTCATTACTATTTTGTCTGTTTCCACACTCCATCAAACAGCTCCAGACATTAAGCAGTGGGTCATGAGCTACTTTCGGTGCTACAGCTGAGGGGGGAAGGCGATCCATCAAAGACCAAAACTGACAATGTCTCCTATGGTGCAAGACTGAGGGCGAGCCGTGACCTGCAGATCCTTCATGCTGCACATGTACAGATGATGTGGCGGTGACCAGAGAGGGAAATTTGCTTTGTTTGTAGGAGGAAGTGTGTGTGTCTATAGATGAGTAAGGGTCCAGTGTACAGTATTTGCAGGTAAAACAGGAGAACTGTAAACTACTTGACCTGGGCATTCTTCCAAAGGAGGAGGGCAGGGGCGACGATGCTGAAGAGCTACCATTACTCTTTCCTATCCATTCCTTTTATTTTAATGAGAGTGCTATTAATAAGGAAATGGAATGGCTTCCCATGGGAGACGAGCTCCTCCACAATGGCAGCCTTCTTTTGTCAAAGGCTGTATTGAATTCCCCTACAAGGCCACTGGGCCATATTGAAGGCCATCTCCAGTATCCACCCACCCACCACCATCCACCACCTCTCTATCGCTTTCTCACTCGCTCCTTCTCTCTCTTATCCACAAGGTCTCTTGGGCTAATCTGTGCCACAGTAACATTTGATCCCCCCCCCCCCCCNTCTGGTCCGAATGCAGACTTTACAGTACTTTATATTGATTCGCTGGGGCATAATCACCGACTACTGTGCATGCTTGGCTTATTCAATGACAGAGCTGAAAGGAGAGGGAGGAATGGAGAAATGCAGGATGGGGGGAGAGTGATTCAAAAAGAAAACATCAGAGAAGGGTCACAGGCTGTCCTGCATTTAATTGGCATGTTATTAATGCTTTAGTATTCTTTTTCCGTGTAGGAAGAAGTAAAAAAAAAAAAATCACCTTCATACATTAAACAGTGCATAAGAGGAAGAAGCAGAAGGGAGAAAACAAAGAGATCAAAAGAAAAGACAACTAATTAATCCTTTGTTACCTTTTGTTTTTCATTTATTCCCTTGGTTGGTCGAATAAAGGGGGCATTGGCTCAGCCGGTCCTCTAATGCCCCCAGTTGCTCCCGGAAACTTCAACAACAATGCAGCAACAAAGCTTCATTCACCAAACAAAACAGGACTATAATCAAGACTTACCTACAACACACAAATGGAAGCAGAGAATCACTTGTTTAGATGCCGTCATTGTGTTGGTGTGGGAAAAAAATTTAGGCTAGACGATGGTCTTCGTTTTGAGGATTGCTTGTGTTTTCTTGTCACATGCTGCCATTATGGTGACTGAAACACTTCGCTGCTGTGCGGCCATTAAGCAGCTATGTTACATAAGCTAAATCCAGGAGTGTGTCCATTGAAACATGATCCATGCATCTCAGTGTCACCAAACAAGGCCACGACAAGTGGATCGATAAGTCTGCTAAACTGATTGCCAACTAAATTGGTTGGAAGGTGGTGGGAACGGGAGGGTGTGCCATAAAGGCCACTTCCTGGACTTTTAATATTATATCATTCAATAATGTAAGCCTTTAAAAAGCACAAAATGGGTTCCATTTTCAGAAAGTGAATTGAAAAAGTTTAAAGCGACCCTCATCTTGGTGTGTTCTACAATGATTGCTGGACACGAAACAACTTGAGCCACATTCAACAATGCACTCACAAGATGTTACACCTGACCCATCTGAAAGCAATCAATAGGTTTATGACCTTACCAACTACTCATCAGGTGAGACAGGCAGGCATCAAGACCGATGTAATGATAAATCTGCTCTGCTGGGAACAAGGGTTCGTAAAAGGCTTTGCCATAAATTTCTCATTGCAAAATTTATAGTACGCAGCACAGAGAAGTACATAGGAAATTATGTTGATATGATTAAAATAATTGCTTGGTTAAAAAAAAAAAAGAATAAGTTCCTCGTGACTTCTGCTTGGCGAGCTCCATGGCAAAAAATATTGCTCACAGGGATCTTGCACAGTTGTGGTTACTGTTCCTGATTCCCTACTGCCACCTAACTGCAACAAGAGGCTCGCTGTTGTCCTCTTCTGGCTGGTAGGATTAACTGCTTTCATCGTGTCGCTTTGCATGATGATGGAAAAAAATAATCTTGCTTTTATTTCTACAAGGACTTCCACAGAAACTGGCAGAATGTGGGTCAGTGAATGTCATGAAATCGGCATTGTCCTTTGACCTCATCCTTTAAAACACAATCTTCTGCTGATTTGATCACAGCGTTCATCCTGTGAATCGCAATCGTTGTGAAAGGACTGAGCCTTTTGCTTTTTCATTTTTGAATGACTGCGATGGCGCTGACATGCTGGAGAGAGGCCGAGTAAAATGGAAAGAGACAAGTAGACAGACAAAATGACAGACTAATAACATGATATAACCCTCGCCACACGCAAAAGAATATATATTATTGACTGTTATTAGTAAGCCACTACATGATACGAGCATATCTGTAGATAGTGGGTTACAAATCCAAATAATTAGGGAATGCATATGGTGTTGCCCTGAGGCGTGGATTGTGATTGTGTGCTGCTGCAGCAACAATTCATCATCATGCGACAGGCTTTCCATGCTTCATTCATACCACTCTCATCCATGATTGTGAAATCATGGCAGAGACGGCGCTTGGGGGGANGGGGGGGGGAATCCTCCAAAGCTGAGAGATTTGCATATGCTGCAGCATATAACATTGTTGCATGGTATGTAATCATCAGCTGAGTATTTCACAGCGTCTTCTGTGTTAGCTGAATGCTAATATATCACATACTGGCATGTGGATGTATTGGCTTTTTGTTTATGGACGAGAGATAAAAGCCATATGCGGTTCGTGTAAATTTCACAATCAACGAGGGAAAAATAATTAATATCGTCAATTGAGTAAAGAGAAGTCACTGCATTGTGTCTCTGTGTGGTTTCTGCTTGGCCTCCTCAATCGCCGCATTCTGCCCACACCCCAAATTGCTGCCTGACCCCTGCTGTTAGGAAACCTTGTGGTAATGCTCGCCCACTCTTCACGCCCTGCATGCTGGTCTGCAAGGTTACTTAGCGATTCCCTCTCCAGCACTGGACATGCACGCACGCATTATGCAGCCTAATGTAAACTAACATCCACTGCCACTTGACCTCGCTGTCAATATCTGTCCTCATTAAACACCATTCAGCCAGCTGCAAGTCCACTTTAAATGGCATCATTCAGCGCTCACCAAATTATGCCTGTGCAGCCAGGCTGAGTGGATGAGGATTCTAATTCACTTATTTGGAAGATATACACAGGTCCCAATACGGACACCTATAAAACATGCAGAGGTATTTAACCCTGGACGCGTAAAGCAACCTGCCATGCTTAATGCTGCTGTCATTCATTTCCAGCCCTGACAGTAATTTGACAGTGACTGGCAGTGACGATGGGAAGGGAAAGACATTTTTTTATTCCCCCATTATCAAGGAGCTATTGATTTTTCGCTCATTATGAAGGAACGTAAAAAGCGAGGGAGATTTTTTTGAGTGTCGTGCCAGATGTCACAGTAAATTTTGTTGATGGATAACAGCGTAGGGAGAACTGAAACTGAGCACAATCATTATGAGGCCTGTATACATTTATTTTATTTTTATTTAATGGCTGCAATGTTACAAAACTGCATGTCCAGAAAATGTCCATCTCAGACTGCATAAAAAGGAGAATGATGTCGAATATGCATCTAAATAACAGCTGTGGAGGCCCCTTAGGGGAGGTGAAAAAAGTGAAGTAATTTTTCCGTAATGGCAGAACAATTTTTTTTTCTTTTTAGGAAGCCTTGTGGGTAAAGCATAATGTGTTCCCAGTAAAAAGAGAGATGATCATAAAATAATTTTGTAAACCTTCACGCTTTTCTGTTGATAACAATATTACTTATTACTACTTCGAGTAAATTATTACTTTTCCTTTGTTATTTGTCTCATTGGATAGCTGGTATTTTGTTTATCTGTCAATTTAATGTATTTTTAAATTATTTTTTCTATGTTCTATCTTTCAACCTTGCAGCGGGAATGTGGTATTATCACTGGGCACAAGCTGCTATTTGTCTGCCTGCGCCTTTTAATACTTTTGTGGCCAAAATGTAGCTTTTGCATCAGTATGCATCTAACTATGAAAACCTTCTCCAGTGCGGCTGAAGCTTGCTAACTTGCTCCAGGCTCTTGCAAATTAAGCACATAAACATCTGTGCTTTTATGCACAAAAACAGTAGTTGGTTATAAGTCGATGCTCTGCACAGAGTCCAAGTTTACACAGAGAAAATCATTATGAGCGTAGACGATGGTGAGGGCCACACGGATGCATCAGTGAAGCACATCATACAACTCAATTAAGATCTCTCAGACATTTAAGACCGGGATGCCCGGGGAGCCGTTCCAACTCCTCCTGCAGTCTGACAATAAAACACAGGATTACTGCAGCTGCAACAACTCCATCTGTTGCCTTAGATTTTTTTTTTATTTTTTTCCCCCACAAACAGCGCCCGGAGGTTTAAAACTGGAACAAACATGGACCTGTGAACAACATGATGCTGTTTTGGGAAGTATGCACATTTGTCAACAGCTGAACTGTTGACAGCTAAAACCTGATTGAGTGACTGTGACTGATTTAGTCCTCCTAATCCACGGATAAAGATAAACAGGTGATGTTAAAGATAATTCATTTAATTTGTGGAATCTTGAAGGTTGCCACCATCCATTATTATTATACACCTAAAAGTATAAGGCTTTTTTACCATCTCATGGAATATTAAGCTACACATACCACATTTTGCTGTTTACTCTCACCAGAGTCAAACAACGTAGCTTTAATCATCACTTTGCTCGCCTACGTAAAACACAGGCACAGCTGAAAGTTGTTTTTTTTTAAATATACAAATATATAATGTCACATTTGAACACAAACAAAATTTACACCCGAACCTTATACTGCTGCAAATGAATGATTGACATCCACCCACATACTTTCAATCGTTCAGGAGGCATCTCGCCGTCACAACAAAACAGTGTGTGCCTCAGTAGGCTCCACAAAGACGTTTCCTTACCTTTGAAATATGAGCTCAAATAAATCATTTGTTTAATTAATTAAGCAAATTAGGCAAATCCAGGGATGCCTTGGCGGACGAAGTTGGCGCCCTGGCACAAGGAGATTAATTAAGTAGATCGGGTACGGGAACTGTCAGACTGATGTTTGATGATTTGTTGCTCCTGTATGGTTAGACACGGCTAACCTTCGCCTCAACCTGAGCAATACGTGTTTGTGTCGTGCATGTTTGCATGCTTAGATTCAACTTTGTGAGTACTAGGGGAAAATACTATGTCAATGCATACTTAGAAAGAAAGAGAGGCGGACGGGGTTGCATGCTCATTTTCCCCAGCCTTTGTGGCTGTGTCTCTTCTGAGCCACTTTGAGTGCATTTGGCAGAAAGTCCATTCACCTGACACTGTTCTGAGAGCTACGACAGCAGGCAAACGTACACATCTGCTGAACAGATGTGTCAGGCACACATCTGCCTCATCGCCTCATCCATCCCTCATTACATGTCTCACTAATGGCGGCGTGATCTCTACTGTCAGGCTCGATGTGTGCACCAGTACCTGGACTTTGCGCTTTCGTCTCTTGGATTGATCCACGAGCCGTCATCCATTAAAGCATCTATGTCTCGGATTCCGTGGGGTGGTATTAGGTGGTATGAATACAAAATCCTTCCTGGAGAATTTCACATGCGCAGAAACAAATGATTAATGTGCTGCTCAGACATGGCAGGAGCGTCTGGAGCATTGCTTTTCCATTGTTATTCACCGCTACCAAAAAATGTCAAGAATGTGTGTTGCATCTTTTTTCGGCCCAGAATCTGTGCCAGCACTTTTGTCTAATCCTGCTAGACTTTGCATACTTACACAAACCTGAAAGCACACAGAAAGATCATATGAGAACCCCGAAATCACACACACAAACACACACACACAATTTACAACACAACCTAAACACACAGCCCTACATGCCCATTGCTCCTCAAATGCCTTAATCTTAGATTTTTCTTTGCTGCTGTGATGCTTGGCCAGAAATAGTCTTCATTTCCCTCATACAAGTGTGAGGACAAACATGTCGGACACTTGGACTGTGATGACATAAAAAAAAAAGATGAGCTTGGAGCTGATGCTGTGCAACTTTGATTGCAGATTCAAAGCTAAAGGTGTGTGTGTGTGTGTGTGTGTGAGTATTTTTGTGTGAAACATGGCATTCATGTCAATAAAAACAGCACTACTGCTTGTGTTTCACTTCATTTGTCTGTGCACGTGTGTGTATGCACATGCCTGACTGTACAAAGACACCAGGGACTCTAGATTACCATTCCAAAGTAGGCCAGCATCCCCTGGAGTAAAAATTCCAACACTGTCAGGGAGAAAAATAGAGAATAATATATCCCACTACAATGCTAAAGCTTTCCTAGCTAGAGTTCACTGGCAACATCTGGACTCATCTGCTTACAGCTGTGGGTTTGGGTATTATATGTGATTGCTTTATCTTGCATAAAGTGCCAAACTATTTACTTGGAATGTCAACCACTTAATCTGGCATTTAGAAGCTGGCGTTTGTGCAGGCAGATCTGTAATGCTCAAATACAATTCCTTTAGGATATTGTTGAAGCTCCAGAAGCCGGATGGTCTGATGGTTTTCCAACAGAACCAATGAGTGATTAATTGTTGGGGTATGACTGCCTGTACAGGTGTTTTTGCATGCTTTAGCCCATTTATTCTACAGTAAATCATGTATATAGTCATGTTGACCATTTTCCAGTCCAAACAGTTCCTTAGATTGATGGATGCTTTTTTTTCCCTACATTTAGTACCACAGTGACATAAAAACCCAGAACAATGGAAGCCTGGAAGGTAGGAAAAAATGCAGTCATCAATTCAGAAAGCCTTCAACACTGAAGTAATGTGAAGAAAGTCTATGTGGAATTTGTGGTAAATGAGTTAAAACATGCAAAAACACCTGTATGCCCTTTAAATCAATCATGCTGCTTTTAGAGTGATTTATCATCCAATAGTTAAGGTTCACTGTTTTTGATTGTCAGTGGTTTATCTCAAAAAAAAAAAAATTTTTTTTGTAAAAGAACAAATTAGTTTCACCCAGACTTTATTTACACCTCCTTGTCATATTTCTTGTTCCTACTACTATTTCTTTTTTTTGGAGATTTTGAGACAAGTTGCCAGAGTTCCTCATTGTAAGTAAAAATTAAATAAAAAGTTGAAACTACTGAAATATATTCTGATAGCCACCTGTGTATTTTTTCCATGCATTTTTTTAAAGCACAAACAGAAAATAATGATATCTACCAATAATCACTCAGTGGCTATCAGAATATCAGGGATCATTTAAAACTGACATTAAAAAAAAAAAACAAAAGGGCTGTATTCTGGATGAATTTTTGCCTGTGTGTAACAGGGTCTGTGTTCGTTTTAAGTTAAGGTAGGCTGTGTGTGTGTGTGTGTGTGTGTGTGGCAGTGCTTACCTAAGTGCCTTGTAATTTATGTTGAGGTGTGAGAGCTGTCTGTGCATCCCTATCTCAGCTTGTTATTTTGAGAAAGAATTATGGATTTTCCAGCCTCATTCATAGTTTATCTCGGTGGCTTTTTTGGCTGACTCCTACTAAATCAGCCGCCTCGTAATGTCTCAGCCCTGGTCAGCGGAGGACAATAAAGGCGGATTCATGACATATCCCTGTCCCCTGGCCTTCTTCTATTGAGTATTAAGGCAAACCTAACAATGCCAGAGTAGTGTGCTTTCATTAGCAGTGGACGGACGGCGCATCCAGTCGCCAGCGCCCCTCCACAAATATCCAAGCATGAAACAATTCAATTAGCTTGAAAATCTCCCATTAATGGCTTTAGTCATATCAAATTAACATTTTTATGGGCCATTGCACAATTCCAAACATTCCCTACATCTGAACCCTAGTTGATTGTGACCCACTGCCACACACACACAAACACACACACACACACACACACACACACACACACACAAACTAACCACCACCACCGACTTCTTTTAATCTGAATTTAAATGACTTCATTTATTTTGCCTCTGAAACAATCCACAGAGGCCAAAGAGAAACGCAGCAAAACTACGACATTTTTCTGCTTACTGAGACGAGGGAAAAGAGAGACCTTGCAAATTAATCTTAAGATCTTAATGCGTGAAAGGATAAGAGTCTCTTCTTTTACTGCTGCAGTTCTCACTATCCTAAACACGCATCACAAAGCCTAAGCCCTGTTAATGATTCTTTGAAAGTAGTTTTGGTTCATTTTCTATTGCCAGGAGAGAAGATGGAGAAGATGGAGCCAGGAGAAAGAGGGACAGATCTAAAAATAGGAAATCAGAGAGAAAGAAACTGAGAGAATTAGTTGGAATGACACAGAGAAGAATAGCATATAAAAAGTTTCAGGGAGTTTGGGAAGTAGAAACTGCTAATTAGTGATGAGGAAAAAAAATCACGATAGACATGGAGAACTAAACGGACACAAAGTCAGAGGCTTTCATCACAGTTTGAAAACAGAATCCAGCACTTAAAGGCACAGGATGACGTTCAGATGTGGCTTCAAACCATGCCAGGCACAAAATGCGAGGGCATGTTTTGCGCCCACATCTGTACATACATCCACACACACATACACACGCTCGCTCTAATGAGCCAAACTCACCCAGAGCGGCTGGTGCAAAGAGGCTGGCGAGGAGAAGCAGGCGTGCGGTCCACATGGCCTCCTCCTCTTACCGCCTGCTGCTGAAGGTCCAAATTGAGTTCAGTACTCAGGATTTCGCTGGCAAACGCCAGAATCTTGAGCTTCCTTTATGGCACACTTCCCTCCACTGCGCCACTCTTCCCACAAGTCCTGTTGCACAGGTGGATGTCGTCCAAAAGCCTATCATGAAAAAATAAAAACTACCTGTTAGCTGAACGGATTGATTTGCCCTCGATGAGAGTCTCAGAGCAGATCTGTGACCTGCCAGAGAGTGTGTGGGTGAATAATTCTTTTACAGGAACAAAAGCGGCAAGTATTTTACAGTAACGCAACAGATGGATGCATCATGGATGTATCATCCTTATGGTGCTGTGGGTTTCAAGTTGTCATCAAGTGACACAGTGCAAGTTGCTCAATCTCCAGTCAGCTGAACTCATACTGGGTGTGATCAAGCAAACACTAAGACAGTGTGAAGTGAAGTGTTGAATGTATTTTTGGATATTCTGTTGTTGTTTGCTCATTGATGTGTTAACTCCCCCACGCTACCACCAAATCACTCCCACAGAGAGAAAGGGAGAGCGATGAACCACATACTGTTCTGGGGCTTTGGTGGACAACAGTGTGTGGATGTAGTGTGTTTTTCAACCTACGTGTGTATTAACATGCCTGTCTTTTCCCTCGCAAATTCCTGATGGTAATTGACATAAGAAACCCAGCAGTATTTTTCTTTCCTGGAGGCACGAGCCATAACTTCACAGTTTGAGTTTTTGCACCTGTGAATGTATTTGCAGGACCAAAGAAACGACTATGCAGGCACGCAGGCTTCACTCCAAAAATCCAGACAACAAGATGGCTTACCAGACACACTCCAAAAGAGCAAAAACTGGCCTTAATCTCACTGGTGAATCTGACAGTAGATGAAGTCACTACTGCTCAATCTGTTGCTAGATTAGCCAAATGATGTGCTGCACAGGGCACTGTTTAAAAAACACAATGTGTGAAAAATTGCATCTCCACATTATAAAGTGAATTTGAGAGGATAACCCTGTCATGATCTGCATCCAGACAATATTCTTAAGATTATCCACATCAAAGCTGTAATATTCTCATAATGTTAAGGCTAAGACTGCTTTAATGATTAGACCGTACAAACTTTTCTATTATGCACTATCAACCGTGGTTTGCTGCAATAATGTAATCTCTGAAAAATGATCAAATCCAAAGAGTGCACACAATGTTGTTATCCTCCACAAAAGCATTATCCTTGCACATTAGACATTCCATACTGCTTTTAATGCTGCAGGGAGATGATTCCATTGTGGGACATCAGGAAATCTGGTTACAAAAGGTCAAAACGTGTACGGCATTAAAGGACAAGGCACTTGGGGACATGAACTGACACCAAAATGCTAAGTAATGCCAACGTTATGTCCTTAACACACTTTTTCTATCCACATAAACATGCCCTTGGTGCTGACATTTTCCTTTCTCATAATCTAGCTCTTAATACTAATTCAAAAATCCTAGGTTAGAGTAATCAGATCTTTGGAACAGATGCAAATGGGTTTAACAGAAGAGAGCCTGTCATGAACAGCCTCAATGCATAAACACACCATTTGGGCATTATTAAAGGTGTTCGTCAATCAAGTCTTGGTTGAATGCCACAAGGAAACGAGCGGGGCTGGAATATCCTGCAAACAGCAACTAATCTGGAGCGCATCCCTTGTATATGATGGCAGGACTTTTATGGATTTGATGTGAAAGACTACATGGTTTAGATATCCTGGTGAGTAAATGGCACATCTAATAAAATGCTATGAAAGCTGCAGGGGAGGTAAAAAAAAAAAAAAAAANAAAAAAAAAAAAAAAAACAACATCAATTCAGATCTCCCCTTTAGCAAAATATGTTATTCCGAAAATAAGCTCATTCAAATAGACTGGCTAAGCAGCAAAAAAGGCCCTGAATTTTATACAGCAGGTTAGGTTCTAAATTAGTATGAAAAACACAAACAAAAACAAAGCACCACCAGAACAATATATTAAAATTATCATCAGATGTTTGGCTTTTTGCAGGATTTGCTCCCAAACTTCACAGAAACACAGCAGCTGCAGATGGAGGCTACTTCTATGGCAGAAGACAATGACAATTTATACATATGTTAAAGGAAAATACTGTGTTTGTCGAGTGCTCGCATTCTAATCGACCATATCTCGCGGCGCGCAGATAAACCAGCGATTACTTGAACAGGTGTTGCTTTGAAATGATCATATAAAATGAAGAACGCTTTGCTATCAGAGTTGTTAATTTGCTTTCAGAAAGGAAAGTGTGGGCTTAGTTACAGGAACAGTTATCAACCGCCAAAAGAACACATCATAAAATACATATTTATGAGAAGGGATTGGATCTGGTTCAATGAAAAAAAGGAAAGACAGAGCAGGTGTCCAGCATTGCCAAGTTGTCTTGTATTCCAGAAGGAGCCTTATGATACATTATGGTGCTGACGTTTCAAGGGTACTTGTTCTGAGGGGGATTTAGGATAACTCCCTTTGATAAGCTGGCCAACATTTAGCAGGCGACTGTTTTCAGCCACATCAAGGAGACTTTTTCATTACTGCCATGCTGTTTCCACAGAAATACTTTATGCCATCAGTGGGGAGGTTGCTGTTTTGGTTATTTTAGAGATCTGCCGTGTGCCAACCGGGGCCCAGATGAAACCTGACAATTTTAATTAATTGACTTTTCTAGCTATTTAAAGCAAAAGTGATACAGACAACAAGATGGAGGTGATGGAAAACATCTTGGAGCAGCCGTGTGATGGCGTTTCAGGAAATCAAACCTGCTTTAAAACTATTCAAGGGGGTTATAATAGAGTATATTTAATATTGGTATTGTTCTGACATATGGTACACATAAAGCAACCCGAATCTAAGTAATGCATATTATTTATTAATCAAGTTATCACACATGACATGATTGTCACCGTTAATGTACCATTTTAGCACTAAAATTCCAAAGCAGATATTTCACTTTGTTGATTTACTACTGACATTGATAACTCCCTCATTCACCTCTACGATGCGAGATATTAGGTGAGAGTCGAATGTGTTATCTTGTAATCAGGCCTGTGGAGCGAATGCGATCTATCAAAGATGGAACCCGAAAAAAAAAAGAAAAAGCTAACTTTGTCAGGAGGGCATCAGCAGGAAACCCAAAGAAGAAAGAAAAGTTATGCAAAACACAAAATTCTGTCAGGTTTAATCCAGAGAATGATTAAGAAGATGATTACAAGAAATCATAATACACATGGGTAGAGCGTGTGTCTTGGCATTTTGTTAATAATAACAATAATCACAATAATAATCATGATATATGATTGTTGCTCTACATTGAAAAAAATCAACTTTCTCTGCCTTTGTTCACTTTTTCTCCATTTTATTTTACATGTTTTTACATATACTTTCCATATTTAAATACACAACTATTAGTTTGCATGAGACTTAACTCCATGCAACATCACTGAATATTGGTCCAAGTCCATCTTGAAAAGTGTATGACAATAAATCTCAAAAGAAATTATTCATGATACTTCACTTCCTGTTGACTGTTTTCATTTAAATGTCATGTTTGAATAGGAAGCCAGTTCAAACTGAAACTAAAAGAAAGGCCTTCAGTTTCTGAGTTCCATTTATATGTAACAAATGTGCAAAACACTTTATAAGTGATGCCTAATTCTATTTGATGTAACTGCTTTAAACCTCTGAATTTACCAGCTGTATCTGTTTTGTCTGTGCAGGATCTGACTGCTGCTTCATCTTCCGTGGACTTTATTTGTGTTGCACTTTTTTTTTGTTTTTTTTTGTTTTTTTTAAATTGCATCTAATATNGGACTTTATTTGTGTTGCACTTTTTTTTTGTTTTTTTTTGTTTTTTTTTAAATTGCATCTAATATTGGAATTTGTTTTGTTTTCAATTCATTGTTTTCAATGCCATAAGTGAGGATTCTATGACGGCGTATTAGGGCCATATAAGACGGGGGAAAAAAACATAAAAATAAGGGGGCATTAGTATAAGTCCGTATGTTTATGATAATTCAATGATCCACATGCATATGATAATAATTTGATGATTTTGCACTAAAAGCACAAGTATTTCTTTATTGCTAAATCTGATGGAAAAGTATAATTTAATAAGGTAATGTGCNCCCCCCCCCCCCCCATATGGCCCTAGTATGCCGTCGTAGGATTCTACCTCCAAGGGCTGATAATGATATTCATCAGTTAATGTAATATTAATGCATATTATATTTTTTACAAAAAGCGATACAAATTTGTGCGCTCACAAATCTAAGAACACCTCACAAAATAATAATTTCCTGTGCTGAAATATTTCTTTTTCTTACTCTGTTGCCTGCTATTTGTTATGATACATGTTTCATATCAAAATACCATATATGCATACATTAAAAAAACAAGCTGTTTTATTCTGAAATACTTAAAACACAAACGATGATAATCCTCACAAATGAGCTCGACTTTATCAATCTTCTCAGTTGACTTAAATATTAATTAGTAATCTTCCAAATTTCTTCATCCAGTGACTATGGGAAAATTTTCTTTTATCTCCTTTTGGATCTTTAACATGAAAGGACAGATCGCCTTCACAAAGATTCCCATCACCATCTGAGGGTATTTCTCCACCTAAAGTAAGCCAAGGCTGATTTTTAATAATCCGGAGTCATTTCACACAATGCCACAGCAACAAAGTGAAACTTGATCCTTGGTGTTATCTGATGAGGGCACGCTAAGTATGATGTTACAAGTCACGCCTGCTTGAATCCCTCCGACATAACACTATGTAATGAAGTGAGATCATGTTGCCGGGTTAAGTACAAAGTCTCCGATTTTTCAGCTTCATGTCCTGATGCTTATCAGACAGAGGGGAGGGCTTGATAATTTTTATGAGACAGCGCCTAGATGCAAATGAAGTGTCTCATATTAAATGAATATAAATCCAGCACACTGTCTGCATACATTTTGATTGATGAGCACTTACTTGAAGATGATGATTAAAACTCAGACGATTGTTTCCTGTCAGAGTTAAAGGCTATTTCTTCCACTTTTATGGCATAAAATACAACTGAAATATCAAAAATAAGCTTTTCCAATCCAACCTGAAAGGTGCGAAAACTGACGGTAAATGCAGAATACTCTTTCAAGGCACTGTGTGCATCGTTGGAGCTTGACAACTCGAGCAGCAAGGCATTCACTCATACAATTGGTTTTCCACAAGGGACCTCAAACACAGCTAGCCGGTGACAGGCGGATAATAGCACTAACTTTAGCCTGCACCGTCTCTGAATGGGCCTGTATGATAGCCTTGTTGAGTGTGACTGATGGCTCGGGTTAAATAATAGGACCGTCCCTCCCCCCCATCACACGCACACAAAACACAACACATCTCAACTATAAGACAATAGAAACACAAACCATTAGCGGAAATTACCCACACACACAGACACACGCACCATAAAAACCCCAGCTGCAAAGCAAATAAAACAAATTACCATTACAAATATCTGACATCACCATCCAGAATATAACAGGGATGGCTTGCGGTCCCATAGGGGGGAGCAATAAAAGCGCACAAGGCCTGGCGGATGTACAGTAGGTGAATAAATGCAGATAGATGCAGGACAAATCTGCCCTCAGACAGCGCTCTATTATAATGCAAAGCTCAGACACTATCCATTTTCCACGTCTTCCTTCTTTCTATCTTCCCTCTCTCACTGCGTATCTCACCTAATACAGCACAAATGCATCTGAGGGAGAGCGAGCAAGCGAGCAAGACAGGAATGGACTTAGGGAAGAGGGATGGGAAGAAGGCAGGATGGAAGAGAGAAGGGGAAAGGATGATCAGTGAGACAAAAAGGAGAGACTGAAAATAAGAGAGAAAGGTAAATAAATGGCTGGGATAAAGACATAAAGGAAGAGGATATTTGCTGGTATTTGGAGGTCATGGATTGTGGTTTGTCTTGCCCTGGATTGAATCCAACGTACAGCCTTCACTGCTGCTGTTGCTATAGTAGCTCAGGTGGACAGGTTACCATGACAACCTTACCTGTTGGCCATTAATCACCTACTGGGAGCTATTGGCATGCCGTGCCCACAAACACCAGTCATTATGTGGCTGAGCCTGATTTTTAATCTAAATGGCACAAAATGACACAACTGCTTGCAACCAAACTAAATAGCCTCATAAATAAGGATATGCTGAATCCCATACGCCTACAGAGAATGTATAGATCTCTTGCATAAATATATTGCCAATGTATTATGCTGACAGGATCAATTTTCTACAATTCAGGTTGATAGATGTACAGTGAAAAAAACACAACCTCATCCTGCAGCCAATGGTGCCACGGTCATCACATCAATTTTTTTTTCCTAAACAAACTCATAATTCTATTGTATCTGAGCCACAGCTGATGATTGGTGGATTATGATTGGCTCATGCAGTGCTCTGACCTTCACTGTAATGCAAGGTCTTTCTCGCTTTGCTATGTGAACAACATATGGTCAGATGACAGTTGCAGACCACAGGAAGTGCTGCAACTATGAGCTCAAAGCTTACAAGGAAACACAATATGGGCCACACCCTGTTATACCTGAGACAAAGTTGAACCTGAGCCATTTTGTAAATTAGTGTTGTCAGAAGGCGTCATTTTTCAGCCACATTTGGGAGACATCTGCTCAGAAAAGACCTCCAGTTAGTTTCCTTTTTTTGCCTTTGACTTGTTCAGGTCTATTTTTCCCCATTTTTCATTTGCTGTAACTGCATTTGCATAATTTTCCAATACACACTTCATTCCCTGCCAGATTTGTGAAGAAAAAAAAAAAAAAAAAAAANAAAAAAAAAAAAAAAAAAAAACACATGCACACACACACAAACAACAACAGCAATTTCAGCTCAGGCTGTGCATCAGGGATACAGCAAATTCCAATGTGAATAACACTGATCCCAACGGTGCATGCATTTCAATATCATTATCTGATGCTGTGCCAAGTAAACGGAATATAATGAAATCTTGCAAACATGAATTATGTAGCATCCTTGGCTCGAGCAATGTCATGCACATTATACATCATACAACATGCACCCGATATAGATTTGATTAAGTGTTGTGATTCTACAGTCTCTTATTGCACGTTTGCATTCGTGTTTTTGACCACTAATTGCTATGGTATGTCTAGGTGACATAATGATTGTGGCTTGAGTGTTACCAATGATAAGAATATGTTGTAAATGGTCTGGAAATGAGAGGTATGGCTGTGTCACAAGCAACCACAATGGTCACAACCACGGGGAATTCAAATGGCTTCCACCTGGACTCCACTTACAGCTCAATTAGAGGCAGAGCTGGAGATGGAGGTGGAGGAGGAGGAGAGAGAGACAGAGAGAGAGACAGAGAGAGAGACAGAGAGAGAGAGAGAGAGAGAGAGAGAGAGAGAGAAAAGGAAACAGATTTGGTGATATAAAGAGAAGGCAGGTGTGTGTAGGTCAATGTGTGTGTATGCAGGGACCAAACTGCCAGCACAAAATAGATCATTCAATACTGTATCATTTATTGCTCATCAAGATTCTTCCTCATTTATTTCACCTAACATTTGTGGACAACATGCAATGACGTCTATCGCCTCAAGGGACAATTCTAGGATAATTATAATTTTTGCTCATTGCCTGTGTTCCCTTAACGCTATATCGCTGTCAATTGTTTTAGTGCCTTTGATTGCAAAATAATTACATAAAATGTCTTGGTTCTCGCATTGTTGCTGAACGTGCAAATATTAATATCTATCTAGGGACGAACCCAATCGATAGAGAAATATACTGCAGTATATCCCTTGTACTTTCTGTTGTGATGCTAAGGCATGAGGGTATCTGTCGTTTCACACTGTTTCTGCTGTAAAATCACTTTTTTTTTCTTAGGTTTTGGATTATTAGCAGCTTCTTCTTCATCTCCACAGATATCATGATGTATGTGATTATATTGCAACATCTAGCATATTACAGTATCTGAATCACAGTATCAGCTTTTTCATGAGCAATATGGGTCAACAAACTTTATGTATCATGAGTTAACATTTAGCAGCTTGTCGATGATATTGATTAGACCTGAATGAGAGTGAATTGATGAATTAGACCTGATTAAAATAATGTTTAAATGTATAAAATGTACCCATAACAACATTACAACACTTCAACCACACTACACTTGTAGTTTAAAGTACCATAGCCCACTTTCTGATTAAATCAGGCACTCTTGTTCACCGGGTGTTTAGAGGTATGCTACAGGCCAGGAGTTTGAGGCCAACCCCAGATTTTTTAAAAAACAAAAAGCATCAATACACTGTTTGTTTTACAATTTATTGCACGGGAAATGACAAAAATACATAAAATAACTGTAAGTAATTAGTTTTCAAGCAGAATTTGTCAACAAGAGTACATTATGTAGCGACTATGGCTTAAGAAATGATTTTTAATGAAGGCATGCCCAGTCTGTAGTAGTGCACTGGCACTCCAGTTGTGTTCCTGCTCCCTTATTTATGTGTTTTAACATTCTATTCAATAGCCTGCTGTCTGCCTTCTCCCAGATCATTTTGTAATTAACTTGCTACATAATCTGCTAAATCTGGGGGTGGCCTCAAACTTCTGGCCTGTAGTGTAAATAATCATGCAAACACAGTTTACACAGCAGGCATCTTTTGCGTTATCTAGCAGCACTGGAAAATGTTGGCTGAATTATGAGAAAGCTCCTTCTGTCGAGACCCCTGTGACCTGGATTTGGAATAATCAATCACACTTTGTGATAAACTTATGAATTCCTGGTAGGTTGCTTGAGGGCGGGAAAGACAGACAAAGTTGTGGGGGAAGATTGTAAGCAATGCTCCCAGGAATTCAGACAAAGAAAAAGAAGAAAGGAAAAGAAATATTTTTGATATTTGACATTGTTTTTAAAAACCATTTCCAACTTGAAAGTCAGCCCACACACACACACACAACAGAAACAACCAATTCTGGCAACAGCTGGCAGCACAGCCAAGATCCATTTCCGACTCATTATGGTTCAGGTCGCCCCATGAAGCCCTCCTAGTTGCCAGCCTTCCTCTCTCTCTCTCTCTCTCTCTCTCTCTCTCTCTGTCTTCCCTTAGTCCAACTCATCACGAAAAGCTCAAAGATAATCATCTACAATCGTACATTTTGTTTTTTTGAGCCACAGGCAAGAGGTGCCTGCTGAGTCAAGACATAAGAGGAAAAGTGAAAAAGTAAAAGAAGAGAAGGAAGTGGTGATAGCTAACAGGCTAACAGGTCCCCGGGTGCTTGGAACAGTATAGAATGGAGTTTGATGAAAGTCTAATTTGGTCTGGGCAAACATCCTCATGGGGTCTTCTGCACAACAAGAGCAGTAGTCTCCTCTCTTGTCAAGGGAAACACTCTCAGGTCTGACAAATCACAGTGAGTCTCAAGGTGCCTGGTCTGATCACAAGTTCTCTGAAGCTCAGTCTGCTGCATTTCAAGTCAACCTTAAGTTTCACCCTTTTTCTTTCTTCTTCAAATACATTTTTTTTTTTTACATTTCCTGCAATGATAATACAGTATATATAGTAAACACAAAAAAAGACAAGAAATGTGCAGCAGCATTGCATAAACTAGGATTTCAACTAATGCCGTACCAACGTACTGTGTGTACTTGTGTAATGAACCTCAGCAATGTGGGGTCTCATTCTGTGCTACTTGGAGAATTAAACCAGTGCATCCATTTAGGGTGGACTGGTTCAATTTCACTGGATGCTGACTAATTCTAATTAAGTCATTAGGACTTAGTGTGAAGTGCAAATCTGCTAACACAAGGGTTTTAAAAAGTGAACTGGGAACTCACTGACACTAGTATTGAAGCCATCAGTAGTTGGCTTGCTCACGTTAAGTGTGAACATGAGAGGGAGCGTGGAATCAGCAAGGTGCATGTTTTTCATGTCCTATCATACTGTGAATGAATAGAATCTGCAGCATGTGGGAGTGACAGGGCCACTGTGTGACCTGTGTTTTGCCTTTGTGGGTTTTTTTTAATGCACATACACACACTTTGGGGAGTGGCATGAAAATGCACACACACAATCCAGTGACCTTGGCCTGTGTCTCTTGGTTGAGCCGTAGAGAGTGTTTTGGTTGGACTCAGCAGGCGACCGTCTAAAATCTAAAAGCGGAGGTCTCCCGGGGCGAGTCGGCCACAAAACAGTCAGGGGTAGTTAGTGAACGTCGAAGTATTGCAGCAGACAGTAAACCATGGCTTTTATGTTGCTGTGATTGGAGCTGTGGCCTGCGCACACTCACATGCGCGCACACGCACACACTTTGATACAGAGAGGTTTTAGCCCATTAAAAATGCAATGTGTATTCAAATAAAGGGTTTGGTGATCCTGGAATTTCTACCAATTGCTGTATGATCAGGAACGCCTGCCACATGATTGGACAGGAAAGCATAATAACAGGTTTACACCCAGATCTATTGTTGAATGTGTAATACTGTGTGATTGCTGGCAGATGGGACACATTGTGGAAGTTATAGCATGTGCGTTCCTTCAAATTCCCTCTCCGATCCAACCCTCGCTCTTTCCTTTCACGCTTCTCTTTCTCTCTTCAACACACTTTTAATTGCCATGGCATAGAATCATCAGGACTTGTGACCCGGGTCCGACTCCTGATTGAATGCTGGTGTAATGTTATTCATCCCCTTACGCCATGGCCACAAACACTATTCTACTCTCTCCACAGAACGGATGAAAGCAAGAAAGTCAGTAATTGCTTTTGACTTTTCAGAGTACCCCACCTCAAATATGTGGAAATCTCGCCGACCCAGTTGGGGCACAGTCTTTTTAATGAGATTGCCTCTGTTTATGCCGACAGGATAACAGAAGACAACGCCTCGATTGATGGCATTGGCCTTTTCCCAATAAATATCGAGCGACCTGGTGCTGGGAGATCTCTGAGAGTGACCTGTATTTAATTTGGCCAAAGATGTTGGCCTGTACAGCCATTCAGCCCGTCCTTTTAATGTTAAAACCATATGATATAATTAACCCTGAACAATCCCTGGTCAAAGTGGGAGTGTAGGAAAATTACATTAAAGGTGATATTTTTCTATCATTTCTCTATTATAATATATTCATCTACAAAGGCTTATTAGTTTTTTCAGCATGTGGACCCCAACTCCACCTTTTGCAAAACAAAATTTGGTACCTCAAAGCCCCTTTTTTCTTCCCATTTGATGTGACGTCAATCAGGCTCGACAATTTCAGCTTTATTCTCTCATTTTGCATTGCTGATCCCACAGTGACCTTCTTTCCATCAGTGATGCTCTTTGATCACAAACCTCTAACTCTCTCAAACAGACACTGACTCAACTCCTGGGGAGTCCCGTCAGGCACCTCTATGCCGTAGTTGCAGNCTCTCAAACAGACACTGACTCAACTCCTGGGGAGTCCCGTCAGGCACCTCTATGCCGTAGTTGCAGTGAGGCGTCCAAAATCAGCTGAGGGGAACTTTCCACCTCTCCTTCCTTTCTCCTATCATTCTCCTCATTTCATGTTTGTATCAGTCTGACAGTGGAATGTAAGTTGGCCTGCACAACAGGCCAACAGGAGTGTGTGTGTGTGTGGGGGGGG
>VXCM01000425.1:136416-313172 GCA_014773175.1 Lucifuga dentata
AGGAGGAGGAGGAGGAGGTTAACCTTTAAAGCAAACACTGAAACTCTATCCTACAAAGTACCCTTAACACTCCACCCCCACCATGTTCCCCAGTAAAGCTGGCCAAAGCAAAGGAGAAAATTTATTTCAGAAGCTTTGCTTCTATATGATGCAATAAGAAACTATTCCAATGCCAGAGTCTTTCTTTTGACTTGGACACAAGCAGAGAGGGGTCTCTGGGACTCTCCAGGAGTCTGGCATGAAATTCTTGGACCAGTTAGTTTCAGCACAAGGGGAAATTGGAAGTGGGGGTGGGGAGGTCTCCACTTGGACAGACATCCAATACACACAGCTGATGCCTCCGGCTGGCAAGTCTAATAACATCATCTGCGCAAGACATTACTGGTGGATCTCATATTTATTACCCAATGTGTCCACCAGAATGGGAGAAAATATTGCTACAGCAGCCAACACCACAATGTTCATGTCAAGCATTTCAGAATGGCTATAGTTAGACAACTCTGGGCAAAGCTGAGCCGTCAAATTGAAAAATGAGGAAATTGCCTCACAACTAGGATAATTGCTGTTGTTGCTGATTAACAGATGACTTACAGCTCACAGCATAGGGCCTGTATCCCCTCTAAAAATGTGGCACCATCTTGAGTTTGAGAGGCTTCATCAAATTTCATGAACACTTTCAAATTGAGATCTGAAAATGACTAATGTAAGTCAGCCAGATAGAGGGGGAACAAATTACAATGGTTGCCTACACTCCAATCAATTTAGTAAGTTAGATTAGTTTCTAGATATTGCCTTTTATTTCTCATTAGCATTTTGTGTGAATTAAACAATTTGGGGGAGCTTATAAAAAAAATAAACATTTACAGCAAATTAAAAATTCTGCTTTATCACCATGGGTCTGTGAAATGAGTTTTCCCAGGTATCACCATCCAGCTGCAACATATTCTGACACCAGCTAATACGTAAACAGCCCCATCATTGAGAATCATGAATTTCATGCCTTGATGCATCACAGTAACTGAGTCTGTGAGGTGATTGATGAAGGCGGCATGTACGGCTGTGCTCCTGCTTGTTGTCTAAACTATGTGGAGGACACTCGTGTGTGTGTGTGTGTGTGTGTGGGTGTGAAGGAAGCCCGAAGGCCTAGATTCCAGCTGTGTCCGCTCCAGTCACCGCAGCCTTATCTGCATATCGGACGCATCTGCTTTGACCTCACACATGCCCACAGCTGAATCAGACTCAAACACATTATGTGTGCATTCCTGCAGAACATAAGCACTGTGCTTCAGGTGTAATCCAAACATTACATTTCTCTGAATCAAAATAAAAAATAAGGTTCACAAAGGTTTTTTTTTTTACTATGTTAATATTTGGGGAAAAAAATGGAAACTGAAAAATGAAACTACTTTGGAATTAAAAATAACTCTTTAAAAAAAAAAAAAAAAAANAAAAAAAAAAAAAAAAGACATATCCAAGGACAATAGGTTAACTACACAGAATACAATGAAGACAAAAATGTGAAGTAAGATGTATACATGGATGAAATAAATTATGTGAAAATATTTGAGTTATTACTTTGCCATAAGCACACCAGGTGATAAAATACATGCGCAGGATGCTTATGCCAATTGCAAACAAATTGAGTTTTTAAAATGGGTAAATCAACTTACAGTTGCATTATTTTGTTCTGTTACTTGCAGTACAACAACTTTGATTTATGCCGATTTTAATATGATTCTGCCCACATGATGCTTGAAAAACATTCACTTAATTCCTTTATTGATTAGAGTAGAAGATTTAACATGCTGAATTTTAAGTTGTACAGTGTGTACATTTGAGTGTAAGAGCCTTAGAGATCACATCAACTCCTTCACATTGGTTTATGCTAAATCTTGACTTCATTCCAGTGTTTCATATTTCTTTTTTGTTTTTCATATTTTATTTTTGAGCTGGAAATGCCCTGGAGCTTTCATTCAGTTTTGTTCAGTCCAAGAAAGAAATTTCCACAGCATTCCCAAATGTTCTATCTACCATCCAACACAGGTCCCATCAGTGGAACGGAAAGGGCACACGTTAACAGGACTGACACAGGAGAAATGTCCCTGTTCAACCCGCCTCTGCAAATCATTATTCAGAGGTAAGCATGCCGCTGTGATCCAAACCCTATCCGTGCACCAATGCTCCCTGTAAACAACAGCAGTAACTCAGTACATTTAAACGCTGTCCTCCATGTACAGTGAGACTGACAGTTATTTTGAGGATCCCTTAAAAAAAACTGTAATGACTTGTACGATGAAGCAGTGCTGGTGTGGGAGTAAGGCAAGCAGCCGATAGTCCACATTTACTAAACTGCAAGCATTAAAAAGTTGATTTATGATTATCATTATGATTTTGTAACATTTATTCAAATTTAATGCTATTTATTGGTTATCATACTGTAACCTTCTGACATGTCAACTGATAACACATGATTATCAATTTTGGAACAATGTAAATGTTTATTATATGAATGAATTAGGATGCATGCATCAAAGCAGATTAAAGTCTTATTCTTGCTTTCCACCACAGGAACCTTATCATAAACTTTCCTTTGTTTCACACCCATTTTGGTGCTGGACCTATATTTCTTCAGATTTATTTTTTTTTTAATTTATTTATTTATTTATTTATTTTAAATTCATACTCCAAGATAAGTTGTGGATGTTTCAGGAACTGCTATGTGGAGCTTGCAAGACCTCACATGTTGGCTGGTCCAGGCGTAACTTTATCAAATGTTATACGTGTTGTTTTGTTTATATATGTTGTTTTTTTAGTTCAAGCAGTTGATCATCAAGCTCTGCAATTTTAGCAAACTGCCTTCTTCGCCTTTCAGCTATCCTGTTTCTAGCATTCATTTTCTTTCTAAGTTTGCAATTTCCTACTCAAGATCTCTTCGTCATGTCTCCTAAATCAAGATATTCACAGAACCACAAAACACAACAAAAAAGTCTCCTCAATTCCCTCCATTGCTTCTGTTGTTGTTTGTTGCAGTGAAGTTTTGGTGCATGTGGAAATGATGCAGCTGTTGCTTGCTCTAATTTCCATAATCTTCACAATATAGGAATGCTGGCCTGGAACTCCCAAAAGGAGCCACACTGGTCCTATTCTAAAGTAAAGCAGTTCCTCATTTATTTCCAAGGTTTAGGTCAGGAAGCATCTGAAGCACACAAGTCCACACAGCCAACATGCACCCTGATCAGCTTAGTACATTTGTCACATTCAGGATCTTGGTCGTACCTGGAATCTGAAAAATGCAAGATCAGCACCACAGCTAAAGATTCCTGTCCCCATTGATTGACTGAACACAGATGAACATTAACATCTGGCTCAAAACAACGGGTTTTTTTTCCCTCTTCTTCTGGGACATGCTAATTTCCCTGTATGTAACTACTGGAGTGCAGCTGTAGTGAACACAGCACAGCGGCCGTGTCCAAGTCAAAGCATGTTTACATTCACATGGAGCTCACACAAATCAATCCACACTGACACAATGATCCAGGCATTAAACACCACTGTACACCTATTTAGTCAAGGTCTAAAATCTGCTTTATGCTCCATGCTAATCTGAGTGTGAAAGACACGTGAAACACAGCACGTCTATGTTCATATGGAGCACGTGTCAAGTTCATATGTGAAAACTGTACACATTATAATGCCAAAGCTAAGAGTCAGACTCAGCAACATCATGCAGGATTGTCAAAAACACAGCTTATGAATTTTAATGCTGTCACATTTAAATGACTGAAATCAAAATGTTGTTAAATTACATTTATATAAATACCTCAGTCTTCCACAACATCCTCTGTGACACATCTTCAAAGCAATTTGTCCGTTTTCCATTCTAACAGGGCATCATATCCTGGGTCACGTCTTCAAAACAAAGCATATTAGTAGAAGCGACCTGCCACAATTTCTGGGTACTAATTTGTTTAAATATTAATATAACATTCCACTACAGTGTCAAGCCTTCCCTTCTGCAAATGAATTATAAACTCAATGGACCTCATTATAGCATGAAAAATGAAGTACTGGACACTTAGGCACTGAACTCTGAGGCTTCAGAAAGCCGTGTCTTCACTTTTAGCAATGTTCCTTGTAAACCAATGGACATAAATAATTCAATTTTTTAAAAGTTTCTGCTCCTTAAGGCCACAGCAAAGGTTTTAAACAGCAGCATATCTCTCCTTTCACTGGCTTGTGTGGATGCACTGGCTGAAGGGACTTTTTTTTATTTTATGTACCTTGAAGGCCTGCTGAGAAATCTAACTTACAATTCAGGGTCCTTCATCACTGTCTTAGCCCCAGTTGTTAAAGATTATAATACTTGATTAGGCTCGGATCTGGCAACACAACAGATGGTGTGGACTCGTATCAGAGAAGCCTGTTTGTGAATATTTATATATTTAAATACACCCTGCTCTGTACCTCAGATTATGGAGTGAGATGCTTTTTGCCAAAAGAAGTGACATATTTGTCCTGGCATTGGTTCTCGTGGGGGACGAGTAATGTACCTCGAGTGTGTCCTAACCCAGTGAAGAGCATTGATCTGTTTTCTTTCAGGAAGAAAAAAACAGGACTCTATGAAGCCATTTTCAAAATATCTCCGCATCATCGCTCTCGACAGTACTGTGTGCAGTCAAACGGTTATTAACCAACACAAAGTCACTGGACTTTACTTCTGCCGCTTTTCTCCCCCAAAAATTTCAAGGTCAAAGGGCAAACAGAGAACTTTCTTTCACTGCTGTACATTCATTCTGCCTTAGTCTCTTTTTATCATCTCAACAGCTGCTTCCATGCAAATAACATTCTTCTGCTGGGTTGATTGATCCACAGATGCAAGCAGCAGGTTTAAATGGAAATGCTTACACTGCATGGAGAGAGCTGTAATATGATCTGACGAACTCTGTCTGAAGGGAAACACAGAGCGTTTAATGCGTCTTTTAATCATTACTGAAAACATGGTGTAGCAGCTGCATATTTAATCAATTTTTACTTTCATTAACTAGAGACTAGTAGTTAACTGCTAAATTTATGAACACAAAAAGTGCTCTCAAACAATAAATATTAGTCATCAAATCAAAAGCAATAATCTGCTTTCCAAGGTGGCAATGATTACTGCTGAAGTGGATATAAAAACCAATCTTACACATTTCAATCTCGATAAAATATAATCAAACATATTATTGGAAATTAATAATGTTTTTGGCAAGAACAGTAGAATTTAATGTTCCCATTTTAAGAATGAAACAGAGAAGCATATGTTATTTTATGTTCCTTTTTACAATCCAGCACCAGAGACTGAGAGGACAGGAAGAAGAGCCAAAAAGTATATAATTCAATCTTGCCATTCACCTCCAGAATTTGGATAAGCGTCTTTTGTCCATTAAACATGCCCTATTTTGGAATTGCATGAGAACTGCCAATTTCCCCTCTTTTCAGGATGTGGACAAAAGAGCCAGAAACAGTACATCCAATAGCTCTCCACTGTTCTGACAACAAATGGTTTACACATTCCCGGCAATAGATTACCGAAACCAACACCAGTGGACAATGCTGTGGAAAACCATTTACAACTTAGATTATGGGAAAGTGGAATATAGGATGATAGAGTTCTTTCCTTGGATGTGGTTTGGAATAAAGGGAGTTTATTTACATCTTCCTCTTCTTCATTAAGGTAAATATAGAGCAGTTTCTCTTGGGATGTGAAATACCAAAGTCTCTTTTCCTTTTCTCAAAGGACCTCTTCCTCTGAGCACGACGCTAGAAATAACTGCTCAGTGCTCAGGTGAGAGCCCTCAGGGACATTTCGAGAGGAAGTACAGTGTGTGTTATCATACCTGCCTAATCTTAAACTACCTACCTGAGAATGTGAGGAAGAAAAGTATTAAATATCTCATGCAAGCAGTGGTGTCCCTAGAGCAGGAGAAAGCTGAAAAATGTCAAATCAGAATTTCAGTTGGACATAAAGAGTGCATCAGAGTTTAGTTAAAGATATAAATAAAGTTTTCTTGTTCTCCTCCTGCTCTGTTTTATGTTCCGGCTGGACTGCATCTATTTAGTTAAAAGCGCAAGAAAGCGTTTGGGCCATTTTTCAAAAATTGATGACGGCCTTGCATAAATTATGCAAACTTCTGTCCTTCTGCCAAACAGTGCATCTACTGAATAATAATTGCAAGAGGGACTTGGGGGATATGAGTATGCAGAATATGACACACATGCCAGCATCCCCTGTCGTCTGTGGCTGAATTGAGAGGAGGAGACAACAGCTTCAACGTATAAGACAAAAACATGAAGATCAATTGGCATAAGTTCTGTCATCTCACTCCACGTTTGCTGTCACATCAACGCACGTCACACCTGCCTTTCATGGCTCTGTTTGAAGATGCATGCATTTCATATTTAAGCCACAACTGCTACCTGTCATATTTTAGCATCATGTGTAGCATTGCCACTAATGAAATTTCTAGTCTGGCAAGTAAATTAACAATCCATTCCTTTATTGTCATGTTTAGTGGCTTAGAACGCTGTTAGACATATACGAGGATTCTATGTAAATTCTCTTTTTTGCTGATACTGTGACTTGTTAACTCAGTGAATAAAGCTGTTCAATGTTCAGGCAGAGGATGACAGTTTATATTCATCCAAAGAGTAGAAATCTCAGAAATGATATTTTTTCCAACAGGAGCATACTGAAATGTGGCAGCTGAGCCCTTTGATGAAATTAGCAGAGAAATACTGGGCCCAGTTTTAGACATTGTGAACACACAAATCAAAGACTCGAGCCTTTATCATGAATTAATTAGAAAGTAATGATAGGACACTCTGATAGTTAAAAAGTAGAATCAGCCAGAATGTGAGGAGATGCTTTCGTCCGGCATGGCCAAAGAGGTACAAGGATAGTTGTTGGCAATCTGTTATGCAAATGTAATTACTTTATTTCCTAATCCCATGTCGCTTTTTAAAGAAGACATCGGTATCCAATTTCTAGTGAATCTTATCACTTTTTTTTTTATCTGTAAGTAGAGAGCAGTGGAGCTTGATTAGAGTTTCCGGCTCCTTTTGTGTGTTTTATTCACTCCAGTGCCTCAAATTCTGTCTGTAACATCAACAGTTTCTTACCAGCTAAATGTCCTTTTATACTGACTCAAACAGTGATGAATGTTTTATAGTTTTTGATTGTTTTTGTTAGTAGATACAAGCCATATTATGCATCATCTGTTTTGGTGGAGTTTTTTTTTTTTTTTNTTTTTTTTTTTTTTTTGCCCAGACAGGAGTGCAAAATACTTCCAGTATCAGGATAATTCTAGTATCGGCATATTTTTTGGGGTCAGATGTCAAGAGTTTTTGCTAAAGCACACCCCTGAAAAACCTACAAAATGCTGAATATTTGATGGCTGAGGCAACAAAATGCATATATAAGGTGACTAATTGATTTAATAAATGAGGATTTTCCTCTGGGTTTGCGCTAGGTACTTCGTGATGATGCATTTAGAATATATTTCCGGATCAGCCATCTCACTGAATTACAAATGAAATTACTGAAATTAATTGGTATGCCTGTTTTGTTTACAGCGTTTTATTAGTGTCCTTTGTTTAATTCCATTTGCGAACCATTCTGTTGTGGAAGCAAAGGGGGGCTGTGATTGATTTATTTCTTTATTGTCCTGAAGAAAATTCATTCGGCACCTATGACATTCAACATCAGCGATAACAGTACCAACAGCAACAATAACCATTCCAACATCACACACACACATGAATAAAACCATGCTAAACACAAAGATGCACGTCCACACACACAGTGATTCAACCTTGTAAATTCTCCATAATTCAATAAGGAATATATTCTCTTTATGCGCTTAAATAAAAAAAAAAGATGTGATCACAAAGTAAAGACAGACCGACGTGCTTAAATACACACACATGCACACACACATCTGCTCGTCAGTGAGCCTGTTGGAAACTATCACACGCCTGGCAGGTTCTGGAACTCGGGCAGATGGTGCAGCACAATTAGGCTCGCCGAATCTCTCAATCAATCTCATGTCTGCCATATAAAGAAGCTGGACCTAAGCTGGCTGTTTCCCTTAAACCCACATGATTGTCTGATTGCGGGTCCTGTCCTTTATTGTCTTTATTTTCCAGTATCGCAAACCGTCTCTTTCTCCCCCCTCACTGTTCCTGAAAAGTGCTTACATTTACCTTCTGTCTCACCCCGTCTGGCTCTTTTTGCAGTTGTTTTCTTTACTTCTGTCATTCCTTCTTCTCTCGGTCTCTTTTTCTTTGCTCTGCCTCTGACCCTCCTGTTTCTGTCCACCCTTTTATTGCCCTCTCTCTTGGCTTGTTTAACCACTGGCCTGAATGCAAGACTACACCACACTGTTGGAGACAATAGGCAAGAGCGAGTGTTTCATTCACACCCAATTACTGTGAAAGGGATTTTTCTGGCCAGAAATGCACCAAGGAGCACAATGAGAGTGTCACAGAGGAACAAGATATCCCTGGCGTTTGCGTTCCGTCCCATGTTCACCACACAAAAGACGTGGAAAGCGATCCAGTGTATCTGACACCAGCGAGAGCCATTAGCCGGAGTCAGTTAAATAAGGATAAATAAGGATAGCTCTAACTGAGGCAATAACAGAGATGGAAAACATCTGCTGCTCGCACCGGAGCCTCGCTGGCCCTGAGGATTCTGCCTTTGATCAGCGGCCCTTGCAGCCACCTTCCTACGAGAGCATGGATCAAACAGTCTCTCGAACGCACACGTCGAAGGCAAGGGAAAACACCCACAACCAAGAAATACAGGAATGCACAAACAACTTGGGTTCAATTTCACACCAACATACTGATACTAAATATGTTTGCTGATTTGTGCCTCATCTTGTAAACATTTTCGTTCAAATTTTAAGTATCGCAGGTTTACTAGTGCAACGAGAGGGGGGAAAAAAAACTTTCCCCAAAGAAATACAACAACCTCATTTCCAACGGAGGCAAGCCAAACACCTCACTCAACAGAGGGCC
This sequence comes from Lucifuga dentata, assembly GCA_014773175.1. NCBI lineage: Eukaryota > Metazoa > Chordata > Actinopteri > Ophidiiformes > Bythitidae > Lucifuga > Lucifuga dentata. The sequence continues at coordinate 145,477 of VXCM01000425.1, forward strand.
AGCAGCCACCTTTGGACTGCCAATCCCGCTGTTGTATTTCCCCCACCAGTGACAGGAAGATGATTCACTTGGCCTGCCAGACTGCATCTAGGGACTGTGTGTACTGGGGCGTACTCGCTGCCAGCACAGGCCGGNACAGCACCACCTTTTCTGCACTGCACTGTGACCTGCAAATGCATTTGATAAAATAATGTGGCTTGTGAGCAGATGTATCATACGCTGCCTAGTCAGGGTGAAACAATTCACCAATTTGAATCAAGGCGCTGGGCCAAATGAGCACGCAATGGCAGACGGGAGCAGAACTGGGCCTTTTACAGAGGAAGAATGTTAAAATCACAGTCACGCCACAATACACAGAAAAACAATATGAGTCCAGATAAATTGGATTTTTTTTTTTTTTTTTTTTNTTTTTTTTTTTTTTTTTTTTTAAACATCATGTATATATGATTTTTTCCAGTCTGTATTTTTGGCTACTGAACCCACACACACCACCTGTTTTTGGCTCCTCTCTGAATGCACAAGCAGCTCAGACACAATTTTCTTTCTCACAATGCTGGCAACACAAAAATAACCAAGAATCTCAGTCTCAAAATAAACAAGGGGGGTGGGGGTGTAGTTATGCAAAATATTTTTTTCCCTTAAAAACGAAACCTCCTTTTTAGAATTCTCTGTTTTGTTTCAGCCACAGACAGAAACACAAATGAATCATCAATTCATTCAATTACAAACTCTGTAATTAATGCAAAGGCTGAAATGAATTTAACTGGTTTACGTCAGAATTCACTGGCACCAGATACGACTGCATTATATTTAATCTGTGCATAATAAATTTCAGTCTGTCTCTAACTGTATTATATCATAGATCATGTGTCAGACGGGAATCCAATTTGTTGAGCTCAGAGAACATTAGTCCATTTCCTTAAAGAATTCAAAATTAATTAGAAAAATTAATACTTTGGTGTAGAATAATGGGAGGAATGGGAAAAAAGTGCTGGTGTTTAATTATATAGGCCACGGGAGTTCAGAAGTCTGATTGGAAGGGCTCGTGCACTAACCAAATGTTTTTTTTTTCCTCCACACTTTCTCCTCACCACTTCCAGGTGTTCATTATTCCAACTATAAAGAACGTCCTGGGGGTCATGCCATGTTCTAATTCTTAATTAGCCACCCAGAACAGAGATCATGGTCGGCAGTGACCCTGACCCGTGAACAGGACCAGTTGGAGTCTCTGGCTATTACTCTTACTCGGGCTTGTAACTGCTCTTTCCCAGTGAACTTCCACTAACATAGTTCTCATACCACATGTCATGTAATTGTAAGAAGTGGGTCATGCTCTGAAAAAGATGACTTAAACCTTGCTCGAGGCTACACGTTTTCAAGGAAACACCTGCAGACTTCAGGTCTTAGGGGTAACCATTGTTTAACATCTTTGCAGGATTCTGTTTATTTTGTACATGCCACCTATCCGTCAGCCATGAATAAAGACTAGGCAAATGCAAACAAATGAATAATTCCAGACTTCATGGCTAATCTCTGCTAATGTCGTGTACCTATCGGTGGTATGTTTTTACACTGTCTCACCAATTAGTCATGTGTACACTCGCAGTGCACATACATATCAGGGCATTACTGGCACTTGCAGAGAATACAAAAGCAGCGGCAGTGACTAAATGTCTATGTTTGCTTTGGAAAGATCAGGCAATGCCTCTATGTTACAACACGGGCCACCTGCAGTCTGGGAAACGGCTTTCTGAAGGGAATTAGAGGATTCTGATGAATGAACAAGACAGACATGAGTAACCCGGCCCAATATACTGCTTATCTACGAGCTTATGTTGCACAAAGGAGGGAGATAAGCAAAGACATGCCAGCAAAAAGGGAGAATGGAGCACTGAGGAGAAATGGGGGCAGGGGGCGAAGGAAACTTACCCAGGTCAGGATCTACAGGAGTGCAGTCAGTTGCAACAGACCCCGGATGCTTTGAATCGCCGCAGAACAGTTAACCATTGACTACAGAATTCATAGCTGAGGCTCCATGGTATTCATGGTTATTCTATTCCAAAGACCACGAAAACAAAGCATAAAGTCACTATTAAGGCCTCTACCTGCCCTGGGCAGTGAATGCAACACTAATTAATGAGAAAGGAAGGTATTGTAGTTGGGTCTTAAACAGGGGATATTATGTTGTGTGTGTGTGTGTGTGTGTGTGTGCGCGCGCGTGTGGATAGGATTATCCGTTCTATTTCTGTTTTGTTTTAGGTAGGTGGTCTGCATGGAAACAGCTTTATCATAATACATCCAAAGGAAACAAAGCCCTTATTAGTTAACATTATTCTGTTCCATTACAGAATTCTTACTAAATCAATGCAACAGTTAATTTTTGACAGGAAGGAATGGACAGAAATGTTTTTCTTTCTTTTTTTTTTCATTTGACGTCACCTCCATTTACACTTCGCATTAAAAATTATCTGTACCCAGACATCGAAATATGGAAAGAAACAGACATATGTTATTGCAACAAAAATGTTTTTAGAACGCGTTGCAATCAGAGTGCAATTCCAGCTGCCATTTATGAACAGATCTCAGTCGCAGTTAGCACGTGTAAATGCCATCTATACAGACATACTGCATTTGTGAACTAAAATCTGCCCACAAGTTGAAAACTTCATCCTGCTGTATCTTCCCATTGTTTTCAAATCCACCTGTGATGGCACTGATTTGTTATCCTTGTTTTCATCCCATTTTCTAATGTAAAAAGTAATGAAAAAAGGAATGTAAAAGTGAATGTAAAAATCTGCCCAGAAAACATCTAGACTTTTTTTTTTTTAAATCTAACAATCATAAAGTCACATTCTGTCTTCAAATTAGTCAATAAAATATATATATAGTTTTTTTGTAAGATACAGTATCACTACTTATTGTGGTGCAGTGAATGTCACTGTTAGATAAATAAAAAGGCCACTGATTTCTGTACAGACCTGTGTGAATGCTACACATTAAGTTTCAAATGCCATAATTCTACCCAGAGTACCAGGACAAATAATATTGACTAAATTCTATTTTTTTTTTTTTTTTTTTNTTTTTTTTTTTTTTTTTTATAATTCTATTTGAAAATCCTTTATCTCTCTTTTCTTTGCGCCTTTGAAAAAAAATCGCTTTACCAATTCAAAACAATCTCTACCTATTTGTGAATTTCATTTCTCTCAGCTTGTCAGTTCCAATTCATAGGAACCCACCTTCAGCTCTTATTTTATTTTAACTTGAGCAAATGTGGCACACTGCACAATGGGATTTCACTGAGTAAAAATAATTGTCTAAATACAGTGACAGGGGAGGTTGACTCATTCTGGTAAAAGCATTGCCTGTTGAAAAAGTGTTGACAGATTCATAAGAGATGGCGAAATGAAACGCAACACGAGTGAAGAGACACACACAGGAACGAAGACTGCAGTTTGACTCCCCAAACAAAATGCTGCATATTTCTTTCAAAGACAAAGTGTTAAGTTAGGCTACTCTGCAAGCTGTCAATAACGGCGTTCATCATATGGCCGGCTGCAGTCTATATATTGATTAAACCATCCATCACTTAAACTTTACAAGACATTATTTCTAATTAAAAAGTAACTCATAAATTTTAGGCTTTATTGCAAGGCCGGGGCTGTAAATAAAATCCAAGGGACGTCGGAAACAGATTGCAGCCCCTGTCCACAGTTTAGAGCCACTGTAAAAAGGACAGACGGGTATGATGGGACCTTTGGGATTCTTACAAGCAGACTGCAGGGATGACATCTCAGACAACCATCCCAGACAACCAGATGCAAATCAATAATTTCTCCAGTTGTTTTTAGAAGGCAGAAGTTTCCTCTCAGAGGGGTTAACGAACGGAATATGCATGCAGAGAAGAAATATGTTTGTCAAATTGTTGTAAATCACTTGGGAATATAGGGGGATAAAAGAGCATTCATTGTTCTTCAGAAAGGTCCATAATCCTTGAGTGGGCATGAAAACATAAGGCACGCTTTCAATCGCAAAACTAGATTAGCTGGCAGTGACAAGCTTTTACTACACGTCTGAGTCTCCATTTTCTAATTTTGCTTCCACATTTGCAGGAGTATGGCATTATTTCATGATCCCCATTGATAAAGTGCTTAATAACAGCCAGAGGTCTAAGGTTGGACAGGAAAACAGAGCAGACTCTCTGTCATAGCAGAGGACGCTTCAGATTTGACAACTTCTGATTACCTCAGCGTGTATGCTGGTTGTCAGGCGCTGAACTCCCCAGACAGCCTGCTGCAGAGTGGCAGCATGTTGGTTATTTTTTGACGGGCACTGAGGGATGTCTGATTTCACAGGTACTAGCCAAAGGGAGGGAGGAAGTGGGGGAATTGAAGAAAAAGAAAAAAAAAAAAAAANAAAAAAAAAAAAAAGACATGTCATGGTCTCCACAGTCTCTGCTGCCAACAAAGGAAAATGTGTGCAGTCATTATTCATCTGTCTCCTTTTCTCTCCTGGGCTTATTTTTTCCATACCTGCCGGAATGGGATCGTTGTGACCACATGGGGACCTTTGACTGCGGCTTGGTAATGATGGAGAGACTGGGAAATCATATTTGGTTAACTGATAGCCAAACAGGCTGCTTGCCAAAGTGAGGGAAGTGGCCTTGGTCTTGGTGAGAGTCAGAGAGAGTGAGAAAATCACCCTCCGGGGGGAAAGCAAGAACTAATGAGTGAGCTAAAAAGGACAAGATGGAGTGATCCTCTATAAAAAGACCAGCAGTAATCTCGTACTATCCTCCCTCTCCTCTCCCTCTTGATGTCCTAAGAGATCCTGGCTCCTCCTAAAAGCCTGCTGCCGTGAACACATCAAACAGAGCTGATTAGAGACGCACACCTTATGGGAGCTAAAGCTTTGGACAGGATGTGGAAGTTCAAGGGAGACTCAGAGCAAAAATTTTCAAGTCAGTTTCGGGTTATCTTTGGACTCGACTCTCTGGAACACATCTGCATGTGTCCGTAAATTTGTCATGACTATATAATCTGCATGTGTTTCATTGTCCACTTACCATATCTCTAACACATGCCTAGCAGCTCAAATAGTGTCAGCGTTTCTTGAATTATGGCCATGGCTGCTTTGGTTTATTCCATCATGACAGATGATATCATCACAGCCCCAGAGGTGAAACCAGCACTTGAATCTAATCGCCATCAACAGATCACCCTGCTAATTCACATTAGCATAAATGGTCACAGCAAGGTGGAGGAGGAGGAGAGGAAGAAGAGGAAGGGCTGGCAGAGGAAGATGGAGAAAGGGTGATGTGTTATTAAACACTAAAACTGTCAACACAGGTATTAGGAGACAGCTGAGCACATGACAAGACACTTATATTAACATCCAAGTTACCCATTCCCAGCCCAAAATAGCTTCATCCAAATGGGCCTTTCTCTCTGTCATACTTGGAGACATCAGAGTTGGAAGGGCTCCTAAATTCACCAGTCAAACCAACTGAAATGTTCACCTTCGTAACCTTGTGGGACTGAGGAGGTGGGCTGTGACAGGGCAATGACAGCGTCTATGTGTTTGTACGTTTGTTAGTGTGTGTGAGACAGAAAAATGACAAATCCTGAAGTTTATTTTTTGCAGCTGTCATAATGTTAAGTTTGTTAACTGTAGCTGTATTAATTGGTATAGATTTGTGAATGTATGAAAACCCTTGGTACTTTTCAAGTGAAACAGACAGTTTGTAGGATTTAAAATGTATGTGTGCAGAATAATAATAATAAATCATCTGCTTTCATCATGATAAAACAATTCAAGAGAGTGGTGGTGGGGCACTGAAGACATGAATATTATACTAGGATGAGTCGAGGGGGTGGATGTCTCAGGAAACTCCACATTAAGGAGAAATACATGATATCCTGACGACCATGACACATACACGTGTCTGAAAAAACTAAACACTATTGTGCTTTATAACACTATATTCTACCTTAAAGAACCATACCAATAATTTTGCATGCTTAAGCCTAATAAATACTACTTGCATACACCATACTGCTAATCATTTTCTAAAACATAAAACTGTATTTTTGTTTTCCTATTTTTTCCCGGCCAAATTTTCAAATCTTCGTATCTTCTTCAAATGTTCAAGTGATACACCCACCTTAACATTCAATGTTTCACCAGCTAACACATATGTCTGAATGTACAGCGGGGTCCAAAAGTCTGAGACCACTGTGAAAATGCTTCTATTTTGCATTCCTTTTGGATTTAATACAATATTTTTTTCCATTACTGATGTTAATATCATCTTAACAATTTGAGTGAAAAGTTGAATCTTTGAAAAATGTACATGAATTTCAGAATATCTTAGTATTAGAGGATGTCATTTACTTAAATTACGTCATACATTTGAGCTAGCATGGACTCCACAAGTTTGTGCAAAACCTGATGAGCCAAATTATCCCGGCATAATCTGACAATGTTCCAACAAGCTTCTTGTCACGTCAGACTTTCTGATAAATTCCAGATTGACATGGAAAAAAAAATCACAGATTTTCAATGTGGTCTCAGACTTTTGGACCCCACTGTAGGAAGCACGGTTGTCTTTATTTCTCAGTAAAAGCCATGTTCTCCTGGGACTATACAGTATTCTCTGGCAGAGACATGCATTTTCTGCAGTGTAGCTCCATGTTGGACCAGATAAATTATGTAATTTCAACAAAAAATAAGAATGATGTTTGATTCACTGTGATGGATTACATATCTCAACCACGTTTCAAGTCTCTACAAGTTGATTTTAATAACATACTGGAATGAATAAACTAAAACTAATGGCAGTCTGAAAGGTAGGAAAAACAATTCTAAATGTACTGCTCCAGTAGTATGTTTTGGAAATGGATTACAGTAATGTAACGTATATGGAGGTTGTATTTATTGGGCTCAAACATGCATTATCAAACATGCAATATCAATATGTTCCTTTAAGTTCAGAACTAAACATTGACGAAAACAAGAGGCAATAAATTAATGGCAACTTTACTTGAGGTTAATAAATCAACCATATTCAGATAAATTAGCAAATACATGGCTCTTGTCACAGCACCAAATTCATCTTTTCACGCAAATTAATATGACTAAGTGACATTTACTTACTAGCTAGTTGCAGTAATAATACATGAACTTGCTGCCTACTGGGGCAAAAATAACTAAAAAAAAAAAAAAAAANAAAAAAAAAAAAAAAACATCTGAGCAAATCTATTTGAGCAGGCTGCTGTTGTCAAGACAACAGCAATCTGCACAGGGGGTCAACAAATTTGTCATTATTGACCATATAATGCACCAAGTAATGTGTGTCTTTGGGATAATTCAGTCATGTAGAGACATTTAGATTTCAACACTTTTCCCAGCATCCTTGAGCTAGGCTGCTTTGGTGATGACCATAGTTGCCCAAGTAACAGGACACAACAACAAAGGATGTGCAAAGTCAACTAGCTCTGGATGGAATTCAAATTTGAGAACACTGCTGACATCAACGAAAAGGATTTCTCCCCCTTCCATTCAAATGACCTGTTTTGCATCATTTCAAGAAGTCCAGGCAGAATCGCACTATGAAAACAAGTGGTGGAGCTTTAAGATAACAGAACCGAAGCTTGGCAAGGCTAATGTCATCACTGGCCATTGTGGTCAAACAGACCTTGAACTGCTGATGCTATGGGCAACCAAGCTGGATATGCAAAGCATTCTGGGAGGGTGTGAAGCAGAGATTCAGACTCTGAACAGGCTGAAAGAACTCATGTCATTGAACAGGCTTCTAGAAATTCAAAGTAATAAATTTTGCTTCATCACAAGCCTTCCAACTCCATAAATCATCATGAAATTACTCTTAATATCATCATCGGTAGAACCATTACACTACAAAACCTTGCGCTTGTAAATCAAGCAGGATATGTGCTTTGGCGTCCTTAAAAGCGGCGCTTCCTGAACTAGATTAGCCTTAATCCAAAGTGAGCACAAAAATTTTAATTCCATGTCAGGATGCATTAGGATACTCATCATGAAAGCAATCCTCGGCTTTTAATTCATTCAACATCTTTCAGCACTGATAGAGTTTCTGATTTCTGATAAGCGTCAGTATCCGGCCACACAGCATGACATCTGGAGGAAAGCAGCGGGTTGTGGGACACGTCACCGAAATGTGTTTCTACAGCAAATAGAAATGCGGGCCGTTATGTCTGTGCCAGATTTCCACTCCATATCTAAAAAGCACAAGCCAGCACCCCCCCTCCCCCCCACTAACGCACCCCTGCTGCTCTCAATGTTATTCAAATGACAGCACAATTCTATTTTCACCTTGCAACTAATGTGACCATTACTCCCAAGTCAGCAACTTTTATTGTCCTTTCTTTGTACTGCATATGCTGAACATTAGAGAACTGGCAATTTACATCCACTGGATATTACTTATCGTGGAATTATCATGGGATGTGTCTGTATTTCTGAGGATTAGGATATAGTTCCAAATTATCCTCTTTTGAAATCCAGCTCCCATGAAACACTCACCCAGGCAGTATGAGCTTCCATGGCCTCATCAAAAAAGGTGATATGACATATTCCTTGAGAATTCTAGGTTTTCAGTTTTGGCCTTATAGAATATGTCATCAACTAGGGATTGAGCAGCAATATAATATAAAGAATGGATGCACACAAAGCAATAAATATACACTGCCTTGAGGAAGTTGTTAAGAAAATAGAAGAGGAGGGGCTGCTGTTCTGGGTTGGTGTGGATGGAAATGTATGTGTGCACGTGTGTGTGTAAGTGAGACAGGAGGGCTGGAGAGGGAGGAGGAGGGCGTCAGCAGGCAAACCTATCATCCACAGAGCCCACCAGTAAACTCTAGAGGGCAAACAATCTCCCTAATTGAATTCAATCCAGGCTCACCACAGGAGGCACTGGGGCTAGTGACTCTTCAATATGGAGAGGGCTGGTGAAGGGAAGTATGTGTGTGTCTGTGTGTTTATGTGTGTCAGCAGGATGAGGAGGGGAGGTTTAGCTGCCATGACAAGTGGGCGAGGAAAGGCAAGGAAGATAAGTAGAAGAAGCAGAGAGCAAACACTGGCGTGCAGAAGGCAACAATGACAAACAGAGAGAAAAATTGAGGAGAAAGAGCTTGGTGCGTGAAGGTTTAGGTGGTTAAGGGGGGCCAGGGAGCGAGGGACTCGAGGCATAGAGAAATGGAAGCCAGCTGTGCTTTTGCATGATTACACCGAAAACATCATTTGCATCAGGGAATGAAATCCAAACAAGCTCGGTAGATACATATGGTTGCTGACCAAAAAACCCTCCTTGTCGCTGACGGCAAAAATTAAAGGTTTACCAGTGACATCCCACAGATTTGCATATGAGGATGAGTACCTATCATAACTCATTTTCATAAACATCCTATTGCATACAAAGAATGAGCCCAATTGGCCAACATGAATGCTCTTCATTACACCGCTGTTTTGGGAAGACGGTACTTAATATGTGACGACTGCATATTCATGACATGCACTGAGGTGTTTTCAGCATGGTTTGCGAAGTGCTTTACCTTAGTGGAGGAATGAGCGCGATTCTTGAATTTTCACAGCAAGGCTCCTCACAGATCATGTATATCACATTCCAGATATTAAAACCATGTTCCATCCTGTAGAAGAAAAGAGAGAGAAAGAAGAATCACATTAGGGGAGAGAATGATATCGTCAACCTTTCATTGTAAAGGGGACAGAAGACATTTTGGTGGCCTCAAGGAACTAAATTAGGAATTACATTGCCCAGAATTATCTTGAGTAGGAACTATGTGCTTCCTTCAGCAAGTCCCTCGCTCGCATTCACACTGCACTTTAAGTACCATGAAGATTATGGAAATTAGAGCAATGATGTCTCTGTCCTTCCAAGACACTTCAATTATTGTGATCTTTGACTTTTTTTTTTTAGACTTACTTAGTATCTTTTTGCACTGCTTGGCATTGTAATTCTGAGTTCTGATAAACATAACAAGGCTTTTAAGTTGACTGAAAGTCGTCACTGGTTTGAATACCTAGGTCTTGCAACCTTCTCCCTTCAAAAGTCTTGAAATCTTGCCGTTGCTGTTTCGCTGTGTACAAAAATGAACTAAATGTGAGTATTTAAAAATGGTGGTCGACTGGCTATTTGAGCATGGGGAAGCTGCAGTCTAACCAATCATCAGTGTTCAATCTCATAAGCTCCTGTTTCAGAACCATCAGAGAGTACCTAACAGGAACTAAAAATTGGTTCAGGAACTATTGTTCCGTTAACAAAATGGGTCCTGACACCTTGGTGTGAAACAAAGGAAGTTTCCTGCGTTCACAGTAATACCGTCTAATAGGAGGCACTTTTGAATGCCAATAGCAGAAAAAATGTTAATGGAAAAAAAAAAAAAAAAAAANAAAAAAAAAAAAAAAAAACATTATTAAAAAGAGTCACTATACAATGCCAGATGTGTTTTTCACAAAGTATGTCTTACACACATACACACACACACACATTCCGTTTATTTTGATCTCCTCTTGGCTGACCATAATTAAGTGGTGTCTTCATAAATTTTTCAGCTGTTGTCTGGTTCCCGTACTGGTGATAGAGCCTGAATGATGCTGTATGAAGCACTATTCAGGTCACATCAGCTTTTAATGGCTGATTTATTAGGGCCTAACAGGGCCTTGGTAATGGGCTGCAGGACAAAGAGCCTGTTTTAAACTGCATTAACGCTCTGTGGTAAATATCCCATACAACATTAGCATTTTGATGGTTGCCTCCCCCAGTCACCTTTCACACCATCTCCTTTTCTTCCATGTACATTTATTCTCCTGCTTTGCCTCTTAGCCTCTGTATCTATCTATCTTTTGCATGAGCCTGTATGTCAACCTTGTTATAATTTTCACTCAATGCATTCAATATAAACATCTCATACCTGTGTGCATAAGCAATGTGGACAAATGTAAATAGGGCTAAATTAACTGGCTACGTAAACAGTTTCACTTAAACACTTCTTAAGAACTATAACATTTTTCTTCTTCAGCCTAGTTTTCTTTTTTAACATATTATGATGATTCAAACTAGCTTAATATAATTTGTAATTAAATCTTACCTGCAAACACAAAAGTGTTGAGAAGCAAAGCTATTTTAACCATGGTGCTAATAACAGCTTTGGGTCTTGAATTGTAAATCAGAACTAGGAATGGATTAGACATGTAATTTAAGAGAGATGTTGCAATAAACAGAACTAAAACGTTTTATACAGCCTTCTTGGGTTCTGTTTTTCTACCCTTTTCCCAACGACATCAATTTCCTTTTCAGTAAAATTATACCAAATTCATCAAATTATTCATTCGTAGTGATAGTCTGGCAATGTTGGTGGTGCATTATAATAAATGAATACTACCTGACCATAACACTATGCTTTAATAGACCTGATCATGTGACTTTTTAATATACATGCATATATTTTTTTTGAATATTTAAAGCTGTAAATGAATTAATTTTGAATTTCAATCTACTTTAAGATTCTGGTTTGTTGTTTTTGATATTTTATGTGTCACTATGAGTTAAATGGATAGATCGCAATTGTGCAATGTAGTTGCAAAAAAAAAAAAAAAAAAAAAAAAAGCCCAAATAAACCCCTGAATTACACTGCCAAAACCTCCAAAGATCATCTGGACACAATGGCCAGCCAATCCCGGCTTTCCAACAAGTGCTGTTCGTTCCATCTGATCAAATTTAAGACTTTGGCGAAGACGAGCGGATGCCACAGGCTAGGTGAACTCAGCTGAACTGCTCAGCTCGTTTGGTCAACAGAGCAGCTGTCAGTTATTTAACAGGCCTGGAAGTGTTTGGAAGAGAAGACAATTACACTATACTGCAGCAATCTGAGCCACAAGCCACACAAAAGACATGAGGAAAGAAAAATTATATTTAGATAACTTTAATGGAACAAAGTTGTTGTGTCTTCAGCGCAATTTATTGTCGTCATAACAACTGTATCAACCTTTCACACTGCAAATGTCTTAAAAAGCCCATATATACAGTATTCAGTACACTACTGCTCCTCTTCCTCATCTAACTCACCATGTCACTGTGCAGAGACCAAATGCTAACCTGCTCTATTCTAATCATTGGTGTTAAAGTGCTGGCAGTGGATGAGAACTGAGGCTTCCAAGATATCTTCAAAGCATTTTCAACCAGAGAAATGAACACCAGGCAGTTTCAGGCACTCAAGGCAATCTTCTACTATTACTGCTACTAAGTTCAGTCCAAAGAAATGCAATTTCACTGAAGTACGAGCCATGGATGACCTGGCATGACATTACAGCTACTTGTTCATGCAAGGTTCATCATTTATGAAAGCATAATTTTAGAGCTACTCAGGACTGTGCTAAGTCTTAAATGGCATCATGGGTAAAGGACATAGTGCAACCCACACAGTTTTTTTTAAATCATGAGACAAGTCTAGCAACCTCTACTCTCTAGTCCTGTCCAGTCTCTAGATTATGACAACCTTGCAGATGACATGTGCAGCATAGGAACAATATTCATTATTTTATTGAATTCTGAGACCAAACTGAGATTGGATTTTGGCCTTAAGTGACATTTAGCGTTGGCTGCAACCATTCAGTATTACAGAGAGCGATGTGAATGAGTCTCTATGCGGACGACTGAGTGAACTGGCGTGGAATACTAAATTACTTTATATAATCGATTCCCCATTGTTGATGCACGTGCCCAAGAAGGAGCACTGGCCCTTTCGCTATAAGATATGTACTGTGTTTCCAGTTGCAATAGTGAGAGGAGTGTTTGTTTTCTAGATTGCAGAGTAATGAAGCACACAGCTGAAAATCCTGCTTTTGCTGCAATCAATTTTCACACCCCTAAACTGACGACTTAGTAGTGAGTCATAAGAAAATTGTTTTTTTTTCTAAAATATGATATTGTTAGAGTTATTAAGACATTAGCATTTAATTTCAGATATCTGAATGTAATTAAAAGCAAAACAGGCACGAGTAAAGTATGACATAATCAACTGCTCAGGTTTCATGCCTAAATCTAAATCTGAGGCAACCTGCCAAAACATTTTTGTATCACAGGGTCAACGTTGTGCTGAAGAACAAGTGTGAGAATGAGAGAGAGAACAAGCTGATCTTTTGATGCAAGCGTGTTGTCAGCACTTCCTGTGCTTCTTTTTGCAGTAAAAGCCAAAGCAAAGACCACAATATGAGGGAAATAACAACAAAATGCAAAGACATATTAAGAGTCAGAATGAAAGAACCAGATTTTTGCAGCGCTTGCCGTCTGCTCATCTAGCCCCCATGATGGCTTTCTGAATGTTGGTTACCTTAGCTTTAGGCTGTAAGCTGTTTCAAGATAGACAGCTAATGAAGATGAAAAGTGCTGGAGTGTGAATTTGACCAAAAGAAGAAAAGCAAAGGCAGGAATATTCTCTTCCTGCCTTAAGGCGAGAAGTTGCATATAGTAGTTTTAGTCTATGGTAGCATCAGTGTGTCAATAAAATGCACAAGTAACAAAGGAAGCCATAAGAAAGTGGACAAATGCATCCGCTGTATGAGTGATCCAAGTCGACAGCCTGTGGTGTGTCTCTATAAAAGCATTTACTGAGGCACAGCACCGTGGCCTGCTGAAGCTCATCAAAGACTGGCTTATTATATCAGTCAAGTGGAAAATGTGCTGAGGAAGAGGGGAATAGTGAGGAAGCCAGCGAGAGTAACTCAGCTATTGTGCCCGTCGCTGACCCAAAACACCCGCATTACAGTATGTGCAGCTTCTCGCAACAAAAGCCCTAATTGGCGGAGCAGGGCTCTAAATTAAATGACCCTGTGGCGGCAACACTGTAACTGACAAGCTGGGCTACGAGCGCCGAGGCCAGAGGCAAGAGAGGCATGGCTAATGGACAGAAAACGTATTTAAATGGTGACATCTCTTACAAGTGGAGCCAACCCTGAGTAACCTCCAAACTCCTGTGTGGAGTACATGATATTTCACGATGTCATGTAAGTACTTACAGCTGTGTCATAGATTAAACAGGGCTCAAAGTCAGAAGTAACCAGGCTTCATAAAGATGTCATTTGTGTCTTTAAGTAAGGTGCACTTACACTGTTTAAAACGTGCCACGACTTTTACCATCTGCGACTATTCAACCTTTGTCACTCTGCCTGACTACATCTTAAATGCTTTTAACACTGTAAAGGTGAAAGTAAAGGTGAACAATTTATCACTAAATCAAAGCGCAGAGCGTAAGCGAGAAATGTAAATTTAATAAACGAGCCAACCGAGGATTGCTCACTCCTAAGAAGGTGCAGCAGCAGAAGAGAGTGGGCGGGATTGGTGTTAAAAATGCATGGGCAGCATCCATATCCCCAAGGGTCACATTAAATTCAGGGAAGCTGATAATGATTGACTGAGGTTGCTGGCAATTGGAGAAAGATAATGTATAGTTATGTGTCTGTTTTCTTATTCATTAGTCCAACTAATTCTCTGCTTTCACTGTCTAAGTATCTATCACGTATCAGAGGGATTCTTTTCTTGTTTTTCTTGTCACTTTCCTCCTTGTATGTCTGCATTTACAAACTTCTTGGATATCAATGAGAACAAATGAAAGAACGTAATGAGGGATGTATAACAACAAACACTGCTTATTTCCCCTGGAGACGACCTTATGCCTGCACCCTAATTGGCCTTATTAGCAAAGGGATGAATGCTGGGTTATGAGGCTGTGTGTTACCATGACTGCACTTGTACCTTCTGTGGAAACAAATGAGCATAAAGGAAATGACGGAGTCAAAATTACAGCTTTCAGGTTTCCCTCCCTTTTCAATCTGTATACGCTGATGTATGCAAACTCGTGTGTGTGAAAATTTATGGAAACATTACAATTTTGTTGTTCACAGGCCCTAGATTGCTTCTTAAGCCAAAACAAGATTTCTCTATCGCACAATCTAAACTGCAATCCCTGCTCAGTGCTGAATCTTATAGGCTTTATCTACAGCTCTAAATGCATGAAATGTCGGTCAAAAATAGCTGTCAAATGCCAAACACTCAGACGGTGATTTTCCCCTCCACTGGGGCCAGAGAGATGTTTACCTTAGCAGAAGAATATCATTATCATAATCATGCTCATCTTTATTTGGAATACATACATATTCCCACCACAATGACCAACCTTGCATTAGAACATAAAAGTCAATAGAGGAGAAAATTGTATGGGTGACATTAGTGGGACTTGACACCATAGGTCCTTCATGAGGGTGCACATTGTGTGCATGTACAATCAGCCATTTTGCATTTTTTCTTTCATGATAATGCCACACAGAGAGGCATATTTGTTCTGTGGAGGGTTACAATGCAAGGCTGTGGAAACAAAAGGGGTTGTACTTGAGATGAGTGGTACAAAAATGGAGATTTATGAGAGCTAGAGTTCTCTGAAAGGGTCATTTCACTCTGAAGTACTGACTTTTTAAAACTGTTTCAAACACAACCATAAATATATGCTGTAGATATTCTAAATTCGGAGGAAGGGGCATGAACAAATCCCCCCAGTAGCTCGCTACCCAAGAAAAAAATCTGAAAGCCTGCTAGTGATTGAAGAAGTGGATCGAATTACGGGTAGTTTACTTCTGAGTCCTGTTACTGTGTGTGTGTGTGTNTGTGTGTGTGTGTGTGTGTGTGTGTGTGTGTGTGTGTGTGTGTGTGTGTGTGTGTGTGTCCTAACCAACCTTCCCTGTCCCTGGCCTCTCCACCCCCAACAATATGGAACTTGACCCTTTTTGAATTCTGAATCCGACCTGTACACCAAATATAACCTTGACATACAACAGCAGAGTGGGGTGTGTTTCTAATAAAGTCACTCTCTCTCTCTCTCTCTCTCTCTCTCACTCTGTGTGTGTGTGTGTGTGTGTGTGTGTATGCGAACGAGCATACCTGCCTTTAGTCCATCTGTGTCTCTGTTTATGTGAAATTCAATTGTGCATGTCTGTGTGTATACATTTGTCTGTGTCTTTGCATATGCCTGCCTGACCACCAATGTTTATTTGCTCATATATGATTGCTTTTAGGTGTGTGAGCACGTGTGTGGGTGGGTGTACACAGGTTCAAATAAGCATGTGTGTAGCAAGGGGCCTCTGGAGTGTCTCAGCACCCAAGGCGCCAAGGACATGGCTTGACAGGTGTGTGTGGAGAACCCAGTGGTCTGCAGATCAGCATCGAGCAGCGACACAATGTGCCCATTCAGGCTTGGAAGGAGACAACCGAGATATCCCAGGACCCTGTGAGGAGGGGGCAGTCATCTGGGGGCATGTCAACCTTTCACTGTGACTACAAAGAGACATATAACTATGACTGCATCAGCACGGCAATGGTTTGCATGACCTCATGCTGCAAAGCCATCTACCTGTATGTTGCAGTATTGTGCATGTTCTGCTGTGACACTGCTCACCACTGAGGCTGAAAATTGGATTTTGTGTAAACGTCAGTGTGTAGTAAAGCGAAGAATATTTGGGAACAACAGCAACATTACATACAAAAAGGCCAAGTTCAGACTTCATGATTTTAACCCTGATTTTCAACTCGGCAACCACAGAAAACAGCCTCACATCAGAGGTAAATCAGTATATGCAACCTGTTCAAAGACACGATCTGAGAGATGTTGATGTATCAGATCACTGAGAGATATCTAGCAGGCTAAATCCTGTATCTGGACCTGTCAGGGAGTCTAAATCCTGTAGTGTGAAATGTGATTGCGACCAGCAAAGGCAGCAGCAAGGAGCTACAGCCAATGAGAATGCAAGACACAGGGCAAGGGAAAACAAGGGGAGGAACCGTAAAACCTGCAACAAAACATTAGCAAGCATGGCTGTGAGAAAGGCATCACTTCTCGCTGTGTTTTCAGAGACCAAACAGTCATCAGGATTCGTCCTGGTGAAAGATCTTGTATTTTGTGATCCCCTACCTATTAAGTCATTTAGCTTGCAAACCGCAATGGCTTCAAGATACCCAAAAGTCATATGCTGTGTTTGTGATTGTGACATACTAAATTATATGCATTCCATTTATGGAAAATAAGCTGCTGAAATCAATCACTCAAACCTATCCTCTGACAACTAAGTCATTCTTCAAAATTACAAATTCCAACACCAAATGCAGCTGGTTTGACAAATTTCCCGTTTGGGATTCATTTCCTATTTGCAAGAATGAGGGAAGTGACTGTTCAGGTGGTAGAAATTTTACTACCTCTGAAATTAATAACTGGTGGGAAAAACAGCACATTTTTTTTCCTGGCAATTTAGTTTGAGTAATTTGAGCAGTAAGACATGCCTTCACACACACACGAAGATAGGGTTACAAATATGCTCCAATGCACACACACTTTCAGATAGACCAAGAGAATTCATATGACAAATCATTGCAATACACAAGCTAATGGCAGGATGTGACAGAAATGGTCAGTGTCTGGAAAAATTACATGGCTGTGAGGTCCATATGTCCTTAACGCACATCTGGCAAAAGCTTTTAAAACACACACAGACATACACACACAAAATGCCACCAGCACTGCTATCCATGCAGAAAATTAGATAGCCATCCTTCAGCTCAGACATAAATCTATGGGAGGAAACATGCATTGGAGAGCAATGTACTATGGTAAGAGTCTGCTGAAAACAAAAAGTAATTGAATTGAGGGTGAATACAGAAAGGGGTGAAGGAAAACGCGTCTTGTGAAATTCATGCTCTGTAAGGAACTTTCAGGAAAAGGGAAAGAAGGATGGGTCGATTCATTGCTCAAATGGATAACCAGCAAAATGAACTATCATTTATATTAATGTAGCTGAAGAAAGAAGTTGGCAGAAAATTGGAAAATTATCTGGAAACCCAGAATGTTTTATTGTCTGCAATATTGTTGTTGACAGTGGTTTAAGAAGCATCAAAGCCACAGACTGCTATACCCAGAAGTCCACAAATCAGTTAAATTCTGAATTTTTGTGCACAAACACTGCAGATATAAATAATTAGAAATAGAAACCTCCCTTTTTTTAAAAACTTGTGCTGAATTCTCCAACAGACTGTCTGGAAACTAACAGCACAACACTGCTGCAGCAAGGAAAAGCAGAAGCAGATCAATGTTTTTTGTTTTTTTTTTTTGCACATTAAAGCATAGCAAAGGTTTTTAAAATAGGCTCCTAAATATGGAAATCTGTCCCATTTAAGGTGATCATCTATTAGCATTGCAGCTTGGTCTATGTGGTGCTCATCCAGTAACTGACTTGTGGATAGAGTCAGTTGTGCTAAACTCCCAAACTCCTTCAGATAACTCTCTCCCAACCCAAAATCCAACCCCAGACTGGGATTTGTGTCACCAAACATGTCCTATTCAGTCATTTCCTTTAGAGAGAAGAATGTGACTACTATGCAACAAGGGGAGAGGGATGCAGAAACATAATGGTGAGCATAATGGTCATGTTGTAGCCAACAGTTCTCAATGCTCAACTGAGGAGAAAGTACCTATACTTACTAATGGGACAGTACATCTTTGAAGCAACCAGCATATTCACACGATTTTCCTGCTGGTACCTTCTAATTGGTCATCTTCCAAGTACGAAACAGCCACCATAACTGGCTAATTGTACACACGGTTCCACTGTAAGCACTGTTATCTGTATGCTGCTGCTTTTCATGCAGCGAGTTGACTCGGTGAAGTAGAGTTTGCTGTCAGTTCACAGAGCAGTAAAAGTGATCCTCCTGACCTCTTTGCTTTTTTACCAGTTTTTCCTGTTATAGTTTGGCATGTTGTTTTTGTTCAGTCATCTTGCATTTAGGTCAGAGGAGGGTCAAATTTCATTTTAACTGGGCACAATAATTCATTCCAGCTATCTTGTGGAGGTAACTGTATAGCACGACACCAAATGGCAGACCTTTCCTCCAGTCACAGAAACTATATATGTTCACAGTCAGCATATATTCTGGTTTCTGTTACGTGGGTCGTGCATAGGTTGGGAATGAGATTTTGGAATGGGGTTCATGGGTCAAAAGATTGGGTCAGCATATTTTGCATTCCATTAAAATTGTATATGGGTCTAAGCAAACAAACTGCCTGTGCATGGTAACAGACAGAGGGAGACAGATGGCTGCCGGAGTGGGGTTTCTTATGCATGAGGAATCGTTGCATCTGCTGGTGTGACTGTGCAAAGCTTGCGGTCAAGAGAAGTTCTCGAGAAAACAGGAGGAAGCGTCACCGGAAAACAAGCAACCAAAAGTCATGCTGTCATCTGCTTCTGAAGTAACGATGCACTTTTTACAGTCCGGTGTCATTGGCAACGTTTGAGTGTGGGGACCTGTGGGCAAATAAAATATCAGTCATTCTTCCAGATACCCAGGGAAGGTGACATTTTGACAAAACAAAAAAGGCTTAAGATCACTAGACAGTGTGCCTGAAGTGGCCATTAATCTTTACAAAGAGTTTTGAGTCCAGAATTGGCCACGCCTTGTCATCCAAGATACAAAAACCTACACAAAAGGTTGACCACCTTTGTCAGATGTCAAAACAGATACCCCACCACCTAAAAAATAGTATCAAGGTAAAGTGCTTGAGTGGCCTCTATCCAGAATGGCCTGTGTTCCTGTTTAAGTCAATGGCATTTCTTAATTGGATGTGAAGGACAATTTGATGAACATGCTCTTCATTTTATTAAAAAAGAAAGCAGAAAGAAAAGGGCCATGCGTGGAGCCCCCTTTTGCATGCGGTGCAGCGATAGAGGTGGTTACAATTGTCTCTCCCTCCCTCCGGTGCCTCCGCGGATGCAGAGAAAAATCGATGCACAAAAAGCACTTCATTCCTGCTCAATTTCATCCTTTACTGCTAGTACAATTAAAAGTGACTTCTACAGACTTCGCCATCCAAATTCCCCTGCCAGCTGGAGGTGGCCTGTTCAAAGTCATCAGCATTAAAATTGAGGCAAAAAAGGCAGAAAGGGATCAAGTATGCAAGGCTCATGTTAAAGAGCTGAAATTACTGTAGGTTATTGACAACTACACTTTGACAGTTCTTTGGATGGGCACATGCACTTTGTTGGCTGTGATGGATGCTTCACGGCAGACAGCAACCTATCCAACAAAGAGGAAAATAATGAGGACACTTAATTTAAGTTTTCAGGCACCATGTAAACCAAAGGTAGAGAGAATATGATTGGCTAGAAAAATGTAATAAATGCATTTGGCACAGGAAATGGTATAATGTGAGTATAAATAATTGTACTCATGTTGTGAAAATCCAGCTTTCCACACCGCTAACATCAACTGAGAGATAGAAATTAGCAAATTACCTGTGTTCGCGACTGCATCCAAGCTGCTGCTCTAATTATTTCTGCTCAGCTGCAAATGTAAAGGGCTCTCCAGCTGTGTTTGACACAAAGCTGGCTTAGAGAGGGCTTACCACTGACCAAAAACATAAACAAGATTATATGAGTCTAACCTTTCACAGCACTCATAAGTGACAACACAGGACCTGCTAAATGGACCTTTGGCCTGGAATCTGTCACAAACATTGGAATATCTCAACACCCAGAGGTGCTTTTGATCCTGCTTTGGGAGAGCCTGAAAAGGTAACAAATACTGGAACAAAGCAAACCTTGTGTCCTGTGCCAATTAATTTCAGGCTGTTCATTAGTGGGTAGTTTGTAGAACATGAAGTGAACAGAAAAAAGAAGGGAAAATATGAAGAAATACAAACACAGGTGTAGTGAAGCTGGATTACAGATAACTGCTTTGCTCCAGCATTCCACTGATGAGTTCAAGGTAATAACTACACCTACCTTATTAATCATTATGGGCAGAAATTCCATAAAGGGTTGACCTACATTGACCTGATCACACTGTCATTTCTTATTTTCCATTTGGAACTGGAACGCTACTGTGTTAAGCTATTTGCTCTGTCAGCCTGACTTTTAGCTACATTTATTATGTATGAGAGGGTAAAAGGGGTCCATGAGAAGATTATAAAAGCTTAACATTTTGATGAGATTAATCTAGCTATCAATCTCTGCATGCATACAGCACTGAACCAATTATAATGTGGAAGTCAATAGACAAAACATTTAAATCTCTATGACTGTAAGCTCTGAGCCAAAGAAGAACTAAAAAAAAAACAATATCGAGAGAAAAAAATGTTAGTGCACATCCACCAAAAAACATTTATCCCATGAGCGTGTCAAGTGTATTATTGAAGTGTGGAAGGGTGGTCTACACCCATTGATGCAGCCTCTGTCAGAGGATGGGGTATCACTGGAGAAAACAGGAAAGGAGTGGCTGTCAGTTGCCTGGCGAGGAGGATCTGACATCCCAACTCCCTCTGTCTGTCATTCTGTCTTCTCAATGATGTATGGATGTAATATGGCACCACTTACCCTGCAGAACCAGTCAATACAACCATGCCAAAGAATGCTACAGTTGGATAATAGAAGACTGTGACCTTGTTCTAGAATGACAAAACTCCATTGAGGGTGGAAGGGAATACTGTCCAAGATGCTTAGTGATGGGGGNCTTGTTGTTATAGTGAAATAAGAATGTTCAACACAACAACATGTAAGAAAACTGCACAAAATAGCAAGATCTCAGGCTTGAAGATGCTATACTGAGAATTCTCCCTATTATAAAACAAAATCTTTATATAAAATTATTATATATATTATTATATATAATTAATTATAAAACAAATCTTTAAGTGGGTACGTTGCCATTTGTCAATACTGAAGGAACCCTTATTTCCTCCTGTGTGAATGTAAAACAAATGATCACACACTTTTCCTGTTCACATCTCAAGGTATTGTTGTGCTTGCATTATCCACATGGAGGACTGTGAAAAACAACCAAAATCTACAGCATGCAATATGACATTTTGATCTAGCCCTTGAACCAAAGTGATGTCCCCGTGTCAGCAGAAGGAGGAGGAAGAGGCCTCCTGTTTTGTAGCTCCTTGCCTGTAGGGCTCTGTTCCTGCCTGCACCGTTATCTGCTGCTTATTATTTGGCTGAATGAGCTGGAGCTGGACTCGTGGGGCTTGATTCTGACATAATGACTGATTACAATCCTGTGGCTCCCCTCTAAGAAATCCCACAGTTGCCACCATCATGCCGTGGCAGTTCAGCATCACAGGCGAGACCAATATCGGTGGGAGGAGAGTGGATAGCTGGCCTTTACCAGTGACAGCATAACTCCTATCCACTCATCTAGCTGTCGTGACTGAAAGAGACAATGGCGATCACCTGTGTCACCAATGTACTTGTCATCAAGTGCCTTGTTAAAGATTAGAAGGCTCTGGGTTGAAATGGGAGATTTCTTTTCCTTTCCAAACCCAAATCCCAAAAAGGAATAAAACCCAAAAAGTGATTCATGTGTTTTAATTAGCCCTTGAATAGTAAAGCACCTTTGTCATTTCCCCTCCCTGCAGACATGTGATACATACTAATGCAGACATTAAGCCCAGCAGGAATAATATGCATAACATGAGCCATCCATCCTGCATTGCTTTATACAGATAGCATGCATCCTTATGAGTCTGACATACACGCAGGTGTGACACAAATCTGAAAACAGTTCAGAACAGCCTCTGTCAATAGCTACTGTTTCCAAACAATATGAGAAGTCATTCTGTCAGCACTTTTCTAACACCGGCTTTCAGGCAGTCAATTAAGTTCAAGGTGAGACAAAAATGTGTTGTCATTTAAATGGTTTTGCTCCACTGGGGCAGTGCATCAATTCAGTCATCTCCATTCCAAAGGTGACAAAGGCCTGGCAGGGAAGTTTATTTTTCCCATTGGGTACACACTTCTGTTGTCATTATATCAAGTCGAAATGAAGCAGGTACATGTGGTGCTCAGATTTAAAATGCACCAATCCCATGAGTGGTAGCTCACATACATGGAAACAAGGGATGATTCTTTCAGAGTCTGTTGGCTGAGGCAGTCAGTCCTGCACAATCCCACCCCCACTCCCACACTCCTAAATCCAATCCTATGCTATCGATTAGGAAAATCAATTTAGCCTAAATCACAAGCACAGAGGGAGATGCTGAAATGCTGCAATACATTTTGAAGTAACCAGTGAAATCAGATTCTGATGAACTGAAGGAATTCAGTCAGTTTAAATGCACGACACATATGGATTCACTTAATTAGGAAAAGAGGAGATGACTTCACAACAC
Organism: Lucifuga dentata; assembly: GCA_014773175.1. Lineage (NCBI taxonomy): Eukaryota > Metazoa > Chordata > Actinopteri > Ophidiiformes > Bythitidae > Lucifuga > Lucifuga dentata. The sequence continues at coordinate 168,732 of VXCM01000425.1, forward strand.
AAGCATAAATCCAGAATTGGTTCAACTATGTAAATGCTTTTTCTGACGGCAAAATGTTTGCACCCTCTGCACATCTTGTCAAGAATGAATGAAGAAAATGCATTTTATAGGGTGTAATCTGAAACCATTCTGCAGAGTGCTGTAATCAATGTTTTTGCAAAGCATTCATGCTTTGTGCTCCCATACGAGCTCTTCTGACCTGAAAGACATGTATGATAGCCATACTGAAATGTTTTTAAACTGTGTTTTTCTGTGTGTGCTACTAATGAGCAGCTACACTATACTGTATCATCCGAGTTGAAGTGGTAGAAGCATTTTTTGACAAAAATGACAGTTTTAAAAATAAAAAAATATAACAGCTAATAACTGATGTTACCTATCAAGCCATGTTATTTAAAACCTTGCTCTGAATTCACAGAGCATTTATTTATATGATCATGTGACAATTCTTATCTGAAAGCTTGAAATGTAAAAAGCTATCACATCTGGGTTGGTAATTTTTAGACTGATATTGCATTGGAGGTGTAAAGCTGCTACATGAAGAACTGCATCTGATATCTGCAGATATAGCAGCCCATGGACAAGGAAATTATCTTCATTTTTCTCTGCTAGCCAATTAGTGGTCAGATCAGGAGGTCCCAGTGGTTTAGGGAGGCGTAAATACTAACCGTCATTTCCATTCATTTGTATGCAGCTGCAGGTGCACTATCTCATTATGTATTCAAGCCCAAACCTGCCTTCCAAACAGACCATAAATTAACTTCTTTTAGAGCTTCGGTCTCAGAGAAGCATTGCATCTTTGTTTGAATCCTCTCTACTGGTCTAAAGTTCAGGGGGAAAAAAAAAATCTCAGAACAAAGCCAAGCCGTAAATATTGCTGCAAAAACTTGATGTCATACTGTAAAATGCACAGACAAATGCATCAGATTTTACAGAGTAGTAAAGACGTTGATGTACTGCAGATCCATCGGGCCGTGTCAGTTTGATGGCTTTTGGATACCTTTTAACACCTCCAACGGGGTCATAAGAACAGCTTGGATTGCTTTAAATGCTACGTTGACATTTTTGGGTCCATATCTGCACTGCAACCACCATTTTAAGAGTAACTTTTTATTGTTAGGAATTCATATTCATTGGTTCAGAACTCCTAGGGTGGAGCTGGGGGGGGGTGTTACACAACAACTTCTTTTTTCAAATAAATAATCATTATGGATGGCAGTCTGGATTTCAACATGCAGGGGGGGAAGCCTAGAGTCGTTTACACTGTATCAAGACATAAACCTCCTACAAGACAAATAGGTACTGCATGGAAATTAATACACTACTTTGATTTGATTAGGATATAGTTTCTGGAATTGAAAGATAACTTCTCCATTGATGAGATACATACATTTTATGCATCCACAATGTTCCAGCTAATGCATTGTCCTCATTCTCTCTGCATGAAGTCTTCTTTGTATGTAAGCCTGCAGGACTTATGTACTTCAGAATGCTGCTGCTAAGTGTTTTGACCCTCCCAGGGACAAGTTAGCTAAGTGTCAAAGTAAGTGTGGAGCAGTGGCTTGCAAATAATCAAAGCTGCTGTTGAAAATATAAAAAATTAAGACAGTCTCATCCATCAGAGTGATGTTTACTCCTGGGCTTGACAACAACGTACCAGCCTTGGAAGCCTTTATTAAAACTGAATGCATAAATTAGTCGAATTAAACTGATGTGGCACTGGCATTCAAAACAGGCTTGAAGTCTCAGTACGGTTCCTGTTATATCATCCAATAATGTCTGCAAATGCCTTTCCGACTGTCACGCTGGTGAGGGAGCAGGACTGCATCCGACAAAATTTGCAACTTTAAACTGGAAAGGGACAGAGTCACGCCCGCTTCATGCAGCAATTGGCCAAGCATACTGAGGGACAGTTTGAAAACTGAAATACTTTCAAGTATAGATGTGAAAATGCGTGCCGTAATCCACATTTAAATAATTTATTGCACCAAGATTACAAAAGTATACACAAGATGCAGTATTCCTGTTAACAATTACTTCCCTCTCTATGACAGCAGGCTTTTCGCCACACCCTCGAGTTCAGGCAATTATAAATGGGTATCAATTCACTTACTTTCTGACGTGGTCTGGCACTGTCATACATCCTAGTTCTTTAGAAGCATACTGAGGCCTTTACAACCAAAGGCCTCAATATGCTTCTAAAGAACTAGATCTTTGGTTGTGCCATTATCCTGACTGTGAATATAAGTAGCATTTCAATTGCAGACCTTGATTTCATTGTCAGTCAATGGTCATATCTGCAACGTCCATACACTGGAATGCTTTTGTTTAAACCAACAATTTTTTTTTTCATATTAGCTGTCAAAGTGTATATATTTCTATGACCTCGCCCTCTCCTCAATGCTCCAAAGACTCCCACAAATGTTTGAGTGATTAAAAATGGTTCATCAATACCAGCCACACCCTTTTTTTTCCTCTCTCTCTCTCTCTCTTCCCAACCACATTTGATGGTTAAGTAACTAAAGGGAAAAGACCTGGAATTATTCAATAATCCCCATTGTGATGCTGGTAAATAATGTGTACTGATGGTATTAAAGGATGGGATTATCAAGGAGGGATAGTATCATTTTCTCTCTGTTCTCCACGCATTTCACAAATTGCTCTCAGTGACTCACACCATGTTTTCCCAAACTCTGCAGACACCAGAATGATCAGTCAAATAAAAAAAAGGAGCACTCATTCTTTCTATCTCATAAACTGTCAAGCCTTTGATGATGCAATTTTTGTTACAGGTATATGATGCTACACACACAAAAGCCACAGTCAAACCTGGTAACCTTAAAGTTTTCATCTCAACACATACTTTATCTGTCCATTTTTTTTTTTTTTATATACCGACTCACCTGTCATAGGGTTGTAGGGATACATACTATAGATAGTGAAATATGCTTTGTGTGACATGGTGAAAGCAGCTATTTACATTAAAAGCACCTGTCACAGTGCCATTATTTTTTCAGTCCATTTAAATTGCTCCCAAACATCAGGATCACACTGTGCAAAATCAAATTGATCGTCTGTTCTTTCCATCGAGCTTCAGCTGAAATCTCCATCTTGGCTCCATCCCCATGTCCTGTTATTTAGTGTTCAGGGCATTGTGAAAGCCTGTGTCACAAGTTAACTTTCATGTCCAAGCTTTTTATAAGACAGGACAGATACAGCGTCGAGAGGAACAGACCTCAAGGACCTTTCCTTAGCTGTGCACTTTACTTTTCTATTTTCTGCTTTTCCTTTTCTTCTTTTGTGACATTCCCGCCAGAAAAAAGGGCCCCAACTAAGCAACCTGTCTCAATCCTAACAGCATGATAACGCCCTTTAGAAAACCAAGTCAGAGAGGCTCATATTCCAAATAGAAAACATTTCTGGCAATGGAAACTGCTCTAGTGGAAATTATAAATATATGAACTACACATGGACTACAGCCTCTTTAGTAACCAAAGCAACACGATGTCTTTTACACTGGAGATGCCTCTGCATGCTTACCATGTCAGCATCCAACCGAGGGGATAAACAGTCATTCAGCTGCAAAGTAAATTTAAAAATCCATCATTTAGACAGCCTGTGTTAGAATTCAGAACACTCTTCCTCTGTGGTGTTCTTATTTTCACCATCGCTGATTTCCAGCAGTGATGCTACCCATGGTAAGAAGAAACAGTGATCTATCTAGAATAGTTATGTCATACGGAAGGTGTGACTTGACATAAAATGTATGCAGTAACAAGTCCTGACACCAATAAAACAGTTTTAAAACCTAGAAAACACGCTGAATAATTCTGCTATACAAAATTCTCCAGAAGAGGGTTGCTTTTAATATCCTAGGAGGAACAGGTGAGTGCAGTTTACAGCATTCCAACAGTTCCAAATTGCTAATAACAGAAAAAATTTAAAACTGTGAACCGCCATTTGTTCATAAAAGCAAATTTCTTATCTTTTCATTCTATGTGATATGTTTATAGGTAATAGGTGCTGTTCACTTCATAGAATCACACTCATCCAATGTCCCTTGCAATGTGTAATACAAAAATGTTGACAGCAGGCGGAAAATGTCAGACATGAGATTAATTTGACTGCTACAGTTTGAAGAATGGCTGTCCACATTGATACAGCAGTAAAATCCTTTACTGTACATAATATGAGCTACCAGGCTATACCCCACATAAGCTAACCTAATGAAGAAAATTGAACGTCCCATTTCTCCATTCATTCCGCGATGACAAATTGGATTTCGCCTGCCTCGCAATCATGTCCAAAAGGCAAAATCAAATCAAATAAATGTAAGTGGCATTGGAAAGAAACACAAATACACTTGCGGAAAAACTACATCAGCATGGAGAAAAGGAAACATCATCACACAGACTGGGATTACTTCGTAGGAACACTACAAATGGAAAACAAAACCAAAAAATATTGTTTCCAGTAAGGGCACCAGATTAACCCATAATACAATAATCCAATACCACAAGGAGAAATATTTTATAGTTTAGAATGTGGGTCTTTAAAAAATTAATAATAAATGCCAGAAGGAGCTACTCCACACATGATCTCATAATGCTTCAAATGAACCCATTTTAGTGCTTTTGTTAAGCGTGCCAACAAAAAAATTATTCCTTTTTATAGCAGCAACAGAAAACAAAGAGCTGAGAGGAAAACAGACTTTCTGAAATATTTAACATCAGCATACTAGTTAATTGCCAAGGATAAGCTATGGCAAAAATTGCATTTAAAAAAGGCACTAAAGTGACAAACCAAAAAACATTAAAATATTTCATAATTAATAAAAAAGTACAAGTAAAACTAAAAAAAGATAACAAGAAAAAAGAAATGTAAAAATGATATATTGATATAAATGAATAAATCAAAAACCATTCTGAAATTAAGGAAAAAGATAAAATAGAACATCTGTTATCGCTTTCCATATTTCAACATGAGGCCGATCTTTTGGGGAGTGCTGTGCTCTAAGTAGGCCCTATCCTGAAAAACCTGGTGATCCCAACCAGTGATCTAACAGTATTAGCCCTCCCTGACAGAAATCTAACTAAATTATCAGTGATTATACTATTATTTAAATTCATCCTTCTTATCACTTTCATCTCGATTTCAGCTCAAAATAAAAGGCATGTGTGCAGAGTCACAGACAGTCACAGTCAAGTCATTCTCTTTCATGACTCAGAGAATCATGAAAACTCTGAGTGAGACCTTGAACATCTCAGTACACAGCAGATTATCTCTTATTGTCTCAGCTTCCTTCTATAGTGTTTGGACAGCTCTGATGTAGTAGCCTGAATATTATTATGAATCCTCCTGCTGACATTTAAGGCCATCATTCACTTAAAGCGACTGTAAGCCAGTGTCTGGATGACAAAGATTTTATATTTGACTGCAAACTACAACATCAACACTGCTACAAAAATACAAGTTCAGTATGTTATGATTTATTATGTTTGACAAACTAAAAGGTCTGGTTGAGATGTAAAAATAACATGGCTGACCTTTGCTAATTTCATATATTTTTCTCACCAGTCACTGGCTCACTGTTTCTACATTTGACACAAACAAATTCAATCCATACACAACACAGTGGCTCATATTCAGCACAGTCTTCCTGCAGCGCACTGCAAGATATCAACAGCTTCAAGACCTATCATGGTACTACACCAAATGACAGTCCCGTGTCCAATAATTAAATATATATTGTATTCCACAAGGACCAGCATTTTGCTGAATCAAAATTGATGAGACGCACAAAAAACAAAGTGCAGGTCGACAGAAACATTTTTATCTGAAAATATCAAACGTCTCTGAGTTTTTCTTGAGGGGGGCATCAAAATTTCGACTATAGGTACTGGAAAACTGTCTGTGTGCTTGTGTGTGTGTGTGTGTGTGTGTGTGTGTGTGTGTGTGTGTGTGTGTGTGTTAGAGAGAGATCTGCTCGAAAGGACTTCCACATATTAAAAAACAGAAAGTACAGGATTCCTACACAAAAGAAAATAATTGACACGTAAGATACAGACAGAGTATGACAGAATAAATACATTATGCAATGACAAGTAGCCAGCCACTGGTTATCAATGACCACCTCAACTGTAACTGATACTAATTAAATATTCAGGGGGAAAAAAAAGAATAGAATAACAAATAAGAAAAAATAAGAAAACTCTGATCTAGTTCATAATGATCATCTTAGTCACCTTTTCCACTTTAATTGTGATGCTTAAAGACAGTGTGCAGTCCTTTTATTTTAAAGCGTTTCAGTACAGCCAAACAGTCTCTCTCTCTCTCTCTCTCTCTCTCTCTCTCTCTCTCTCTCTCTCAACAGGACACCATTGGATAAATATGCATAAATATGCAGCTATTTTCACCATTGTCTTTTAAGTGTGTGTGTATGTGCTTCTTAAACTGTTATATTTTTATGTTATTTATTGTGTTTTTGATTTCAGGGATGTGTAGGAAAATATCCCTTAACATTTTCTAAAGGAGTCAAATCACAAAACATGTCCATGTGTGAACTAACATTGAGACTAATTACTTGCATATTTGGCCTATTATGAAACGCAGATGTGACAACGTGTCTTATTTTCTGTATTTTTGGAAAACTGCAACAGGAAACACAGGACTACATTAAGATTTCTTGGTGAGCAATTCATTGTCTATTTAACAAAGAAAAACACTGAATTTAGCCTATGTAGTCAGCATATTATCATGGAGTACGGGTGTAATTAAACTGAAAAGGAGAGAAAATTAAAATGCTGTCTAGAATGAGCTTTTATGTTGCATTACAAAAACTTCATTCATATGCGTCCATCCATGCAACTTCTGAACAAAGCCACTTTAAAACGTGCGCGCACATTTTATCACTCATCAATTACCAATATAAATCAGATCATAATCCAACGCTCTGTCCCAACGGATTCATGACTCCGGGAGGAAATTTAAATTTTTCATCTTGGCGATCAATACGATCAGCGCTGATTACGCCTGAACGCATCGATAGTCCGGTTAAAGTAATTAAGAGTGCGCTGACATTACAGAGAGAATCAACACTGCAGCGGGGTTTCATTCATGGACAGACTCTCGTCCTGAGCTGAATTTGCAGATTATTGCAGATATGCACATCAACGGAGAAATGTGTGTGTGTGTGTTTTCTTCGGAACGTCACACTTACCGCGTATTTAGAAATTCCTTGTGGAATGAAGATGCGGCTCACGTCTTCCCATTCATGGTTTTTGTGATCATTTCTCGGGCGAATGTCTTTCAGCGGTTGGGTATCGTCCTTACGCACGGTGCGTGAAGAATGGACTTGATCAGAGGGTCGCGGAGAGGCAGAGAGCAGCGAATCCAAATAGTTTCCTCTATCACTCCGTGCAGTATCCTTTCAGGTCGCTTCTGTCTGATGTGACGGACGTGTGCGAGCCGCGTCCTGGTGATGCTGCGGGACAAACACCAGGTTTCCAGCTGTTGTATCCACGGCGCAGTCCCCTTACATCCGTTTATGGCACAAGGCGTCCTCCTGTGCTGGGGCTACATCGCGTCCCGTAAAGCCCGAAAGGCGAAACGCCGCCGGCGCGCGCACACGCACAGAAAGAGTATCCAGGAGAATTTGGAAGAGGAAAGTCTTCTGAGAAAACNAAAAAAAAAAAAAAAAAAAAAAATCTAAGATGTTTTGGGTCCAACACTGAGCTCGTTTCGCGACTGTGACAAACCAACGGTGCGCGCTGGCTGGGAGGAATTCTGCGTGGACACCGAGGGTTTGGAGAGCCAGTGAAAGGTGAGAAGAAAAACTCGGATCTGGATTGCCGCTCTCGCCGTATACGAGGGCTCCACCTAGCAGCAAATCCGAGATAACATGCTTCAGACCTAAGCCTTTCCACACACAGCACCGCATATCTTCCCTCAGGCTGGCGAGGAGACCTACACTATATTACAGTCTGCCTGGGACTGCAATATTTACTCTCTCTCCCCAAAGCTTCACATGTCCAGTGCTCCTTTTCAATCAAGGATATGTAGGCTGATTATTTCCAGATAGAATCCTATATGTGTGCTTAATTTAGACATCTGGAGGTTAAAATGTGACTCACAAGTGCTAAAACAAGAGTCCATCAGGGTCGATTTTAGCTGGAGGTTCATTTTTTCTATAAGGATCAATTTGCTAGAAGCTGTTAAAGATCCACATCAAACCATAATTCAATTGCCTGTTGGCAAAACCCAAAACTCTGATAAACAAAAGAGATGTCAACGATGGTCACACAGTTGCTTTACACATTTTTATCCAAATATCACAATTATCAATATTTGGATACACACAACTTCATGAAAAAAAAAAAAAAAAANAAAAAAAAAAAAAAAAGAACAATCAAACTTATTTTGTATTTTCTCCACCACTTCACGGCTGCAGCCAGAATCATCCTATCACCAATTAATCATTTTAATATTCCTAATTACAATCAGACAACAACAAGTAATCATCCAATCGCTCACCCAGCGCTCCACTAATGAGCACGTGTGATCACTGATGGTAAAGTACATTTTTGCACGGGGAAATGCCTCAAACTCTTGCAGGCGACGAGTTATTATGTTTTTCCCCATCAGGGCCTGCGTTTGAAAAGATGAAGCGTTATCTCTGCCTGCCACAACTTTCCATGCACTGCCGATGCAAATGGATTTCTGCAGGTGGAGCACTGACCAAAGATGCCTGCCATTATACTTGCATAACCCCAGTAGCTTCAAAGCAACGGCTTAAGTGCCATGCCACATATTGCTGCCATCTTGACTTAATAAAATATTCAATAGCAACAAAACTGCAGACTCCATATGACTAGACATTAGCAGTAGTACACGTAGACACCTATATACTTATTGGTGAGTATAAGCTTTGGATCAAGTCCTTTTTATCATTTGAAAAACATTCTCATCATGATGAAAGAAGCAGCTTTGCACTTTCTCTGGTGAAACAGAGAGACATTTCAAAAACATGGAAATGAAGACGAATTACAGCCTACTATGTCTTGTTTTATTGCAGGAAAATACAGAGAATGAATATGGTACTAAAATCCCAAAAGCAATCAGAAACGATGCTGAACTGCATGAATACACAATCACACTTGTCTGAATACTGAAGAAAGGTGAACTCAAACTCCAAATCAAAAGCCACACAAAAATAAAGAGTTTTATTCCTATTATCGTTAACTTCCATTCATACCCGGCACCATTAGCAACTGTTTCACAAAACTAAACCACACATAAAGGTCTAATCACATATAAAACTGAACTATGACAATGATTTCCAAAAGAAAGTGTTTCCTCATTTCCACTTATTTTCATAGATAAGACTCTTCTAAAATGCTTCTGTTGTATAAATTGTGAAATTTGAATGGGTTTCATTTTGGGGGTCGTGTTTTTATAAAATCAAATTCGACAAACACACTTTTCATCATACAGGAAAAAAAAAAAAAACAACAAAAATAAACATCCAACTCCACACTACTAGAAGGACAAAATGCTTCTCATAAGGCACATGAGCTGATTTACAACTTTAAAAACACATTAGCCCCCAATAAAATTATAAAATGACACTGAGAAAGGCAACATCAAATGTTTGATTACTAAAGTGCATGAAATCTTGCTATCATTATTTTTGCTTCTGACCAGGAGTTTATTTTCATGCCTGTATGTTTGTTTGTCAGCAGGATTATTTAAAAATATATGACTCCATTTTGACGAACCTCATGCATGTTGCAGGGAAATTTTGATTCGGGGCAGATCCAGGAAGTTTTTTTAAATGAGTTCTTAACAGTGGAAGATATTTCTTCATTCTTTCTTACGGTTTGTTGTTTTTGTTAATTTTTCCAAAAATAATGCAACAATCTTAATTCCAAAAAAAAAAAAAAAAAAAAAAAAAAAAAGAAGAAGGAGGAAAAAAAAAAAGCATATTTATCGCATTACAGGTGGCATCTGGTCTGGATCCAATGATTTTAATAACTTATGAAAAATAAAGAAATTAAGTCCTGCAAGACCCAGAAAACAGTAGTAGGTATGGACTTGTAGTTTAAATCAGGGAAGTTCTTGTTCTCAGCCATACATGATTATTCAGAATCAAAGCTCATGTGCGGATACCAGTTCTGGTCCGTTCATAATGGAGTAACTTGTAAACACGTAGCTGTGAAGAATGTACCAGGTGGTGGTTTGGAAGCATCAAAAATCAACCTCAAAGGCTGCAAATATGTTGTGTACACCAACACTCAACAGAGAAAAATGCCAAAAGGGAAACAAACACAATAAACATATCTGAGCCAAAAACTACAAAGCCATTTGTTAAACGACAGGCTCACTTCAATGTCCATTTCCTTGTAAACACCAACATTTAAGTTCTGTTGCAATATGTATAATTGTGCGTGTAACATGCTAATGGTACATTTCCAGCTGCCAACAATGGATTTACTAAATACAGACAGTTAAGCACCTGAGACGCAGTCATAATTGAACACCATAAAGTGATACACAACCCTATAAAACCTCTGTACAGCTACTCGCCATGCTGCTGCAAGAAATGCCTGCCAAATATAAAGCTGTTCAGGAAAATTAAGGCTTATGGGGACAGTTGTTGTGCAAAGTGAATCCAATAATGGAGAAGCCATTTCCCTGTTTATCCATGCTAGCAAGCCCAGGAATTATCATCTCCACAGTGCTGACACTTAAATATGCAGCAGTGCTTAAACTGCTTAGACAACCCGACACTCGTCTTTAGTTGTGTGTGTGTGTGGAAACATGCACGTGGGTATGGTTTAAGCAACTACAGCAGGCTATGGAAGGTGTTACAGTAATGGACAACAACTAAAGCTACATTTACACTGCCAGATACAAGTGACCCAGTTATGTTTTTGCTCACGTGGCACATATCGGATAATCATTGTGACCACAAACGGTGAAAATCTACTTTGACGTAGGTACCAAGAAATATACTGTAAGTATAGTGTGAGGTGAATACATACATTCTAATGTTTGTCCTCTGCCATTTACATCCATAACAACACGGTGTCGACAAAACCTTAACATTTTATGTTTTACAAAGAGAGAATTTACTTAAGGGGCTATTGTGCTGGATTATGTTAGATTATATAAGTGTACTTTAGAAGCTGGTGACTTTGGGCATTTCAAAGTATTGCATATTGTATGGAACTGGGATACTCATTACCTTCAGACAGCCTGAGGTGGAGAAAAGGCAACTGCAGGGTCAAAGTGATGTTCAGGAACAGCCTGAAGAAAAATACCAAGAAAACAATCATTAACAAAACAACTACAGTAGTGTCGCTTTGGAGAAGCAAACTCAGTAACCTTAAACAAGATTTATCTTCACAGGGGAAGCTACAGTTTGTGCTCTATAACTATTTACAACTTCTTTTACATTTGTTCTGCTCGTGTTCAAATCAGATCATCTCACAAATTATGTTCAGATTAATTATTCCACACACTGGTAACATTTTGTGTTGATTCAACTAGTAGGAATTCAGTAGCATTTCTATGCTTCATTCAAAATGAAGCATAGAAAGCCACATTTGCCTTCTCATCTCATACTAGTAGTCACAGTTGAACATGACCAATATGCACAAAACATTATTTTTATTTTCCATGTGCACATATTGAAAGAATATGCAAAAGAGTAACATGGCAGTTTACATTTTCTAGGTATATCCAGTATGTGTGTTGTCTGAGACATTGACCTGAAATGCAAGTTGCAAGACATTATAGTTCTCCAAATGCATATTTTGCTTTAAAAAATGCATATGTGTAATTCATAGGACAGATGATTGGCAAAAGACATGTATTAAAAGGAGAGTTTACTGATCAGACACTAAATAAATAGCAAGTTGACAATTAGTCAGTTTTATTCTGTTGAGACTGTAAAGTTGTAAATTTTAGGGTTATAATCTTTAGCTGCTCAACAGCTGATAACCTAAACTACAGCAATCAAACCATGTTTAATATCATTCTGGCACACTTACATTTCAAAGTACAGAAATCTGGAGAGTTTGAGATGCTGGGAGGTCAGGATGGGACCACATATGTAAGCAATAATGCACATGCTACAGCATAAGCTAAGGCTATAATGGCTGAGGTGGAGGTGTTGAGGCAAAAACATAACGTAGAGTGGCATTTCTCCCACTGAATGGCTCCGCAAGATCCATTATCCAAATCTTCCAACAACATTTTCCACTTATTTCTGGCTCCGGAAGCTCCATTATCCAACATTTCCTGATGACAATTTCTCCATACCGCCATGAGGTAAAGAGTGGGACGCTGTCATCCACCACCTAAAAGGTCTCTATAGTGTCCTTGAATCATGATGGCCTGCAGCCATAATGGCTGCAGGTTTTGCACTGCAGCCATGATGGCCTGCAGTAAATGGAACAACTCCATCCAGAATTAAACTGCAATACCTGGATGGTACTTGCTTGTTTACCACTTGCAGATTCCCTATCAAACCATATAACACCAACTTCTATTTAACATAAACAATATGGAAATTTGCACGCTTTTTTCGTAATGTTAAGCCTGAAACAAAGACACCACATCAGACCTTTTCCCACCTTCAATGTGACCTTGTGACCTACAAACTTCATGTAAAATTCAGGATTATTTTTAGGAAGAAAATTTGAAAAACCTACAGTACTCTGGCTGGTTTAGTCTCCAAAGCTTTTTACAGTCGACGTTCGGCTCGTCTTCATGTGTGCTTTTATCACTGCATCAGCCTTTCTGAATAAATCATGATCAATTTCACACACCTAGATTTTGCAATTCTGTCACACTCTTCGTCAGGAAAAATATTCAAGCTCCACTAAACTGTGTGAAGATCTGCCTTGCAAGATGCTACTGTAGGACATTCCACAGGTTTTCATTGGGTCTGAGGAATCACAAATGTCTTTGAAATGACTGGTATCCTTCATAACAAGCTCCCATAGATGTTTTCTAAGTTTCTAGTGGTCTGTGACTATCCACATAGGATACAAACAAGTAAACGTAATCATACAGATCCTGCTCATCTTTAATTGGGGTTAGCCAAAATCATTTTCGTAGATTTCTGCAGTTCTAGGTTAGGACACTGATACAACCAGGCACTGTAGGTTTTGTTTGTTTTCCCTAACAGTGATCTACTTTACATTAAAATGTGTTGACTAGTATTTCAAATAAAGGCATTAACTGACTGACATGATTTGCCTTGACTTTGTATTACAAAAATAAAATTCAATTTCAATGATGGTGTGTAAATGCTTTCCATCTACTGTAGAAGACACAATAACTCCTGTTAATATATATACCATATAGAAAGAAACGCAATTCAGCACATTAGCCCCTAACACATTTAAGATAATGTTACTGTTTGCTTATTTGTCACAAACCTATTATTTTAACTACAAAAACACACACCAAGCTGACACTGAGTTCTACCACTGTGAAAGAGAACCCAATTTATGACTCATGAAAGCCTAAATTATACTTAAATACCAAATAAGTATTTTCTGTATTTTCACACAATAAAAATAATTGTAAAGTGATAATTATAAAACACACAACACACGTTGAAACTCAAACATGCACAGCTGAACTCTCGGTTCATTTAATAGCCAAGAAAAACACTGTGCACCACAATGTGCTCTCACAAAGCAGGAAACAAAACCGTACATAACTTGGAAATAAACTATTAAATTAAACGTTACCTGTTTGTATTTGTAGAATAAACCAGCTAATATTCTTTGAGTGTTTCTCTTCATTTCAACAATTACGACATTTTGTGCGACTTCAACAACATCTGACTAATCAGCTCACCTGGTACAACTCATGATGCATTCAAAGACTCCCGACATCGTGGGACATTCGACAGGCTATAAAATGATCAAACACTGAAGGGGACTACCGGTAATTGTCTGAATGGAACATTAAAAACTTCGAAAAAATGATAGAGGCGATTGTCCAACGAGTCTATCCACCAAACAAGCAAATTAGTCATAACAAGCAATTTTGAGTTGTATCAAAGGAAATAACTGATGAACTGGTTGAACTGGTGTAGACTGTCCCACCAGTGTCAAGAGCCCCCTGTGGCCGGACCAGTGGACTGAATGTCACGACCCACGCCTAGCACTGGATTAGTTTAGCAAGGCCACCACCTGTGGTCTCAGTCTAGTTGTTTTGGTGTGGACCCGAGTTCGACGGCTGTACCATAGGAACCAAACTTCCGGAACACTCTAAACGAACTAGGTGTGAGAACGCCCTGACTCACTTGATTGGTCTTGGTCTTGGTCTTGGTCTGCTTCTGCTTCTGCTTCTTCTGCTTCTTCGTCTGATTTTAAGGCAGTTGACATCCAGCTTTGTGATGCATTAGCACCACTTTCTGCTCCGGAGTGGTGATCAGACAATAGGCAATAAAACAAACTCGAGTATATCCCTCGGTTACACCTGTTAGGATGCAACAGCGAATAAAACAATGCAGTTTGATATTTACTGTTTTTACAGTCGCTTTAGACAAAATCTAATTAGATCATTTAATGGCTTTTTTCCTCCCTTTGTGAGGTTGCTCCAAAATATGCAAATTCCCATTATAATGCGTTTGCTTGAACTACACTGAAATGGCATCAGTTTTCATTGTGTGCTGAAAACAAAAAGCACAGAATAAAACTTCCAAAAGGCATGAAATTTAAAAAAAAATGAAATGAAGGAATGACTCACATACAGGCAAAGGAGACGAGGATACAAAAGATTTGTAAATAACAATGATTTGAATCCTGTTACATCACTGATTTTGTGAGTCATATCACAAAGCTGTCTTAAACAATGACTGCCACCGAAACAAACTTGTGATAGGCAAGAATAAATGCTGGTGCTGCCTCGTACAGAACTAAAGTTTGTACTTTTTTCTTGTTTTAGTCTCGTCTTTGCCAAGTCAGACCTCCCACATAAAAGTGGCTTATTGTCAAAGTATGGGGGTGGGGGGTGGAGGGGGGGGTGGATGTGTGGGAGGTAGAAGCATATCTGGTGGAGAGATTTAGAGGAACTGAGGTAAAAGGAGAAAAGGTTACACCCCAGGGATCAGGTCAGTATCAGGTCTCCGAAAGCAGCTTGGTTGCTTTTTGGATCTCTTCAGGGTCTTGATTCACTCAAATCAAAGTAGCATTTGGGCCAAAGGGTTGATGGTGGTTAACAGCTTGGTACCACAAACTGACAAACCAATACCAAAGACACAGCATGTCTTACAAAGAATGAAGAAGCAATACAAATGAGTGTTTTGATCTGAGTCACAAGTGAATAGGGCAAAGCTTCATTTCATTTTGAGTAACAGTTCATATCAGATTTGATAAGTATGACACACTGCTGCTTGAGATGGAGTGCATAATCCATAAACAGGATTCAGACAGAGAATTCAGCTGTTATCAGCATGCAATGTCCTTTTCCAAGGTGATTCCTGGGTCTAGAAATACTTTACTTTCCACTTCTAATCAAAATCACACCATGTAATGCTACACTTGAATACTCATTAGCCACACTTTAACTCTTTGTATGTGTGCGCTTCTGTGCCTGTGTGCATAAGCTTTGGGAACGTGTCGGAATGATGCTCTTACTTGGACAATAAATGTGTATGTTCATGTGGTTGTAAAAGAGACTAAATATTTTTTATTTAGTTCATCCAAGTTTGATTTACAAATTGTAATTGCACTTGTAATTGTAACTGTTTTGACTCTTACATGTCACCACAATGGTTCAATTACACTTATTCGCAAATTGCATGTTAGTATAAAAGCAAAGACGGCTGTCGTGATCTCATACTGATGAAATTTCAGCTTGAGTCCATTTTGCTATGAATTGATGCTCTACAGCAATATTAATAATAGAACAATGTATTCTGGTTTAGTTCCTTTCCTTTCCTATATGCCTAAAAAGAATGTGAGCTATGTTATTGATCAATATATCAGGTACTTAGACAGCTGAGTGTTTGCTTAAGGACACTAAAACAGGACTTAAACAGGAAATATCTATTTTTAATGGAACACTTAAGGCAAGTGTTCCTAACGATTTTTAGGTCTAGCACCATTTGCTGAAACAGCAAATGGTGCCCAATTTGATTAAGCATTTGTCTGAGAACCTCATATTATTTATTTTAAGGCTAAATGCTTTATCTTGGTGAAAATATTTTAGAAGTGTACAGTATATGGTCATCTCTGCTGCTTATATGATCATATTAGATCAGTAATAAAACTAAGCTATGCAGACCTTGAGCTGTAATGTCAAACCAAAGTTCTGGCACCTATACTGGCAAGGTGCATGAAGAAGAATGAAAACTCCAAAAACATGTAGTTAAACAACTTTATTGTTCAAACTGATGCAAGACCAAAGCCTTCAACAGGGCTTCCAAACTCCGATGAAAAAGTTTGTCTACTGTTGATAGAATAAGTATATGGGTGAAGTATAAACTTTTGATCTGATTTAATTAGTTTTATATGTTCTCACACTGTGGTGACAAAAGTAATTTTACTGAGGATCAACTGCAAGCCCAAGGATCCAAGTTTGGGACAGGAGTTTCACACCCTGTGGATTGTTATCAGTCCCTAAATTTGCTACTAAGCAACTTTTAATTGAGTGCATATTTTAAAGCTACATCTCTAATGTGATATTACTGCTTAAGCATTAATTGATCATTTAATACTTTCATACTGGGCAAGGCATACTTGGCTATAAAAAGATCTTGGGCTACATGAGACTCAACATATAAAGTGCACAGTAGGATATGTTGTGTCTGTGTGAAATGCTACAGATTTATAAACTCTAATCTCAATTGTCATTCCATCATTGTGCTGACGTAAGACTGAAATAAACCTATTCCACATTTTATTAGGAACTTTCTGAAAGTCCAAGATCCCAGTTTGGAGCAGGAATTGGCTTTCTTGCACCTGAATTTCATTTGAAGTCCTCTTTGGACCCACTGGTGTTGGAATGGTTTTGAAGATATCATTTGCAAAATCAGGTAACTCCGTTTTTGTTCTTTTTAAATTCTTTTTTTTTTTTTTTAANTTTTTTTTTTTTTTTAATTTATTTAACATTCAGGTAATATCGATGGGTCAAAAACAAAACAAAACAACACACACACGTGACATATAGTTAATTACATTTAAAGCATGTTTTAATAAATTTACAATTACATTTTAATTTAATTTAATAAAAAGATCTGTTTTGCAAATTGAATCTTCATTTGAACAATATGATTGCTATATTTGGACTGCACTAATGTGACAATCGTTACATTATGTGGCCTCAGCCCAGGCGGAGCTTGGCCCAGGCCTAGTTGTCATGGCAGCCAGCAAGCGGCGTTTCATCCTTGGCTCAACTCTCGGTGCAGCTCGCGCTGAAAATGTCCATAGAGGATCGAATTACATTACGCCCCATCTTTAAACCGAACTCAGAGCGCTGTGGCCGCTGGACAACAAGGGGAATACTGTTCTCTGGGAGAGTAAGGACCAAAGCTAATGTAAGTCTGAATATTTAAGGAAAGTTTTGGCTGAGGGATGTTAAATGAAGGTTTAAACAGAATTGAAGTTTTAGCAAGCGTCGTTTTTGTTAGCCGCTAATCAGAGACTATCCAGCCTGAGATGCCTCTCATCGCGGTGGGTCACCAAGCTAAGTAGCATAAAAACGGGACTCAAATGGCTGTAAGTGTTTATTTTTAAATATAGAATGTTGACTTTTACTAGAATTAAATACCATAGACTTTTTGTTGCGGTGAAGTCGCG
Organism: Lucifuga dentata; assembly: GCA_014773175.1. NCBI lineage: Eukaryota > Metazoa > Chordata > Actinopteri > Ophidiiformes > Bythitidae > Lucifuga > Lucifuga dentata. The sequence goes on from VXCM01000425.1 coordinate 186,557, forward strand.
CTACTATTTAACTTCTTTGTCGCCTTCTTCTCGGAAGCCGCCTGTTGCTTTCTTGCTTCATGGATGAGACCAAGGAGGAGGGGCTGAGAAAAGCGGATTGTCCCGACTGAGTTATAGATATTCAAAATAACAACAAAGAATAATAAAAATAACAAATAACAGCATATTTATAACCTGAAAGGGCTTAACAAACAACGAGAAAAGCTATGTAGTTTACGTTTTAACAAGCATTTAAGGACGTGCGGTTATTATTTTGGAGAACTACAGTAAAATAATACTGACAACCTGTTATATTTGGCTACTTCTTGTCACGGTCGGTAAAGCCCATACATATTTAGTGAGGCTACCATGCTTCTTTTAGAAGAAAACTCACACCTTAAAGCCCACAGTTCACCCTGTGTTTTGAGGAATTTACGGTTTGAGCCAACCGGATAACGGTAAATAACAGTTAGCATATTTTAGCGAGTCCATCAGGCCCAATGCGAGTCATTACTAGCAACTGAAGAAGAGGTTTTCCAGTGGCTAAACGACTATTATATCACAATAATGCTCTTTAAATGATAAGATAAACATATAACATTCTATTACAGCCATCTTACTGTGATACCAACAGAAAAATACGATGCACCAGTGGTTCTCAAACTGTGGTACGCGTACCACTGATGATATTTGAAGCGCACGCAGGTGTTATGTTAAATTCCTCAGGAAATTACTGCAGGCCATGTTTTGTTTTTTTTTCTCCATTCTGTGTAGGTGTCAGTTACTTTTTTCTCTCCTATGAGGTTTTTCTGGGATTTTCTTAGCAATTATGACTAGTTGGTGAGGTGGGATTTTGATTCATTGGGTTCCTTTGTATTAATTTAGGTAGTTTATATTTAATAATGGATGCAGCCACATAATTAAATCGCTGAGTGTAGTTCCCAGCAGTGGGAATGAATTGCCAGATATTGATCCATAGATTAGAGAATTGGTCAAATATAAGGCACCAAACATCCTTATGTGTGTCCAGTAAGCCTGCTTATAAAGACACACAACACCAGTGGACTAAGACGCTGTGGTGTTATGGTGAAGCAGTCTTGGAGATAAATATGGGCCTTGTGGAAAGAAAATAAATCCATTTAATGTTGACCTTTAGAATACAATACATTAGGGTCTAGAGAGTGACTCTTCCCTGGTATTCCTCTTAGAGTGCATGTGTGTGTTGTGGAACCCNCCCCCCCCCCCCCCCCAAAAAAAAATAAATACAATTTGTGATATAACTTTTCTGTTTGCAGAAGACATCACATGTTATTTTGTGCTTTGCAGGCCTTGAAAAAGGGAAGAGGTGATGACTTCTTGTAAATGGACAGCAAGTGCATTCACCAAGAAATCTCAAAATGATTGAAACAATGGGTAAGTCATCCTTTTTAATCACAAGACCAGCAGATCCGCATTATTGTAGTTGTAAATGCACATTTCAGCAGGTGTTAATGGTAACAATTTGTAAAACAATGTTTTCATAATGTGTTTGGTACAGTATTTGTATCTATTATATCGGTCAAACATTCTTGTCTTTCCTAGCTACACCGCCAACTGAATCAAATCACGCCCAGGCTTTGGTGTTTAATAATGTCCAGATACAAACAAATTCTGACTTCAGTACTGATACCAAGTTTAATTAGACAGAAGTACAAAGATGATACAAGGATAACTATTGTCGCGAGTAAATATGTGCATTATATAATTTTAATTTTTAAATATTTTTGTAGCATTTTCTACAGAGGGTTTGATCATATCAGTCAACTGTCCATCTTTCTTGGATTTCTGTCCATATTTGGCTCCCGCCATGAGTTTGGCCAACCAGTGTAGGACGCCTTGGATTCAGTTCAAGGCATGTGGGCTGCCAGTATTGCTGTATCTGCTAATGTTGCCATATCTTTGATTGTTTGTTTGGCCCAGTAGAGATTTATTTATCCAACTGTCCAGCATGAAGCCAAATTAATATGGACATCTCCTTTTTGTAAAAGCCGTCTGTGGTCACTGAAATTTGGACAGAAGATGTTAAGAATGAGGTGATTGGGGGCATTATGTAAATGCAATTTTATGTAGTTTGAGGTTTAGCTTAATAATTTCTACATAGATTTCATTTGTTGTTAAAGCTTTAACAAATGAAATCTATGTAGAAATTATTAAGCTTTACGGTGGTGAAAAGGAATTTTATTGAGTAGAAATATAGAACTCAATCAAATTTGACTGGTTATTTTTTGTGGAACTGAAGTTGTAGTTGAAATTGCAATGGTGTCATCATGGTGACCAAATTTTCAGACGGTGTCATGGTGACCTGAAAATTTGGTCACCATGATGACACCGTTGGAGACCATTTCTGGAGTTATCTGTCATCCTTATGCTCTGCTCCAGATCTACCTTATCTATCAGACTACATTCAATGCAAACAAAACTTGGTGGGACTTCTCATTATGAATATGGGGCCAAGGAGAATGAAAGTTATGGTAGCGTTACCTGCAAAGTATTAGTGGTGAGGTATCGATTCAGGTGTTGATTCAGGCTTGTTTTCAACATTTGTTCAAATAGAACAGCTTCTCAGTGCAAAAAGAGCTTTGGACCTTGTGCATGCCCTGTTAAGTGTTAGTCACAGTTGGTGAGCCTCGGAAATTGCTTCATTTTTATCCAGATGACGACGGGCGGCTCATCCTCACTAACTAGACATTTTGTGGAGAACAGGACAGCAGGCTTGAGTTGCTCAGCTGTGATTCTTACACAGTCCAGCAAGCAAAACTATTTTTTTCCCCCTATTAATACCCACGTTAGGCCCCTGTGCAACCCACCATTGAGCTAAAAGGCAAAAAAAGGAAACATTTCTATTCTGTAAGCAAACAGCGCATTTAATAGATTTTTTTTTCTGGTGCTAAAACTACATGATTGTGATATAGTAAGCTCTGTTGAGCACCAGTCAGTCTTAGCTAAACCTACATATGATGGTGATGTAAGGCTCTCTCTCTCGCTCTCTCTCTGAAGAAAATATTTCTGCAAAGTAAAGGCACACACCAAATGAATATGAAATATATTAAAGAAATGTGATTTATTAAAGTTGAATCCAAATGCTGATATTTAAAAATCCCTTCCAGAATCATTCGAAGACACAAGTGTCCACTCCTTAGTCCTCATTGTGAATTCCACAGTACATCAATATGGTCACAGTCCATTCTGAACATGACAAAAGGAGACATCGCATTGATTGGAACCATGTTTCACATCTGCACATACAGAACAATGACCATGATTGATTGTATAAGCACATCATCCAGCTCAGATTTCAGGGAGGAACAGAAAAGTCTTCCTCCTTCAGCGAAACAGCTTCCAGTGACGAGTTCTGTGCATGCATACAAGTCAAACATCCAAGGGAAATAATCCTAAAAGAGACAGATTTTGGAGTGGAGGGGATCTTTAAATACATAAATAAGACTATTTCCAAACACCTTTCCCTTGTCACTATCTCTGGCTACGTACTGATATGCCTCCGTCCTCAACCACTCTGTTGGTTACTGTCGCTGAAATATGTGACGACTTGCAGATACACAGCGTGCCTTGCAGGCAGTGGAGCGTCTCCAGGCCAAACTAAAGGAGCGGGGGGAGGTGCCCACAGAGGAGAAGCTCTGCCTGCTCAAGTCGGTGCTCCAGAGCCCCCTCTTCCATCAGATCCTGGCCTTGCAAAAGTCCGTCCAGCATCTTAGAGACCAGGTGACCTCATGGCAATTATTTGATGCTACTTTTCCCCACAACTACTTGAGTTAATTTCCAATTTGGGAAATTAACTCAAGTGTTAACCTCAGTTACATTTCGAGATTGCATGAGAAGTTTTCATGCGCCATTGGAGAACATGAAGAATTGAAGAAGAACTATTTTCATGAGATACTTGCTTGTTATCTGCAGAAATTATGTTTTAGTTCAAAAATTTCTAAATTAAAATTTTGGCATATGTTTCCTTCTTCAGTTCTTCATGCCCAAAAAAGACAACATCTAATTCCAAGATTCTTGAAGAGACAGGAGTGTATGGTTTTCTCCTCCCTCCTTCCAGTGTTTGTCACTCTTCAATATTTTGCAAAAGTAAGCTCAGGTATCTATAATCGCAGCTTAATTATGAGACAGCATCTATTAAAAGATGTTTAGTTTTAATTTATATTTATAGAAAGAGGTATTTATTATTCCGAGCATGACTTGGCCTTGGGAGCTGTGAACAAGTTACATTGGAATGAGAAAGTTCTGCTGAATACAAATGAGTGATGCTTGGCTCCAGCATACTGAAGCACCATAGAAGGTCATCTGGAGGTTGTAAGGGTGGGGTCATGTGAGCATTTATCATTCTGTGTTCGCGGTTCGTAATAAAGACTGCTGAAATGCTTAATAGCAGAGCCGTCCGTTGTTAACAGAGTCATTAAAAACAAAAGTGTTGCATTCTCTGAAAGGCAACAGTACAATGGCAGTCAATAGCACTTTGACCCTAGAAATTGCTTTGTTTGATGAAAAAGAAAAGCTAATTTGTCTGCCATTGTTACATTATGTGTGATGGAAATAACATAATCAAATAACTTGAGAGAGGAGGAGGGGAAATCACAGTATTTACACATTCTCGTCACCCTGTGCACACATATTTTATCAAGACGTACATGCGAACTTATGTGGTGTCTGCAGGCAAGGCTCACACCACAGCAGCCCACCAGCACCTATAGTGATATTTTCATGTCGAGCCATTAATTAGCCTGCACAACTCCTCTGAGCCAGGTGTGAAACTTGACAACTAAGAATTCACAATAAGCACACCTAATAAGTCACTTTTGCTACTATGAAATGCTAATATATCTTAATGTAATCTGTAATTGGATGATATATTTCCAAATGCAGGTCAATTTGTCTTAAATCAACTTATATCTTGTTATTTGGGGAGGGATCTACTTTGTTTCATGATACTTTTGAAAGAAAATTCTTCTAAGCAGAGGGATCTACTGGAAAAGGGTTTGCCCTCATAGCAGATTTGTCTCATTTGTTTGAAGTACAAAAGGTGAAGTAAATTACTTGTTCAGCCGGACAAGTATTGCATTGTTATATTTATTGTATTAGGATGAATAACTCTTAAAGCTGCAATTAAAAAATCAAATACCTGCAAATGGTTCAATATTCAAATTATTATAACCACGTTTCTCTAGCAGAAAGATTAGAAATTGTGACTATCACCATTATCCTTTCATCTTAGGAGGGCTGTATTTAATGTTTTATTTTCAGTCAGGGTGAGATAAACTACATTGTGGCATGACTGAAAGTTTTGAATTTTCACAATGCAGATTAATTAGATTGTCTTAGTAAAATAAACCTGAGTGACATTTTGCAGCATTTTGTTGATAACCATAACATAACCCAGCAGCACTCAGCTAAAACTGAAATTCCTGCAATCCCTGCATCTCAGTGAGGTCAGAACACATTCCAGATTCCATGGGAGCCTGTTTTCCATCCCCAACTGTGTTGCTGCTGTGGCCAAATTAACAGGATTCACACTAGCCAGATATACTGTAATATGGTTATATGAGCAGAGACTTGGTCTAAGACAGGAACTGTTTTTCAAATAGACTGGACCTACTGAGAATTGAACATCTGAGAGTAAGAAAAGAGCTCTTAAGTCACAGTGCCAAGGGTCCGGAGTGTGTGTTTGAGAAATACAGAGAAAAATATGTGAGCTATGCAGTGGGAGGCAGGGATGGTAAGAGTGTTTTTTCCCCCCATGTGGAATTCAGATTATTAAAGCCCTGCTGGCATTTTTGTGTGCTGGCGATTTAGCTGATTTCAGGAGCTACATTCCTATCTTAGCCGTGTATGTGTGTCTGCTTTACACACACATATGTACAAAAAGTACTGAGCATTTTCTCATCACAAACTCCCCTCAGATCTCACGTGGAATGGGTCCACATGTTAAAACAGATTTCACAGCAATTTATCTGAGTCACTGCTGTGTTTTTATAGACCTTCCAAACCCAACAGCACTTGTTTGGCCCCTTAAGCAGAACCAATTTGGAGAGAGGATGCATTTTGTGTTTTGTTGTCAGATGAGCCAGCCAGATACACACATACACAAACGTGCGCGCGCGTGCGCACATCCTCCTCTGGCTCTGCTAGTTTGGCCTTGCTCAGCCCATGTCGCTATGGTGACAAGGCCTGCTCTCCAATGAGAAAGAGGCCACTACTACAATGTGAAGTGGGGCAGAAACAATTTCTTAAATGTGCAAGAACCTAACAGAAACTTTAATCCTCTTAGCCAGGCCCCAGCTAACAAAGCTCTTGCATAAGGACAGCAACTTAGCAGCATGCTACGCTACCTTAGCAAAGCAGATGGTTTCGTTTGCCACGTGCAGCAGTATTGGGTCCAATAGAGTTTTATTTCCAAGCACTCATCTGAGATTGTATTTTTTTTTNGGGGGGGGGCACAGCATGTTTGCTGAGCTCTGAAGGTTCCGAAGTCAACTTACTGGATGTAAATGCACAAGGACAGCTTTAGCTTGATAATACCAGAAATGTGTTTTGTCTGTCAACGCTGTGTTTATGAAATGATTGCGATGTGTTGTGTCTGTCCTTTTATATCCAGTTCCCAGTCATAAACATCACACCCTTTGGCTAATGAAACCAAAATAATTTTTATGTGGACTTGTTCATGTTATTCTGTCACACAACTAAAGTCATTGCAGTAATTAAAGCCCAAACATATTAAGGCGTCCAGATGGTCAGTGATGCTTTCTCCCTCCACCATGATAGAAATATTATATTTGGAGCTGAGTGAGCATTGGAACATCAGCTAAGAGCCATTATCTCCTGAAGAATTAGGCTGCCACAGATCCAGCTAATCATGGAGGGATAACAAACTATTTGGCATCCTAGTGGTTTTAAACACCCTGACTTCAGGGCTTTAGTATCCCAAATTAAACTTACTAAATGTTTATGTCCACAATAGGGATGAGTCATGGTGTTTTTAGCCCGAATTGTTTGATTGTCTGTGGTGCATTATCGCCGGTAATTGCCAAAGTAAAGTGGAAAACTATTGCAACAGATAATATTGCACATTTTATGATGGAGGTTCTGTGCCATGCTTAATTTCATTTAAGTGACTCATGTCTATGGCATAATTTCACCCACGTGCTTGCGTAAAACATGTTTCTCTGTTCGTCTTTGTCTCTGTGACTTCAGGGCAGTATCCCTTCATCACGTGGGGAAGACTTTGGTGATCACATCACAGCAGCAAAGTCCAATGGCAGCCACCTTTCCTATGCAGACATCCCAGCTATTACAACTTTCAATGGCAAGCCATCTTCTGAAGAATTTGAGCACGTTATCCACTCTATGGCACAGGTATAACCAACTGAAAAGCAAAACAAGTTTTAATTAAATGTCAACATAGTAATAGGTTAATTTACTGACATCCTTTTGAAGTGTATTTTCAAGGTCCCTACGGATTTATTACCACATTTTTAATCATTCAAATACAAAAAGTTAGCAGCTCATCTGCAAACACCTCAGCCACCTCAAAACAGATCTTACTTAACTCAAACCAAACATCCAAAGACAGGAAAAGAGGAGAGCTACAGACAACACAAAGTGCTCTTTCTCTCAAGGTACTTCAAATAGACTTCTAAGGACAGCTTGTAGCTTTGATGCTACGTTGAAGAAATGAGGCACTAAATTGTGTATGTGTGTGTCACTATGTGTGTGACACAGGGGCGCTACGTGACACATGTGGAGCTGCAGAAGCCAGTGTCAGGGGGTTTGGGCTTCAGCGTGGTTGGACTAAAGAGTGAGAACCGTGGGGAGCTTGGCATCTTTATTCAAGAAGTTCAGCCAGGAAGTGTGGCTTACTGGTATGTTTGAATTAACACGCCACCATTTAAAGATCCTTAATAACTCATATTTCAAGATTGATTACAAAAATCTTTTAATAAAATTACCATTTTACAGGAATGTAACAGAATGGATTTCACAACTTGTTTCACATTTTGGCTGCATAGATTATCGCGTGGGGCACCTTCTGAACCAGTCAGAGCTACAAAAACACCATAAATAGAGACGTAATAATTTTACTCATGGAGATACTCTAAAGAGTGGAATAGATTAATGGAATTTTATGCAGCAGCAATGATAGGGATCTTAACAAAAATGTACAATTTTCAGTAATATGTTTCACTTGGGAGGAATTAGACTAAATGTGTTCAGAATCTTGCTCTGCACATCAAGCCAAACAGCCACATAGGTAATTTGTTCAAAGTATAATTACCATTACTGATAGTCATAGATAATGAAGATGCACTATACTGTATGTCAGATGTCACAGCAAGGATAATCAGTTCACCAGAAGGAGATGCAGTTAAAATCTCAGAGGCTTTAATCCCGTTTACTCAAACACACACCTCCCTCCAAAAACACTCTGCTCCTCTCCCATACAGTGATGGGAAGCTGAAAGAAGCCGACCAGATCTTGGCCATAAACGGCCAGCCTCTGGACCAGACGGTGACCCACCAGCAGGCTATAGGCATCCTGCAAAGCGCTTCAGAGAGGGTGGAGCTCACAGTGGCCAGGGGACCCATACCTCAGCTAGCTAGTCCTGTTGTGTCCCGCACCCCCTCTGCCGCCAGTACACTGTCAGCCAACTCCAGCGCGGTANTAGTCCTGTTGTGTCCCGCACCCCCTCTGCCGCCAGTACACTGTCAGCCAACTCCAGCGCGGTACAAACAGACACTAATGTGACACACTGATGCCATATAAATGGAAATGAAAGAAAAATACTCTAGCAGTCAAGCAACATAAGTTTAACAAAAAAATTTTTTATACACACACACACACATATATATAGATATATATAGATATAGATATATATATGTATATTAGAAATGCAGAAGCATGCAGGGTTCACAATATGACAAGCCTTTGTTGCGTAGGCAGTACGAGCAGCAGTTTACGTGCACATATACTTGATTCAAATGTGTGGTACATCAAGTGTAATACACATGATGAATCACACATTTCTGCATGACAAAGATTTACCCATAGTGGCATCACACAACCACAAATCAAGCTTACGTTATGCTGGATTGCAAGTTTTTCTCAAACTATCATCTATATATTACAGCCAAATCCATTCAAACATCTAAAATGTGACATTATCTTTACGATAACTAGAGCTTTATGTAGCTAATTTCCCAAATGATAGCACAAACTGATCAGTGTGTCTTCAACAATAACAGCCTCATTGCTTCTCTTGTGCTCCAACTAGTGGCAGCATGTGGAGACCATTGAGCTGGTCAATGATGGCTCTGGCCTTGGTTTTGGCATCGTGGGAGGAAAGACCACTGGAGTTATTGTCAAAACTATCCTTCCTGGAGGCATAGCTGACAAGGTGACTGCATTCATGCATCTCTACAGCATTTTTATCCCACTGTGTTGCCAGCATCATTATAGGATTGATTTCAATTGAAATAAAAAAAAAAAAGAAAACGTATATATACCTTTTCCACCTCAGGATGGGCGTCTGCGCAGTGGGGATCACATCCTTAGAATCGGTGACACGGACCTGTACAGTATGGGCAGCGAACAGGTGGCCCAGGTCCTCAGGCAGTGTGGCAACAGGATTAAACTGGTTGTCACCAGGGGTCCTGTGGACGAGAATCCCTCTGTTACTGCTGCCATGCACACAGCACTCCCCACTGTCAATGAACAACAGGTGAGAGGGGCCGCAAATAGAATGGGAATTTAACGTATCATGAATGAATGTCCACAGACAAAAATTGTTTCTCTACACTAAATTGTCAAGGTGATTGAATTATAGATATACATTATACACAAATTTCAGGACAATCAATTCCTTCTCAGACCCAAACTACCGATATTTGTCCCTTCTTTCTTTTTGACAGTCATGGATAAAGTAAATTAAAAGTTTGGAGATTAAAATTGCATACTGCATCACCTGAGTCACACTTTTCGAGAGCAGGTGCTGCTTCACTTTCTTAGACACAGCACTTAAAAATAATGATTTCATGGCTATAATCAACACTCAGCCCTCGTGAATCAGAAATGCATTTTAATGACTCATCGTTTGAGTGGCACATTATATCCTTACATTAGCATTGACACTAGCTGAATGTACTCATTAACTAAATTATTTAGGGGAGCGATAAAGTTCAGAAATGTATTTTGGTAACCATGTGGGAAGTAGGATAACTTGCTATTTTACTGTCGCAGCATCAATCTTTTTTTTTTTTTTTTTTTTTTTTTTTTGTACAGGGCTATGAGGAAGAGGAGACTGAAGGATTTGATGTGAACCTCACCAAGAATGCCCATGGACTGGGGATCACTATTGCTGGCTATGTGGGAGATAAAAACTTAGGTGAGAAATAGTAAATGCCAGTTCGAACAGAACCATTGAAAAAAGGTTCAAATCTGTCATAATCTATGGATTTTATGACTGTGTTTATATGTGACTTTTATGTGACTTAGTTTATGTCATGATTCATGGCTGCCTCTCTCTTGCTTCATTTTTTTTCTGGCTTCCCAGAGCCTTCTGGTATTTTTGTGAAAAGCATAACCAAAGGCAGTGCTGTAGAACAAGATGGCAGTATTCATGTGGGAGACCAAATAATAGCAGTAAGTATCCTAATTATGATCGACTTAATTCTGAGTGTTTCTCTGTCTTCAGAGGCATAAGGTAAAATATGCAGTGTTTTATATTATCTATTCTAGAGGTTACACTTAGACATGCAGTTAATGGAGCAATAGAAGATGCATAATTTGGAATAATTCATCTGATAGTTAATTTTTGTGTCATTTAAAACGACTTAATCTTGCCCTTTGTTTTTTTGAAATTCTTGTTCTCAGGTGTGTGTGTTTGAATTTTGTATGTAGGAGTTTTTACCTAATTGTAAACGATAATGTGCTTTGGGACTAAAAGAACTAAGAACTTAAAACTCTTAAAGGACCATACCACCCATTTTGCATGTTTGAGCCTAATATATTCAATTTTCATACACATAACATTACTGACAATCATTTCCCAAAGCATACTACTGGAACGTTGAGTTAAAAAAAATTTTTCCTCCCTTCCAGATTGCCATTGGTTTCAGTTCATTCTGGTACGCTATTAAATCAACTTGTTGATACCTGAAACATTCTTGAAATAGGTCATCATCGGGAACAACATGTGTATTCAGGTTTTTTTTCAAAGTTTTGTAATTTTAGCATTTCAGCACAATAAAAAGCACAGAGTGAATGTATGTCTCCACTGGGGAATATAGTCCCAAAAGAAGACATGCGTTTACTGAAAAATTTAAACGACTGTGACTTCATAAGCCTGGGCAACTACTAGGAGGCGAACCATCAATTTTTAAGGCTTGAATATTTGACTTTGAAAGATTAAGAGATTTTGAAAAATATCAGGAAAGATGAAATACGGTTTTATCCTTTTGGGAAATCATTGTCAGTAATATGTGTATGAAAATTGAATATATTAGGCTCAAACATGCAAATGGTGGTATGTTCCTTTAATGGGCTATCTGAGCTATTTAAACACATACAGTCTGGCCCTCAAATGATGACAAAAATGTCTGTACAAGTAAAATTGTTAAAATAGATCTACACAAGCTGTTTTGTGCCTTGTTTAATCCACTGGCACACAAATGATCTCCCTCTGCAGGTTGACAGTGTAAACATCCAGGGCTACTCCAATCAGCAGGCAGTGGAAGTCCTCCGACACACAGGCCAAACAGTCCACCTTAAGTTGGTCCGAAGGGGTTTCCGGCCTGAAGAGATCCCCCCTGCTGTGTCCCCGAGTATCACCCTCCAATCCGCTTCCACGGTCAACCTCACCACCACTACTACGATGGAACTTGCACTGGAGAGGAAGAAGAGTGAGGATGCTGCTCAAGGTAGGAAAAATAAAGTAGGTTTAACATGGAGGTGACATTTACTACTCATCATCCTGTCATAACCTGATGTTGAACTGTAGCTCAGATACAAGAATCCATGATACAGTGATGGAAACTTAAGAAGAAAAAAGAAAAACAAAAGAAAACAAAACAAATATATATATATATATATAAAATCGCTTTCATTACTCCATCAACTGGAGTAAACATTGAAGTCAACTTATAAAACTGAATGAAAAGCATTGAAATAGTTTATACTTGTGTATATTTTAAGTATACATTTACAGGGGAATGATTATCCAATTAATGACTTAACCAAATCAGTCATTCAGTCACCAGTAAATGAACACCAAATAAAACAGACAAAATATAAACAAAACTGAAAGTTTCTAATTCTCAGCTATTCCAACTGGGCCTTCAAGCTGTTGCGGAGGCAAGTAAATCAACTTAAATAAGTTGTTTAGTGTTGTCAACAGTGATAAATAGAGCTTGAAAGTTATTGGGCATGGCAGCATGAATACAGACAACAAAGAATTCTTGCGCAATGAATACACATGCAAGAGGGAATTCTAATCCAAAAACCTGAAGAAAAATTAACAGCAAGTGGCCAATAGAAAGAAACTGTGGAGGCTTCCATGGGAGAGTCAGTATTTCTTGGTTGCTGTGAAACTTCTCAGGAAATTATGATGAATTTGTACAAAGATGGACAGGGAAAAAAAATCATTAAAGGGATCTACAGGGGAGGAGTGTGTACATTTGAAGATAACAAATTATAAATGAAATGAGCAACTAAACTAAAATTGAGCCCATGAAGCTGCCTGGATGAAAGAAATAACAGTTTGATGAGTAATCAGATGGTGGTAAATTAGCTAACTTTATGGATGGAATAATGGAATAAATAAAGAATGAGAATGGAATAAAGTTGTAAATACAAAAGTTATCGCAAAAATTAAATGTATATTTTAAGTCATGGAATTTAGAAATTATCAACAATATTACTAAGGAATATACCTTTTCTTCAAACGAGTTGCAGAACAATTTTGAATTCATTGCATCTTTATGTAGTATACTTTATGTGCTTTTAACCAGTAACCATATGTGTGGTTTTGGTAGTGGGTGGATGACTTTGCACTCACAGTACTGATGTCTGTGTTCTTCTACCATTTATATGTTTGAGTCTTTCTTACTGTTCATCCTGTGTTTACTCATTGCTGTTGCAGGTGAGACGCAGCTCCACTCAAAGAGCGAAGGATCTGATGTCAGCCCAGCCGAGGATCAGCTAACAGAAGACAGAAGCGGTAGGCTCCTTCCTTAAGCACACCAGCAGAGAAACCGAGTACAAATCTGACAGATACTGCTGTTAGGATTACACTGACAAGCAACACGTTCCCTAGGAATTACATGACCTACTCAGATGGATGCTATTGGTATTTTCCCAGACAGTACAGTGGTTTTAAATCTGTTAATATGAGCAGATGGATATTTCTTTGATGTGTAAATAGTTAGAAAGGCTGCATTCCAACCTGTGAATGCATTTTAAAGATGCATCTGTATTCTGCTTTTAAGGGATCAAGCTCACAGCCTTTGAAGAGGACGAATTGATGAAGAAGTGGCAGGAGATTCTGGGCCCAAGTAATGAAGTGGTAGTAAGTGTGACTTATGGTGAATTATCTTTTCTCTCATCTATCAAATGTCACTTAACAGAACTAAACAGCCCCAAATCAGTTCTCCAAAAGGGAGAACAACTTGAGCAGTTACCCAAAAACAAGTAAAAATGATAACACATAAACATGCAAGACCAAACTCACCTTTGCACACGTTAGCTAAGACATGGTTCTGTGCTACCATGTCAGGTGGCTCAGGTGGAGAAGTTTAGTGAAAACAGCGGCCTGGGCATCAGTCTGGAAGCCAACAGTGGGCATCATTACATCCGTTCTGTCCTGCCCGAAGGACCTGTGGGTCGCTGTGGGAAGCTGTTCAGCGGAGATGAATTGCTTGAGGTATGAGGCTACAAAATGAAATCAATAAATGTGCAGACCTGGACATTTCATTTTCCCTATTTTCCATTAACGTTTACATGGGCTTTGCTCACAGGGCAATTATGGACAAGAATAATGTGTTTTAATATACTATACATGAACATACACCATAAAGCTCATTTATGTTGCAGTGATATAAGCTTTGTTTAGCACGTCCTCAGTGTAGATACTTACTTTTAAGTTAACAGTGACCTTCTCTGATGTCTCAGGTTAATGGCATATCTCTGATTGGTGAGACCCACAAGGAAGTAGTTAGCATCTTGAAGGAGCTTCCACTCAGTGTATACATGACATGCTGTAGGCCGGCCCCTCACCTGCAGAGTGACATGGACGCTGGCCAACCAGAATCAGAAGATTTGTCCACAACATTGAAAATACAGGTATCGCAACGGTACTACTAAACTGCTAAATTCATCGCTAAGATTACAGAAAGTTGAGTTGAAACTTTACCTTCTCACTGCTAACTAACAAGCAGGGCACATTACTCACACCTATGTTGCATACAAGTATGGAAACTCCTTGCATCTTTTTGACATGTGGTAATGTGTCATGAAAAATGTTTCCCCGCCCTGCATATGAGCCCAGGAAGAAGAAGAAGATGTGGATAAATGCTCTTAAGTCCTCCTCCTTTATAAGCCATCAACATCATTACCTCAGCCCAGGCTGTCAGTGGCTCCATTGCCTTTCCACTTTACCAACCATGATGGATTAAGACCTAGTGATAAGCAGAGGAGGTTGAAAGTTTATTAAGGCAAATTCATCCAGTAATACCTCTGCAGCACTGGCCAATAGCATTTGCTACAGATATGAGACATCAAAAGCAGCTCCACTATGGGGAAGGGGTTTCATCTCCTCAGCTTTATGTGTGATAATGTACTAAAGCCCTAGTGTCCCGAAGATATTTCCCCCTTTATCTCCTGCCAGAAACTTGTGCCAGAAACACTAGTAGAGGCTGGCAGTGTATTGGTTGGGAGTAAGAGTGAAGAAGGCAAGCAGCTACACTGAGTTTTTTGGCTTTGACTCTGCAGAAACAAATAGACCTCAGCACTTTACTGGTTCCTGAAGATGCAGAGGTGAACATATCAGCTGCAGCACAGGATAATGTGACCGAGGATGTGACCGAGGAGGCTATAGGATCTCCTTTGGCTATGTGGGAGATGGATGTCCAGAATATTGAGCTTGAGAAGGGAGAAGAGGGATTGGGATTCAGCATTCTGGACTACCAGGTGGGAATTCTCACTGAGAATTATGGTATGTTTCATGAAAAATTGTGCAGCTGTTGTAGTGGCTTATTTTCACTTATTTTACACAAATGTTAATGTATTATGAAGAGCTTGCATAGATATTGTTGCATTGTACAAATATTTCGCTAGTTTACCTGTTGACCTCCCCTCACTACACTAACATCACTGACATGGCTCTGCCACAGGACCCAATGGACCCTGCCAAGACAGTGATTGTGATTCGATCTCTGGTTCCTAACGGTGTGGCAGAGCAGGATGGCAGGCTGCTGCCAGGAGACCGTCTCATGTATGTCAACGCCACCAAGCTGGAGAACGCCAGCCTGGAGGATGCTGTTCAGGCCCTGAAGGGGGCCATGCTTGGCACGGTCCAGATAGGAGTTGCCAAACCACTGCCTGTAAGCAGCTATTAATATTAGTATTAGTATTAATCTTCGTAAATATTGCTTAAGTGTGTGGTTGTACCTGTAAAAAAAAAAAAAAAAAAAAAGATGGGTAAGTGCTGCCTGCTGGGAGTAAAGTGATGAGTTTGGGTGTATGTTTTGGGCATAATGTGGATTCCTCACTATCATTGCATGCACATTATACAAGTTTGTGAGCTTGGCTGCCTTGGTATCATGTAACCCAATATCTAGTCGTGAGGGTTCATCTTCCAAGGGCTTAAATTTTTCATGCAGGAGAGAGACTGGAGGTAGGCTGCATGGTTTTGCATTCCACTCACTACCATCTACAAATGCTCTGTGGCCTTTGTTTCATATTATTCTATTATTAAATTTTTAGAATGCAGACTTTACTCATACTTTTAAAGTCATTCGGGCACCTGTCAAAATATTGGCTCTGTCCAACAGTGTGTTCATTGCTCCAGGCATCTGTACTCTTTGAATTGGATATTTCTCTGCAAACACGCGTTCTTTTAGCTTTAGAGCAGCATTTCTCTCATACTGAATCTGCCATGGATTACACTGTGGCTTCCAGAGGTTAGGTGATTCTGTGGAGTTACCCAACTCTCCTACAAGACAAGGAATGTACTTCTGTGGGGTATTTTGTTGTATTGCCTCTCAAAATTGAGTCTGACAGTATAATCCTTACACCTTGTTGCTTTTTCTATATCTGTCTGTGTCATATGTTTCACAAAATCAGAATCAAGATCTCTATTTTATGATTAAAAAATTCAAGAACAGTTTAAGATGAATTCCAGAAAGAGTAATTATTTACCAGCTTTAACATCATTTCTCTGATCAATCTTAAACCTCAAATCATTATTCAACTCTATAGATAAAAAAAAAAATTTCATGATTAACATCTCGTTTCATTTAGTACCAATTAATTTTTAATTTATTTGATCCCAAGAAAATCTTAACTTTAAGTCAAATCAGTTCAGATCGCATAAACCTGGAGACTGAAAGAATTTCTCCACTTTCCTAGGGAATATGTGGATATTCCCTCTCTCCACACCCATATGGTGAGCAGGAAAATACTTCATCATCCACCATCCATTCATTTGACTTCACCAATATCTTGGTTGAAGAAGGAGAGGAAGAAGGACTGACTGACTGCATCCTTTACCGAGCAGAGCCTGCATTGGTTAGTTAGCTTTTGGGAAAACTGACAAATCAATCTGGGTATCAGTACACCCTGAAAAAGAGAAAATATAATATTTATTTCCTAATTTTCACCAAGAGTGGTCTGCTTGTACACCATCAGTAGCAAAGGACTTTTCAAGGCATGCTGAGTTTTCAGTGTAATGGTATATACAGTAGATGAACAGTATCTGAAATGCGAGCATTTTGTACTACATCATGAATGCATTTTTAGCAAATATTTTTGTAGTTTAAAAATTATATCAATAAGTCATTCATTTTCTGATTGGTTGTGCCAACACCATCATGGCTTACTGCTTTAGTGATGATTTTCCAGAAGTTCAGTTTTCAGAAGTTCAGACTCTGCCAAAAGTTCCAACAGAGGATTTTGTTGGTATTTTCATCATCCTTGCCAAACCCACTACACTGAATTGAAAATGTACTCAGTCTATTCTTGGTGAAAATTCAGTGTCAGGGATATTGATCCAAGAGAGGATTGGTGCATGTTCTGCCTTTTCGTTGTATAAAAAAATAAAGCCGAGAGCTTTTTACTTTTTGTTTTAGATAAAATGGACTTGAAAATGAACACCTGTGTTTTCTGATTTGTGTTTGATAGTTCACCGTAGTGCTACATGAAGTTATAATTTTATGTTGAAGCTGTTTATGCATACATGTATTATCACAGATTGACACCAGTGAAGCAGACCTGTCTGATGAAAAGGTGTTCGAGCACAGTTACTCTGAGATTGAGGATGACACGTTCCAGGCATCCATGATTGCTCTTCATGGTAGTAGCTGTAGTGCAGACCTGGACTATCTCCACTCGTCCACACCAAAGGTAAAGCTTTTTGTGTACCACTGTGGAAAAAACATTTTCAAATGAACCACAGCCTGATATTTACACCCCCTTTCATTGAATGTTACTGCAAAGCAAATGCCCTTTGTTACAAAGAAATATCCAGCATGTAATCATTAACCTTTGTTTCTTTTTGCCAACAGCCAAAATGTCATGTAATTTTTTTTTTTTTTTTTTTTTNTTTTTTTTTTTTTTTTTTTACTTTTTAAGGCACCAACATAACTTAAGGATTGAGAATTGTAGCTGTTGGTGCTTTTGTTGCTGTGACTGCAGGAAAAAAATTAACTTCCATGACAGATATTAAATTATATGGAACATAAATCAAGAAGAGCAAAGGGCACACGCACACACACACACTATAGTGTCGGGCTATAGTGTCAGACCATCCTAAAGGGATCTTTATACTACTACAATGGAGCTAGAGGTACAAATCTGGGCAAGGACATAAACCTGGGGCATTTTATAGTACCACTGCAGGATTCCACAAAATAGACTTAAAATGAGATCAGCCAGCTCAGTCTTTTTGTGATGATGAACAAGCCTCCCCTAAAGCTCCACATAGAGGCTCTGTTGATGAATCTGAGATCTGCTGCAGTGACAGTAAATGATGGAGCAGCTTTGTGGACTAGCTGAGGTGAAATTTTGAGGAATAGGGACGCTTTTTCTTCTGTTACAGCAATATCAAGCTCACTTAGGCATTAAAGCTCATATAAGCACAGCAAAATCGGTCTCCAGTTCACTGCCATTGAAGCAGTTACAGCAGTTTTTTTTTTTTTTTTCATGCTTGCATTAACAAATTAAACAAATTATCTTGCTAGATGCTGTTCTGGTTTTTAGCTTCGGGGAGATTTGCTCACATATGCATTCATTGAATGTCCATTGAAAGATATATAAAATTGGTTTTAAGGATCTCAGTAAGTATTTTGCCTTTTATAGTTACACACCAGACTGGATGAATTAGACAGGAATTCTCTACATAAAATGATTTAATGCTGTGATACACTTTTATTCCCCAAAAGGAAATATAACATGACTTTCTGCCAGGAGCATCATAGAACAGGTTTGATATTAAAATTGATTTATGATAATGATTTAATTTAATTTTCAAAGTTCCTTCAGAAGTGTTTTTGGAGGGAAAACACCCTCCCTCTGCCATTATTTTCATCACTTGATAGTCTCTGAATGCCTCAAGACTGTCAGTGTCTCAACTTTTTCTTTCTTTTCCTTTTCCCCCTCATTTTGTTCTTGTCATCCCTGACACTTTGTTTGTGGGCAGCTGCAGTAAGTGTACATTAAGTCAGGCAGCTCTCCTGCCTATCGACTGTCACTGCTCAATACACACCAAATTTACCGCACCAAACACTTATAAACAAACTGCCCATTTCCTCTTTCACTCAGCGTCTCAGCTTTTCTGCATCTCAGCTTTTCTTATTGTAATGTTATGTCTGCTCATACTTACTTTAAAGATTTATATTTTGTTCTGGACCCCTAAGGGAAGTACTTGCTAAGACTGATCACTAGCCAGTCTGGTCCTAATGAAGTCTTAAATGTTGTGATAAAACTATATTTTGCACATTACATACTCAAGATCAGGAGTAATTACGGCTACTCTCTATTGGCTGCTGATGGCTTTTCTATGGCTTATTACAAAGAGGGCAGAATGGCGACCGAGCAAGATGGATTCCCCCCAGTTGGGCAATTGTCAAACTAACAAAGTGGAACATTCATTCAGCCGCTGTGGTTTATCTTATTCTAGCTGACGGCTCACCTGGACTTGCTGGATGAGCATCCCTGCTTTGCCACAGCATCTGACCTTGTGGACAACACGCAACCGTTTTCTCCAGAGCAGTCGGCCTCTTTCACTCCTCCGAGACTGAGAGGTTGTGTCCAAACTTTTAATGCAATACTAAGCAATTCTGATCTGTACCTTAAACTCATACAGTCCATTTCCCGAAACAGTGGCCACATCTCATGTCCAGGAGGAACTAGCGGAGTCGCTTCATTTTCCAAAGGATCTTCCTTCCTTCCCTTTTGGAGATAATGGGGAGATAAGGATCTTAATGAAGGTAAAAGCCTCCATCTAATTAAAGTACAAATCAGGAGTGAAGATTTACTAATGAATAAACAGAGACATCGTTCAAAAAAAAAAAAAAAAAAAAANAAAAAAAAAAAAAAAAAAATAGAACAATCAGTAGTCAGTTTGATTGAAGACTGAGTAAACAGATTAGTATGCTCTGAATGTCAGAGATTTCAAGATGCGCAGCAACAACTGCAAAATCATCACACATGATCTCAAATACAGTTTCAGAAATTCTCTCAGGTAACATCTAACCTCTTCTCAGTCAGATATGAAATGCTTTTTCCAAATATTAGATAAACAAACTTCCAAGTTTATTTGTTTAAATTCCTTTCCACAGCCAAATCTCTGCACCTAGAGACCCCCGCATTGTTCGGTGGCTGGCCTAATAACTTCATTTAGTTTCATGAATAACTGTGTTTGAATTATCACCCTCAAGGACAAGGAGGCTGGCGTGAAAGAATCAGCAGAAGAAGGCAGCAAGGAAATAGTGACCTCAGGGAGCAATTTTGAAAGAACCATCACAGTTGTCAAGGGCAACTCCAGTCTCGGTTTGTGTTAATTTCTTCACATTCTCATTTTTTATTCTTTTATTTATTTTCCTTACATTCCTCACAGAAGTGTAAATGAGGTTGTGAGTCTGAAAGGAGTATTGGCCTTTACTTTGTGTCATGTGTTATGCCAGATTTGATGCTAAATGATTGAAAAGATTTTGGCTGTTTTCCAGTCTGAAAGGGTAATTTCACAGCCATACAGGATATTTGCATTTCAAAACCTGCGTGCGGCTTCCGGCAGAGAATACTAAGTTTTCATTTTTAAAACAAATAGATGATGAAGATGAAAGCACTGCAGCTGCTGTTCACACTCTTCAAAGCTTTATTACAAAAAATAAAAATACACATTGATGGTCCCTTTTTCTTGATGGTTTGGAATATTCTCCATGTGCTTTGTATGTCACATACATTTTTTCTTTTACCAAGGTCATTGCGAAATGAATTCCAGCGCATTGCTCTTTAATGCAGGAGTTTAACATTTTGCATGAAGCTATATAAGAAAAGGCTTGTCGCATTATTCTGGAGACCACCTTATGTAATGTTAGCAACATTAATATAAATTTCTGTTGATATGGATAAATTGTTTCAGAGCTCTAACCGCTTTACTGGCTAATTTTTTGTTTGAGGCTTTTGTTGTTTGTACAGCTGCTCTCATTAGTGTTTTGAGTGTCTCAAAGACTTGTAATTGCACAAGTTGAGATAAAATAATTGCTTGATTGGATAATTTTCAATAAATATTAAAAATCAGATGTTAGTGTGTCACAGCCTTTTGTGATTTACCTTGAAGGGATGACAGTGAGCGCCATAAAAGACGGGTTGGGAATGCTGATCCGCAGCATAATTCATGGTGGGTCCATTAGCCGTGACGGACGTCTTGGGGTTGGTGACCTCATCCTGGCTATCAATGGAGAACCCACTACTAACCTGACCAATGCTCAGGCCCGTGCAATGCTGAGAAGGCACTCGCTCATTGGACCTGACCTAGGGTGAGAGACCATTAATGGACTGTGTAGTGAAGAGTTTTTTTTTTTTTTTTTTTTTGCATCAATTGCGGTAAACATGTACAAATACAAGTAACAAGTGGGTTCATAACTAAAACTCTAAGTATCGACTGAAATATTTGCATATCAGTGCCATTACTAAGTCTAGGATTTTGGTACTAACACCGAATCAATTTTTCCTTTTGATACTTTACTGAGTACTCCCATATTTCCCCTAAACCTAAATCAAAGCAAAAATTAGCAAACTATGTTTATAAAAGCAAATCATGTAAATGCTTTTCTTTTGACTGCACTGACTGGTTTAGATTGCATTACCATTCCTCTCACCCTCTGAGGGAATTATCTGAATGTGAAAAAAAAAAAAAAATNAAAAAAAAAAAAAAATGATGTGGAGTTTTGCTTGCTTAACTAAACTCGGCCGTTTGTTAGCTTCGGTGCATAAAAGCCAACTCTTCACATTTTAGATCTGCTTGTGCACCTGAGGACGATCTGTGCCCCTTTTATGTGTGAGTATGGCTAACCTCCACGCTGGTGGTGTTCCCACAAAAAGCTGCCATCTTGATTTCGTTCACCTGATTCTCTCCATCTGGTGCTTTCCTGCAGTCTGTTCAAAAAAGTTTTATCCAGACAAAAATGTGGAAATTTAGTTAAAAGTGTGGTTTTGCTTTTGCTGATGAAGATCCTGTATGAATATCATGCAGATGTAATTATTATTTTCAATATGCTGTGATATTATACACCATTATTAACAATATTCTGAGTGGTAAAAAAAAAAAATTTAAACTCATCAATATGGGTTCAAAATAATGTCTGGATAAACACTGACTGACTGCATCACTCACTCACTGCAGTATTACTGACTTTCTGCATAACTTTTCTTTCATTTCTTTGACCATCTCAGCCTAATTCATTAACTTAATTAATTTAATATATCTTTGTTTTGTTGTTCCTTTCCCAGTTATAACTCACTAATGCTGGTATTTAAGTTCTGCTGTGTCTCACACTGAATGTTGGGATGTTTTTAATCAACCAAGTCATCCGTTTCTTCATTTCACTGGGATTTATTTTTCATCTCCGTCTGCATGCTGTCTTATTTAAAAACCAAATCAACCCATCTGTCTGCTTCACTCAGACGTTATTGGTCTGCCCTTTGGAGTCAACTTCATTCAGAATTGTTTGTAAAGAGGTTTAAAGTGAATGTCAGATTTTGTCAGCAAGCTTTTGGTTCATTTCTTAACATGTACTGTATGACAAAACTATTCATACCTGAATAGCTGATATGCCCTTCAAAATTTTATAACATGTTTTGGATGGAAGTATTTATCACTGAGGGGTGGTACAAAACTTGATTTTCTCAGACATTTATCAACAAAGCAAACATCTGTTCGAATAGCCAGACGTCAGGGGCTCATATATAATTCATTGACATCTCAAATTGCTGTTGCTGAGCCAAATACAATTACATAGACAAAGTTCATTCTTGCTGCAATGCTGAGCTTATGCTTAAATTGGATAAGGTTGAGGAAAAAGAAGCCTTGAATGCAAATGAGAGTCTCTTTTGTTCATAAAGAAAGAGGATCCTAATGCTTTCATAAGTGGTTGTATATGAATGTCATGCTTATGAATTGGAGCATATTTATTAGAAAGATAAGTCAACTCCTGAATTCTTTGGAAAATGGGAAGGTATTTTAGTAAAAGGCAGTGATGAGGAGAAATAGTTATACTGAAGGATTGTTAGACTCATTTATGTGTGTTAACTGTGTGTGTGTATGTTTTCAGCATTACCTACGTCCCAGCAGAGTATCTGGAAGAGTACAAGGCTAGCCGAGAGCAGGTCAAAGACAAAATCTCCTCTGAGGCCACAGTTTCAGCTCCAAAGTATGTCACCAAATTCTACCACAGTAACCTGCACAGTAACCTTTGTAATGTAAATTATCAAGATGGTGACCTCAACCAATTCAACTGAGCTTTTGATACCATTAGTTTATGAGTTTACCATTTAGAACATTTAATCAATACTGTGTTTTCATTTTGGTTAGAGATATTCCTAACTTGCCTGAGCGGGAAGACGGAGAGGGAGAGGAGAGCACGTGCTATAGCAACTGGAACCAACCTAGGAAGTGAGTACTTTGACCACAAATTCTAGGATGTGATCTCATTGTCTGTTTGAACATGTCAGTGATGAAAACTATGGATTAACAGCTTTAAACAAGAAAATGGAAAAAAAACAAACAAAAAAAAAAAAACAAACTTGTTAATAATTGTAACCTCCATAGAGTGGAGCTCTTCAGACAGCCTGGCAAGTCCCTGGGTATCAGTATTGTTGGGGGCCGAGGGATGGGCAGCCGACTGAACAATGGAGAGGTAATGAGGGGCATTTTTATCAAACACATCCTGGAGGACAGTCCAGCTGGACACAATGGAACTCTGAAGACAGGAGACAGGATTGTAGAGGTAAAGGAACATTTCAAACCACAGACAGTGGTTAATTCCTCGTAAAAGTCATTTTGATCTTATATGAAGGGTTCATGCTGCTGTTTGAGAAACAAACCTTGAACTCCTTGAAAAAGGCATCCAGTGTGGAGATTTAAGGTCCCGGCTACTTGAATTTCCTTTCTCTGATATCGTTTTATCAGGTGGATGGAGTTAACTTAAGAGACGCCAGTCATGAGGAGGCAGTGGAGGCCATACGTAGGGCCAGCAACCCCGTCTCCTTTTTGGTCCAGAGTATTATCCACAGGCCCAGGGTAAGACCTGTAATCTGGCAAAATAAACTCATACCTTCCTCATGGTCACAGCTCCAAATAAGGTTTAGTGCATTTCCTCTCTTCAGCTCTTTTTCACCTCAACTAAAAGTGCTGTCTGTACAGGCCACTTGGGGCACTTTCACACTTCAACTTCTAGTATACAGCACACGTACAAGGTTTGAGTGAGGAAAGAAAGTCATTCTGAAGTCCTTTTTAAGAATAACAGTGACCCCTGTGTGGCATATTAAGCACATTATCAACTTTTAACCTTTAAGCGCAACACTCATTAAAAGTAACTGTATCAACAACATCGCTTGTTGTTTGAAAGTGCCCTCGAGCTTCAGACCATGACTAAGTAGTTTCCTGCTGGGGCTGAGACTGGCGTGGCTCCAGTCTCAGATCTCTCCTAGTCAATCACTTTCCGTGCATTGTTATGTACGCCATAGTCCCACATGCTTTCCTCACCATTCTCACTGAAACAGGCTTTTAGCAGCTCATAATGTAACCAACCTAACAGCACATATAGGGCAAAAGAAGGGGTGGGAGCGTCTTAATTACTGTCAATTTAGACCAGTAGGTGAGAGTGAAGTCTATTTTACATCTACTATTTTACACAAAACACACTGTATCTAATGACTAATACGTACCCAGTTATGTCCATAAGAGTTGCTTCAAACCTTCATCTCTGTTCCTTTATGCTGCTTTCTCAGCCTGGCTCAATACATAGTCCAGCCTCATCACCTGTCATAGAGAAACACAGCACCGCTTTAACAAACATGCCACAACACAAACGTCAGGTAATCTCTCTTTTTTGTATCTCTTCTTTCTTTTCCATCAGCTATCTGTCAGACTTAATCTTTGCTGCTTTCCTCAGCCAGTATTTCTCCCTCCCTCCCTCCCTCCCTCATTCCCTGTCTTACAGTCTAAGTTAAGTTCTTTTTACTTTTGAGACATCTTATGTGGGTTGAAGGAAATGAAGACAAACTCGAATTGGAAATTCCTACTGGGCAAAAAAAGGGAATTGTTTGTGTTTGTAATATCCAGACATCCTCTTCCATTTTCTGTAATATATGGGATGATAAAAGGTTAGCAAGGAGTAAAATCAATTTTGCCCCTGATAATAGCAGCTGGTTCAGAAAACATCTTGGCTGGAGGTGTGAATTATGAACACCAAGATCCTTTATGCAATTTAACAACTGTGATTATTAAATTTCAATCCCTTAAAAACATATCCACCCCATCATAAAATAAACAACAGGGAAATAAGTAAATCATTCACACTTCAGTGGACTGACAGCTTGTCAAAAATACCAACTACATATTCTCACAAAAGTGGAAAAAGGTGGAATAGGCAGAATATATTTCTAGTAATTAATACTTCATTGACACTGACTAACAGTTATTTCTATTTCTCTCACACATCTTTTACCTGAGTAGTTTGAAAAATATAGTTTTGATTGGATAATGTCTTCTTACTGCTGTCAGCAGGTCAATAATACCATTTTTAAATACAGCCACTGGGGACCACCTAGAGAATATTATAATATATCCATGCTGTTTCCGTCTGAGTTTCCAATCCTTCTCTTGTAAGAGTGAATAATCTTAAGGTAGCCTGGAGGAATCATGCAACATTTTGTTCAACTATTTCATAGAAAGAGGCTTAGCTGAGGTTTTTCGGATGTAGAGAAAACGGCTGTCTTCAAGAAAACCGGCTGTTTTAATGGCTGTTCATTTAAATTAAACCTAAGGTGTTTCCAGTCCTCTGTTAGCTCTTTTTTTTTCTCCTAATGGTCTTCGATTCAGTTTTATCGGAAATGCTCAGTCATGTTAAATATCCTTCATGTTGTCAGTTGTTGGTCCTACGTGTGTTTTAGAAGCCGCCCCTGGCCTTTCTGCTGCTAAATAGCCGCCCGGGGTCAAGCACTAATCATACCTGCTTAGCACCTGCCCTTCCTCAGGTTAGAGAGCTACCCCGTACCTCTGTCCCCCCTGCCTGTGTGTGTGTGTGTGTGTGTGTGTCCTTCAAGTGTGGAAACTGTGAGCTACTGTGTCGGAGGAAAAAAAAAATAAACAGAGCCTGCATGTGTTTGGGGAAGTTTATATCATTTGCAAATTACTTCCTTTGCTTAGTTTTCTCACCCCTGCTTGTGTGCTACATGTATATATGTATACATGTGCTGTGTATTTTTTCAAATACTTCTCCTGGTCTAATAGCATATGCTTCGCATATGTTTCCCTGACTTCTATGCTTCCTCTGTCTCTCTGTTGTGAAAAACAGCAAAAAGTAAAATTCATAATAGAGGCTTTTACTGTGAGAGCTTTTTATTCTCAGCCTGTCTCCTGCTTTGAAGGCCCATTTTCCCCAATTATCCATGAAACATGGCCCCAAGTGTCTCAGTGCCGATGTAACGAGACAATAAGACAGAAAGCAGTCTACACAAATAGTATTATGTGAAGATCTATAAACTACAATATCTTTTCCACAATGCCAACGATTTTAAGCCGTTAAATGGGGATAAATGGAAGCTTGGATAGATGTGTGCTCGGCAGACTTTTTCACTCAATTCATCAGTTGAGTGAAAAAGTGTATTCTTGAGTCCTTAATGTTCTTTTTTCAAAATTAAAATTTGTTATCACTTTCGAAAAGAACAAGTCAAAGTTTTTCTTTATTTAAGCATTGTCTTCAAAAATTCATTTAACAATTATGAACAGATGCTGTTTCAGTATGTGGCATATGGTTTTAGTCATTCAGAGCACTCACAACTTGGTTTGAACCTAATATTTAAAAGGATTACCATCTTGTCATTTTGCTGCCGGTAAAATTGTCTGTCTATTTAAACAGAAATTAATATCACGAATTTGCTGTCCATATGAGTCACAAATGAATTTGTACTCTTTGTGCCCATCTTGTACACAACAGTCATCGACAGCAGATGCCAACGAGGAGAGAGCTGCAGCTGTAACAAGAGACAAGGACAAGGTGTGTGTTTCCACTGACAGCATACGTATCAGTGTCTTGTATTTGTTATAATTTCCCATTCAACGTTTGGAAGTTGTTGCTGACTGTATCGTAAGTAGTCACTAACAGAGGTGTGGAAAATAAAAATATACACTTGAAAGTGCATTTTTGATGTAACGGATTGTGAAATCAAGCTAAAACACATCACAACCTCTGCAACACTTGCGCAGGCCTGAGTGTCAACAGATGGAAATGAACTGTCAGAAATGTGTTGTCTTAAAGTTGTTGCCGTTTGTCTCTTCTCTGTAGGAGGGTGACAGTCACAGTAGACTTTACCTCCGCCTCTCCCCAACTAACCCTTTCACTCCTACTCCGTTTAAGGTTCGTGGGTCTGTGTTGTGCTTTCCTCTCCCTTTCAGTGTATACTTGTACAGATATATTGATATATGATGGCGTGAAAGGTCATATATTCAATATTCTAGTGCTGTACATGCATACATGATATCCTAACATCTCCTGTGTTTGTCTTTGTGTTTTTTTTTTTGTTTTTTTTTTGTGAAATCGCTTTTTCTTTTCTTTTTTTTTTTAAATTTTAAAACGCCCCTCTAAACACACAAGAATAAATTTTTTGGCAAAAGAAAATTTAGAGTTTTTGGCTTTTCCTGAGGTGAGACCAGACATGATAAGCAATGCAATCACAAGTGTGATTTGGTTATGATGACAATTGGTTTTCAGGTAACTGTATACATGAATGACTGATGGGCTGTAGCTTAAACTGACTATTATATGAAATCATATTTTAGTTAAGCCTACAACTAACCTAATCGTCAAAAACTGATGAAGCTGAGAGTGTAAACAGCATATTACTGCTGATGATTACATCAGCAGCTCTCACATGCTTCCCGTCTCTAAAGCTACCTACAACAAATTCTCACGAAGACAAAACCTTTCTCTCTTTACCTTTCACTAAAACTATTTCCAACTCCATCTGTGGTGTGACAGCTGACGAAGCGGGAAGCAGGAAAGGCCTCTCCGACCAACACAGCCCTCCTCCTGCCAGTGGTGCCACATGTGGGAGAGACAAATACAGACACACTGACACACATTCCTGGCAGTCATGCTGAAGCTGAGGAGAAGAAGAATGAGGAGGAGGAAGAGGATGAGTTTGGATACAGCTGGAGTGAGTTCAATTTCTGTATCTCTAAGGTTCACACAGGTACAGTTGGAGACACATTTACCCACATTAAATCCAGCTAAGGATAATGTGTCCTTCCTACATTGTTGTAAAGAAGTGCAGATTAATACCTTTGTCAGTGGAGCTGTACAGGTCTGCACCCTTTTTCCTGATATCTTAACAAGCTTCACCACAGTTATTTTAGCAGAGGACTGAGACTTGTGTTTTGAGGTGGTCTGCAGGTCATTTGCTAAGTTCCCACATTTGAATGTTATTGTTCCAACCTCCCCTAAACAAGGTGAGGTGCCATATTTGAATAAAAAGTTGGTGTGAATTCATACTGAAAGTTGCACATATCCAGTGACTTTGATTTATTAATGGGATTATACAGACCAAAAGACTTTAACTGAACCTTGCTGCCACATGCATTAACACCTAATTACCACTAGAGGTCCTCCACATCATGTTTGTCTTGCCTACCTATAAATCCACCTAAAATCTGCAATAAAAGTGTTCTGATTCACAGGCACGTTAGAGGTAGCTGCACCTCAGCAAAACCTGAAGGACTCTATGTCCTGTTTAAACCATTAGCATCCTGCAGACGCAGTAATGTAAACTGGAGAGTGAACCCAGCACTTCAAGGAGAATGAGTCACATTCAGGCCACCAGCATAAAAGACAAGACTTTCAGCCTCCAGACACCTGGGATCATGGTGAATTTGTGTGTGTGTGAGAGAAAGAGAAAGAGCAGCTGTCCTGCAGGGATAAGACTGATGAGGCTGGGCTTGGGGAGGTGAGTTGTGGAGATTAGTATAAGACTGATGGTTGAACAGTGGCAGGAAGCCCGAACAACAGGAGCCCACTGGACTGAACGCTGGCTATCTAACACTACAGAGACATGAGAGGAGGAGAGGAGAGGAGGCTGTATGGAGAGAAAGATAGAGGGGAGTGAATGAGAATAGGATGTTGTGACAAGGGGATGGACACAATAGAGACATGATGGAGACAGATAGAAGGCGAGAGTAAAACAAACTGAGCTGTGCGACATTTCAAACTTTCCACTCTTACTCTTAACTTTTCATGCCTGCACATTCATTTCTGCGCTGAAATGAATGTGTGACGTGAAGTATGATGGAACCTTAAGTTTGGCACTCATCAGTAATAGTGAGTCTACAGATACGTCATCTTTGCTTTTTCTTTCAGAGAACATAATCCAGCGCTATGGAAGCCTCCCAGGTGTCCTACACATGATTGAGTTGGAGAAAGGCAAGACAGGCCTGGGCCTCAGCCTAGCAGGAAACAGGGACCGCTCTCACATGAGTGTGTTTGTGGTAGGAATTGATCCTAGTGGGGCAGCCGGAAGGGATGGACGCATGGTCGTGGGGGATGAACTGCTGGAGGTGAGTTATTATTGACACTGCTTACATCATCATCAAAGGTGACAAAATGTGTCAAGAAATAATGCTATTTTTGTATCCTTTCAGATCAATGGGCAGGTCCTGTATGGCCACAGTCACCAGAATGCATCCTCCATCATTAAGAGCTCCCCATCCAAAGTCAAAATCATCTTTGTCAGGTAGAGAAAAATCTTAACACACTCTTCTTTCCAATATAGACTTCTGAAAGGACGGTATCAGAAAATGTTTTACATGAATGTGTGAATGCTTATAATGAAAAGTAACCTTACAAAAGTTCAGGTATATTGTAATATTCTAGAAAATCCAGAAGAGGGAGCTATTGCAATTAAATGCCTGCTCTTCAAGGTGAATGTAGTATTGCATATACCTACATACCTACTAATTGACTCTGGGAAAATGCACACACACATGCACGCACGCACACATGCACATGCACATACACACAGATACATACATTGAAAAAAAATTATATATACATATGTATGTATGTATATATGTATATATATATATATATATATATTCANGAAAAAAAATTATATATACATATGTATGTATGTATATATGTATATATATATATATATATATATTCAATTCAATATTTTATTGAGTAAGGATTATTAGTAAATGCAGCAAACTGAAATAATGTGAACACACAGAGATACATGGAAAAACACCTCTGCTTGAAATTTTGTGTGAAGTATGAAAGATTCACAGAGCACTGTATTTTATCTGTAAGATATCAGCACTGATTCAGACAAGTTTGAGGTTGAACCCAAAGCCATGAGACCTCCAACAACCTCCTCCTCCTCCTCCAAACAGTGTTTCTCAGGATTCTACAACTTAACCTTCTGCTTAACTCACATCGCTTTCCTGATCCCCTAAAAGACACTGTGATCTGTTTCTTGAGAGTTACAGTCCGTCTCTCTCTCTCTCACACACACACACACACAAACACACACACACACACACACACACACACACAAGGTGTCATGAGGATGCAGACAAGCAATGGTTTAGATGAGTTATGACTCTCTGGACAGAAACACAGAGGCGCTGAACCAGATGGCTGTGGGACCAGTGAAAGAACATGAGGGAGACTCAGTGGAGCCTCACACCGAGGTACAGCTGTGCACAGGCCACACACACACACACACACACACATGCAGATGAGTTTCAGATAAATTTTTTACAGCTCCACGCAAGTCTTGATGATATGGAATTAATTCCTCATTTTTACAAGGAATATTGGCCAACAATCAACTTTTAGGTCAATAAGTATTTCTCTGAAACTAAACGGGTATCTGATTAAATCTCCAGACTCCAGGTATATTATTCAGAAGTATTTTTCCTCTACCACATTCTGTAATTCATTTCTATCTTGTATATTTGCTGAGAAAAGTTGCTTTGTGTGGTCCTCTCCATGTCTGTAACTTCACCTGTTGATGATTTTGCCACCCAGGCCAATTACAAACACTTTTTGTAGACTCACAAACATATACACACGTCTTTTCCACAACCCACCTGCCAGATGACACACATTGACCTAATGTTTCTTTGTTTAATTCATACCAACTTCCCTCTGTTTCCTCACAGCTACAGTCAACCGCTGCTAATAATGATGTTGATGCTTTAAAACATGTGCATCACATCATAAGGCTAAAGGTGAGATAAACTGACACTCCATGGTCACACACACACACGCTTGCACAAACGTAATTTTATTGAATTACCAAAGACAATAATGAAGATAAAATCTGCTATTGTTTAAGCTGTGCAGTAAATACAAAGCAAAGGGGTAACCAGGTGAGACAGAAAAGACACAGCAAGTAAACTACGAGACAGAGAAAGAAGAGGTGAAAATTGTCAACTAGAAGATTGAGTTGAAGTGAATGAATGTGAAAAGAGCTACGGCAGTTCCAAAGAGCCTTGAAGACAAATACAGAGTGTCAAAGACAGGAGGAGAGAAAAAAACTAACACATCAGTGCTGGAGGAAACCAAAGCACCTGGTTGGGAGCCTGAGTGTAGGACTATCCATATGCTTTATAAGGCAACAGGGGATGAAGATGTAAAGGCAGCATCTGGTCAGTCCAACGATATGCACACACACAAGCACAGACCCTCCTCTTGGGAAACTAAAGATCAGAAGCAGAAAGGATGCTTGGTAAAGGAGGAGCTTTCTGGAGATTAATTGTCTTCAGTAATGACTGTTTTTGATAACTGGTTTCGCTCTACGATGAAGCACAAGTTTAAGCAATGTTTGACGGTGTGGAATGAACGGCGTATTTAAATTTGATTTATCCAGCTGTGTTGTTCTCCTACAGGAGGATGGTGGACTCGGCATCACCTTTGTCGAAGGAAACACTGAGAGTGGAGTTCAGATTCAGAGTATATGTGAAGTGAAAGGGCACATGGACAAAGTATGGCACAAGCATTACATTAAAAACAACATTACACAGCTGAGTTGGTTTGCTAATCAAAGTTATGTATTACACGTAGGAGGGCTGCATGAAAGCAGGGGATAAACTCTTAGCTGTGAACAGTGAATCTGTGCTGGGCTACACTATGGAAAAGGTAAATTCGTTATTCACCATCACCATATTTGTTGTTTATATTATTTAGAAAAAGAAATGCTGTCTGATTAGGTGCTATAATAAGGTCAACTTTTAGGTCAACTCACTACTGAGAAAAGCCAAAGGTCCAGTGAAGTTGACCTTCTCTACAGATGAGACGTCCTCCTCTTCCTCTCTTCATTCGGTCACACAGGACAGGCGGAGCTCCGATGGACTACTTCCCAGCATGACCACAGCGAACCTGAGTCAACCAGAAGCAGAACCAATGAGCAGTGAGTCAGCTTACAATCAACCCACAGCCAGCCACCCCACCTCCACTTCCTGCTTAAACGAATCAATAGATCACACAGTCTGTGCATACAGCAACTCACAAACTACTACCTGCATTGATGCTGATGATAAACCACATGACCATTACATCACACTCCCTCTGCTCTCTTCCTTTTAGGCCAAAGTCGCTCATCCACCCCTGCTACTCTGGCCTCCGACCCCACGACCTGTCCCATCATCCCCGGCTGTGAGACCACCATTGACATCTCCAAGGGCCGGACGGGCCTGGGCCTCAGCATCGTGGGGGGCTGTGACACCCTGCTGGTAGGAAGAAAGAACCTTCAGTTAACGGGGCTGTATCACTGTATCATAACGCTGCTCTGATGTGGGGCCAACTACCAGGAATATCTAGGAGTTTAGTTTGACCTAGTTTGACTAAATGAAAGGTTATCACAATACAAAGTGTAAAGTTTGCAGGCTCGGGGCACCATTTGCTTCAAAAGTTCACACATACACATTTGACAACACAAAAACAAGGCTGTGCCACCCACTTGGAATCTTCAGTAGTGTAACTCAGGTTTGAAATAGCCATGGAAGCTGAGGAATGTAGGAAATGATGTTGTCACAGTCTTTCTCCTCCTGCTGCCTCCTCCTCCTCAGCCCATCTATTCTGTCTGCTCAGTCAAGCTTGGGGGAGCAGCTCTTTGTCTGGCCTCAGCCACAGCAGACAATATCCAGCCCTGGAATGTAACCTCTGAACCCCAAATGACACTCGCACTGGAACGCAGTGAAACACACTGGAAACCAAGAACACACACATACACGCACACAAGTAAAACAAAAACATGTCTGTTTGCAGACAAACAAATTTAGGCATATTTTCATCCATTTTTGCTGCCTAACTCTGTTTTCATGTCACTTTTCTCCACTATTTATGGTTCCTATCAAGTATCGCTCAGTTGTCTCTCCCTTTGTAAATTATTCTCACATTGTACTTCCAATATTCATTTCCCACTGCGAGCATTTAGCTTTTCACACTCTCTCTCTCTCTCTCTCTCTCTCTCTCCCTCCCTCCCTCTCCCTCCAGGGGGCCATCATTATCCACGAAGTTTATGAAGAAGGTGCAGCCTCCAAAGATGGCAGGCTCTGGGCAGGAGACCAAATCCTTGAGGTGTGGCGCAGTATAATCAGCATCACGTATGACCTAGATAAAACTGAGGCTGAACACGTTTGACATAATTAAGATGCACCTGAGGGGTTTTAACTAGGCATGAAAGCAAGTTTCCATCCTCAGTCAAAGCTGCTTCAAGCAGTTTTATATTACAAGACAGAGCAGTAAATGAGTTGATATATGAAATTGAGTTACATGATGAAAAGCGACACAAAAATCTCATTAAATGCTTGATGATGTGAAAACCAAACAATTTTAGGTAACAGTAAGATAGGGATCAGGTATCTTAACTTGGAATTGCCCTCCATTTGACCTCTTGCTTTGTCATAGAGGCAAGGCAGGGGTGGGTCTCAGCAATAGACATGAAAGGCACCACACACACACACACACACACCTATAACTCATTTTCCTCCTCATATTCATTTTTGGTCCCAAACCAACCTGCTGTGTTTAGGAATAACGTTAGAGAGGAAAAATGGAATAACCTTTTTCTAGTTGGGGGGGGGGGGGGGNAATCTTTTCATGTCCATGGCTAAAGCTAATGGGGTATTTTCAAATGTGGACCAAAGCTAGACCAGTTCAGTAACTCACAGACTTTTGTGTGGGAGCGAGAAGTGTTTTAACGTCATCCTGTGTCCAGACATCACTGTGTTATATTTATTTAATATCTTTACATCTTCTACGTTACTGTATTTTTCTGTGTTGCTGTTGCTTACTGGAAGAGGCCACTGATTGGCACAATAGGGTGACCTCATATTTCCCAAACACACACTAAGACGTGCCTCTTTGGTCACAGGTGAACGGCATTGATCTGCGCTCGGCCAGTCACGATGAGGCCATCAACGTGCTGCGGCAGACCCCGCAGAGGGTCCGCCTGACCGTCTACAGGGACGAGGCCCAGTACAAGGAGGAGGATCTGTGGGATTCTTTCACTGTGGAGCTCCACAAGAAGCCTGGCCAGGGCCTGGGTCTGAGCATAGTTGGGAGAAGGTGACAAAAACTCATCATGAATACTAGCGCTTACTGCAGAGCACTTAAATGTTACACTGTGCTTTTCCTTTTGCTGGTTATTTTGGTGTAATGTAACACGTTACAAAAAGCTGCTTCCATAGTCTATATTAGTCAATGTACAGTTTAACGGTAATTGTATCATTTTCCCTTTTTTTTAATGCAGATCACAGCACCAGAGGTAAATCAATCAAAAGCCCATTTATTTAAATCTGTAGTAATTTAGAAAAATGGAGGTGCACACACTTCTATAAACAAATGAGAACACACAAACACACGTAGAGCCTTTAGATTTCACCATACAAAACCACTTGCAGTTAAGAGAAACTTCCCTACATATGTTTTTTTCCAGTCTGTAACCTTTTTCCCACATGGAACCCTCAAAAGTGCTCAACTAAGTCATCTGGGTACAGTCATGGTTTTTGGCATTTACATGTCGTTCTCATATGTGGAAAAAAAATTCTATGTCGAGTCTGTTCCCACGTGACGTGACAGTACAGACAAATGAGGCGTTTTTCTAATCATGAAAGGTGGCATCACCGCTGAAGAATAACAGAAAGGATAAAACAGAATAACGGTCCATGTATTCTCACGTTTACTGAAATGATGGATTGTAAAACTGCGCTGCCGCATTCACGCTGGAGCCGCGCGTGGCAGGAGCTCCACGTTGGTCAGAATGAGGAGGGCAAACCATGGAGCATCTCACATGGAAATCAATTCAAGCTCCTGTAAAGTTGCATGGGGGACAGAGCTTTTATTTGCGCTGCTGTCAGTCAGGTGTGTGTGTGTGTGTGTGTGTGTGTGTGTGTGTGTGGTGAGTGATGTGACTCCAGGGAAAGCCCTTCGGTACGGGTTTTTGCAGAATATACTCATGTATGCGTTGGTAATTGTGTGTTTGCTGTTACGTTTGTGTCTCCTGAGTGTGTATGAGTTTGTCAGACACTCAGCGGGGCTTTATTTGCAGTAAACTGTGACAGCTGTGGGGGCACACACACATACACACACCCCGGAATTGGGATTGAGCAAGAACAGTTTGTACAGCAACAGGTCGATCAACTTTCAACGTAGTTCTAAACCTTTGCGTCGTTCCAGTAAATCACGGTGGTTTGCTGCTCGTGGAAAAACGACGACAACACTCTAGGATGGAAATGATGGTTAACATAACAGACAACTTAAACCCTTTGCTAAAATGGAAAGGACAAGCTAGCAGTTAGTGGTGAGGAGCTGACAGCCAAATATCTCTGGCAGAGGAGATGGAGGGAGATCAAGTAACCTTTTATCAC
Organism: Lucifuga dentata; assembly: GCA_014773175.1. Taxonomy (NCBI): domain Eukaryota; kingdom Metazoa; phylum Chordata; class Actinopteri; order Ophidiiformes; family Bythitidae; genus Lucifuga; species Lucifuga dentata. The sequence goes on from VXCM01000425.1 coordinate 222,450, forward strand.
AGCTTCAGTTTGTGTTTGTCTTTATGATTGGCACAAATACACAGCAACTTCCACATTTTGCTCAGTTTTTGTGCCAAACTGCAAAACGTTAACTATCACCAAACACAGGCCTGAAGATGAAAACAAGCACTGATCAACTGATGAATGAACAGAGTGGATGCTATGAATTAGCATCAGTTACACTTTCAACAGCAGAGCTCCAGTATAATAATTAGCAGAGAAAGTGCGTTCAACGAGGTAGAGACAAATTCAGTCAGTTGGTATATTTATGTGTGCAATCTAACACTTTCCTCAACTTTCCTCTCAGGAATGACACGGGAGTGTTTGTGTCTGATATCGTGAAAGGAGGTCTGGTGGACGCCGATGGCCGACTGATGCAGGGAGATCAGATCCTGTCGGTTAACAGCGAGGATGTCAGATCAGCCACTCAGGAGGCCGTGGCTGCTCTCCTCAAGGTACATATGCAATACCACCATCAGAATGAAACGTAAGTCAGTCAACGCCACATCTGCTCCATCATGCTGATTACATGAGTAGCACATCCTGTCCATATGGTTTTTATTAATAACATATATCTTACTTCAGACTTAGTACATGTGCACTGCAGGTGGTTTTTGGATCTGTCTTATAATCTTGTGTCTTGTTGTAGTGCTGCGTGGGGCCAATAAAAATGGAAGTGGGAAGGTTTAAAGCCGGCCCCTTCCACTCTGAAAGAAGGCTGTCTGAAAGCAGTCAGGTGATTTATTATTTCACATCTTATCGGTTAACCTGGAACACAAATCACTTATCAGGCTCTTGAAAAACGAAGAAAAGAAACTTAGAGTGCTAATTGTTTTTGTTTCAGGTGAGTGAGCCAAGCAGCTCTAAGGCGGCTTCTCACTCATGCTCAGATGATGCAAACCTTCATGCTGACGATGATGAACAGTTGAAGAGTCGAGACTGTAAGTATCATGAACTACAGGATGATGCATTTCCTGTTTCATCTGGAGGTAAGTCTGAATGACGGGTCCTAACAGTACGTTTGCTACTTTGCAGCTTTCGACCATCAGGACATCAGAACAGTTGAGTTCACTAAAGGTCCCGGTGATTCTCTGGGCGTCAGCATAGCGGGCGGAGCGGGCAGCCCTCTGGGTGACATACCCATCTTCATCGCCATGATGAATCCCGTCGGCCTAGCTGCTCAAACCCAGAAGCTCAAGGTGCAGATTTACGGGCTTTACGTCAGATTTGCATGCCAGCAATTATTGTGTGGGATTTAATGCAAATCTCAAATATTCACAGCAACTCGTTCCCACTCAAATTTCAAATCCCCCCCAAAGGTCAAGAGCCTCCAGCCTTTAGTGGCAACCTCCAGCCCGCAGTAAAACGACATGCAAAGTGACAATTGCAGCTTTGTGTGATGCAGACTGGAAAGAACAATAGCCATGCATCATAAATCTCCCACTCCTGCATTCACATCATTCAACCTACAGAACAGAGGGGCTCGCTGAAACGAATGGGGCCGAATCTTGAATCGTATATTCATGCTGCTTTATCTTTCCAGACAGAATGAGAAACGAGAAGATAACGCAGAATGCAATAATGGCTGAACACAAGCAGAGCTTTGCTGTTGTACGGCATCGTGAATGAACCATCGACTTCCATCCTGTTATCCTGCAGAGTTCAGCACTGTGACCACAAAAAATACGTCTTAAGCAAACATTTAAAAAGTGGTGCTGATGGGTAAATTTGTCTCTCACGTGAAGCTGTTTAAATCATCCTGCGCTTTATCATTTCTGCAGATCGGGGACCGGATCATCAGTATCTGTGGAACCTCAACTGAAGACATGAGCCACTCACAGGCCGTCACACTGCTCAAGAACGCCACAGGCACCATCCAGCTGCAGGTCTCGCAGCGCGCACGCAAGCACCCACCNCCCACCCACACCTGTTCTCACTCACTATCTCTTTGTTGAACAAACTCAGAGATACATTTAGATAATCTGCAGTCCGGCATATAGTTTATCTTTAACTTTATCTGTGTACAAAGTTTTCCGTTGAAAAGAGCAGTTGAAGCAGGAGACTTTGAAGTACCATAAAACTTGTCTCCCTCATCCAGCGCTACCGCCATGCTGCCAATCTTTATCTTACCAGTAAAACAAGTTTTGAACAGCATAGCATTTGCCAAAATCACACATTTTTGCTGATGTACCTGTAGGTGGTGGCAGGTGGAGACACCACGGTGACGGGCCCGTCTCAGCAGGAGCAGCCAGCTGGAGCTCTCACACCCAGCTGCATCTTTCAAGATGACTTGGGGTAATTAACACGCAAAGAAAGAACTTCCAGCTATCTTATAATATTCACATCCGTTGTGTCTAACTGTCTATGTTTCCTCCAGCCCACCTCAATGTAAGACCATCACACTTGACAGAGGACCAGACGGACTCGGGTTCAGTATAGTCGGAGGGTTCGGCAGCCCACACGGAGACCTACCGATCTATGTGAAAACAGTGTTTGGAAAGGCGAGTATCATGTTTTCACATTTTGTCTTTGAGGTATTGAGCATTTCATGAGTTTCAACTTTGTATGTCTTGTGCATAAACCTCACTAACAAGACCCTTTTTGTGTGTGTGTGTGTGTGTGTGTGTGTGTGTGTGTGTGTATAGGGGGCGGCAGCAGAGGACGGTCGTCTAAAGCGAGGAGACCAGATAATGGCGGTTAACGGGCAGACTCTGGAGGGCGTTACTCATGAAGAAGCTGTCGGCATCCTGAAAAGGACCAAAGGAGCCGTCACGCTCACTGTGCTATCGTAGATACACATCTGCACACATGCAAACACTAACACACACACAAAATTCACTCCTTCTTCTATCAATCCAGACACTTATTGCACCCAAAATGAATCCATATTTATGAAGCTAGATAGAAAAAAGTAGCAATATGCAGTTTTACCAGCAGTGTGACACAGCTGAGTGTTTCTGTTCATCTGTGAAACACTGAAATATGAACCATCGTACGCTGATAGTTATGAAGACGTTTGTTGCTTAATGTAGCTCTGAATACTGTGATCCATATAGATTATAGACTTGTGTCATAAAATGGCTTTTATCACTCCCAACAGTCACCCAAATGTCTCCTAAAACAGGAAAAGTACATTTATGAATCCCCAAATCAGAAAAGGCTGTAAATAGTTACAGAAGAATAGCTTGAAATTATATTCCATCACTGGACAATGGCTCAGATACTTTTATATTGTAATTGTCTGTATTGTATTTTCAATATGATCAAAATTATTGTACAACTGAGAGCAATTTTAAACAGTATCAAGACATTCTATAGAGGAGGGGACTATTTTTGTTAGATTTATGGAGGTCTGGGGTCTACATATGATGATGAAAAGGCCCTGGAGGAAGTTCATAGATTAGCAGAATGCAGCTAATGGCTGTATTAGCTGATAGCAGCATTATCTGTCTCTTACGTTGCACTGCTGTCAGCAATTCATCACCCTTTGATTTTCCTGATGCTGCTGGAACTGCTGTTAATGGTTAAACGCATCACGGAGGCTCTGTTGTTTTTGCTGAAGCGGACAGCAGACAACGAGCGACGTGACGTGTTATGAATTCAGTGTTTTAACTCTCTGAAGGGAAAGCTGTGTCGGTCCTTACACTAACAAGTGTGGACACACTGGAATGCAGCGCTGCTAAAGCGGATTTATAAGGTATTATGTCACAGTATTTGGATTTTTTTTTTAAGTATAAATTAATGAGCACTTCCTGAAATTGTACAGTAAAGTAAATGAAGGACCTCTTATTTAGCTTTCATTTGACAAGCACTTCTTCCAAATGCTTCTCAAATGATTTGTATTGTGGACCCGAGCTCACACTGATCTGATCATTTACCCAAAGTCCTCCAGTGCTTCGGTTTAAGATCATTTGTGTTATCTAGTTTCAGAGTTCTCATCACCTTTTGTGTGGCTCTCTCGCTGTATCAAATGTATTCACGCACTGGATTTAATAAAAGTGACCTTTGAGCTCTAAGTGTCGACTTCTCATCTTCTATATATATATATAAATTTAAAAATTACTGCCTGGGTGGTGAGATTTTATCCTGCTTCTAATACTTGTTTCAATAATTTTCTAGAACCGAATATCTTTTTTTGATTCCATAAACTGTCCAATAATCTCATTGCACCAATAGATTTTTTTCACTTGTTTTAGGACAGACCAGTTTTAGAACTCAAAATTGGAATCAAATTACTGATCCAGTAAAACAGTTTTTTGCAGCATGGGAACTATTTAAGTATCGCACTCGACGACCCGCCATAAACCCACAACATTTACTGATAATGTCTTCTTCAATCTGTGGTTTTCAGTGTTTTGTTCCCGTTGAACGGCTGCGTTTAACACGGTCAGACTGCAGCTGCGGCTGCGTGAACACATGCTCAGGTCCACATGCACGCCAGCACCTGTTGTTTTAATTGCCGCCGTGCACGGAGGGTTACTGAACCTGCTCCAGGTTCAGGAAATACTGGTTTGGTTTACACAAGGCTTGTCTGCGCATGTCTTTTACATGTGAGATCACATGTTCTCACTGAGTCAAGCCTGACTGAATGTGAGCAGACGGTGTAACGTTTCGGTGTCAATGGCGCCAAAGCTAAACCAACTTAAAAGGAGCGAATTATCAAGATGTCACTCATGCTTCTGTGTGCATTTCCATGGGATTTTTCCAACCGACAATCATTCTCTGACCTCATAAACTAGACTTATAGCAATGACATGTTTTATGTTCTCTTACACACAAAATGTCAACCCCATAACTAATGCGTTTGACCCCACACCTTGTGATATAAGCTCGCCGCCGCCTCTTCAAATGTCTAAGATTTCTGTTTCATGGTGACTTGTGCTGGATACATGCTGGCTATCGAGAGGTAAAAGAAACAGAAACCAGCGAGAGGCTGATGATGACTCAGCAAACGTGCCACATGGGAAACACCATGACCTCCGTCTGTCACTTCTGCCCTCATGCTGCATTTTAAACCAAAGTGCAACGAAACAGAAGGTGGAGGAAGTTTTTTAAATTGTGAGAAAGAAGTCAAAGTGCAGATTTCGTATCAATCCCAGGGCAACTTTTAGAAAAGAATTCAAAACTGACTGCAGTGCATATGTTTTGATATTTTGTCATCAGACTCGGTGAAGCTAATGCTTTGCTGTCTTTAAGCTTAAAACATATCACTGAAAAAGTGACAGCTAAAATATGACATGTCTTTAATTATTATAAATTTCAGCTGTAATCCCGTCACACCCGGACAGTTCATATGAAGCCATATTTTTCTTACTTTTCCAGAGATGCGTACCCACCTAGCACCGTTTTACTACAGCCAATACACACTTCAATGAATTCTCATCACTGGTGTTAAAAATCATTTTGTCATTCCCAACTTGTCCTGACATCATATCTTCAAATAAACACGAAGCAGTTACGCTGCACAGTGAAAGTACACGCAGGGGTCAACATGCGCTTCAACATGCTACCCAATTAACCTCAGGGTAAAAGTAGGAATCCTTTTAAAAAATAGAAAGAATCGATCTAATCGATAATCAATATAATTTCTTGATTAAATGTTGCTCTCATTTGTAAAGTCTGGATCGTATCGTAAGAGTATTTCTGTTTTCACTATAAAAAATTTTGAGCCTGAATTTGACATGTACAAAGTAACGTAAAAGAAATCAAAACAACTTAATACGAAATCGTAAAAAGAAAACAATAATAATAATACAAAGACATAAATAAAGAGATGATATGACTGCCAGTGATTTTATGAGCCTAAAGAAGCAGGGAGCTCCAGAGAATTGCTCAGTCATGTTTGAATGGAAACAACCATGACAGGCATGACGCCACTGGAAAAAAGTCTGCTATCATCTGCATGGATCAGTCATCTCCTTTACACAAGAACCTCTGATACGATTATACTGCAACAACGACCAGCTGATCACATTTCACCATCTCTGTCTTGAGAACACAAGGTCACAAAGGTCATGTTTCCACACCTGGCCTGTCTGACATGGGCTCGCACACACACACAAACCAGCAAATATAAGTACATTTCCACGCTGCTTTACGAAAACGGCGTATGAGTACTAAGAAGATGTCTGAGGTAATCATTTGACCTTCCTGTGTTGCCTCCAGTCTTGACTTAGCACTGTCAGAAAGATTAGCACATGACAGGCTGCTACAATCCTCTGCATTGTTCACGATACACAATAGTGCAACTGTAGACAAACTGGGCGTTGCTAGACTGTTGTCGGTGCAAACACAACCTGTCCAGACAAATGTGTCAAACAGAATGTTTTTTTTTTTTGTTTTGTTTTTTTGTTTTTTGTTTTTTAAATCTTGAAATGACAAACTGGNTTTTTTTTTTTTGTTTTGTTTTTTTGTTTTTTGTTTTTTAAATCTTGAAATGACAAACTGGAAATCAATGTAAATGAATCATCAAATAAAAGCCGGAATGTGTGGGTGCGGCTCTAGCTTTGCTTTTCTGATTACAATCAAACCATCTCAGTGATTCATGATAACCACAGACAGCGGGGACGCATCCAAAACTTATATTATTTAACCTTGAGGGGAAACATTATAAACAAGTCTGCAAGTCTGACAACGCAACTCTGGAATGAATAATTACTGCTGGCAAAATAAAAAGGACACAAAGTATTTGCATGCAAGACGAGCGTTTTTCTAAAAAAAACAAAAACAACTATCCTTTATTTAGAATGCAACCATCATGTTTCACGTAAACAATCAGAAGCACATAAACACTTTTGTTGCTCTCCATAAGCTAAAATTATACCAGAGCCGTATTTCATTTACAAGCAGGAAGCTGAACATTGTACAGAGCTTTTCCTCCTCGGCTAAAATGAAGCAGGGTTGTAACCAAACCAGCCATGACATCATGCAGGATCGGATTTCCGCTTTACCTTTGGTGTATTTGCACAAAGAGGAGCGCGGGGAGTGTTTACAGTGATAACAAAGCACGTGCGTGATGAGGGAGCGCCAAACACCGGCAGGAAGGTTTGGTGTTCAACCTATTACATGTTTGCAGTCCAAACACACTGAAGGACATGTGCTCCGATAGCATTTTTAATAACTCATCGCATAAACTGCCTCTGATAACAGGAAGCGACCTCACCGTGAGGCGAGCGTGTCTTAAACACACCTTGCGTCCTTCTCTTGGTATGTTTGCATTTTGGCTTCCAATTACATCAGTGTGGTGGAGGCCTGATATGGTAGAATGTGTGATCATCGCTTTATGAGCCAAGTGTGAAGTAACGCAGTGACGCAGCCGCTGGGAAATGTTTGCAGAGCCAAGAGTGGAAGAATAACTCGTGTCAGGAGGCCGCGAGGAATCTTGTCAAAGGCGCCACAACTCGTTGAACCGGCAGAATTGAGACAACTGGGGTCACTTTAACCCTCCCAAAACATTTAAATGAAGCAGAAAATGTGAAGCTGCACATTTTGACATATATCTAATGATAGTGATTTAAGAATTCACAAGTCTGCTTTGGTATCTCTTAACCTTGACCTTGTTTTGGTCAAACACTTGACTTAGATAAATTAAAAACTTCCCAGGTCCAAATTATGACAGCACTTTCTTTCTTCAATTTGCTATTGGAGAGTTTATTTATATTGTTGCTCTTTGCAATTAATTAATTACATTACAAAGACAATTTAAGACCAGTTCCGTGCTGATGGAGCTTGATCTTTTTTCATCTCCAAGAATACATTCTGCAGATTGATGCCTCTTTGATAAAATGTTTGATTTGCATCTCCGCAAAGTTCTTTCACAGCGGAAAATCCATCAGGTTGCGACATGCCAAAGGTCCAGCAAACACACAGCGACACGTTTGTTCCACATTTGTTAATGAGCTGCGCTACTGACTGACAGTGTTAAAAATAATCCGCCATCTTACTGATTTTAAGGGTGGATGGAAAAAATGGTCCAACGATGTCTGCACATTAATGCCTCTGGGCTCGCTGCTATTTGTTCCCATCTTCCCTCCACGACACGACACTGATGTGCATTTCATCAAAATGAGCGTCGGATGTAAATGAAGTATAACCTTTCTCAAAGTGGTGCTCGCTCTGCCTTTGATTTGAATGTCAAACTTCAGAATCATGCTGAGCTCCCATTGTTATTCTGAAGATGACATTTTACTGCCTCTGTTATCAACCCCTAATTTACAACCATGGCTTTAATGCCGATTTAATTCAGGGTTACAACTGCTGCTGATTTCACAGATGTGGTGGGAGGGGTATGAGGAGTGATATGAGTCATCTTGACCTGACAGCACATGAAGGTTTTGAAAGTAGCTCTATCATATTCAAAGCTATTATTGATGCCAAAAACCCAGAGAACAATCTGTACAGTCTTTGATCTAGCATATTCCCAATTTTGCAGGTCATTATTCGAATCATGCAACCATTGCCTCAGTGAAACCTGTAATTATCCTTATATAATAAAAATCTAGCCTTTGTATGCTCGTCATGGTGTTCGTGCAGCTCTATTATTACATCTTATCTGTTAGCTTGTGTCCCTGTGATGAGCTGAAGGTGCCAAACAGCTCTGAGGTGTGTCGCCGGGATTTTGAGGACATTCTTACAAGGTTACGTTCTCAGACAGACCCATAAAAAGTAAAAAGGGGTCTGAAGATAATAGTCAAGTTCCCACAGTCACAGGAAGCGTTAAATCCATGACAAGAAATGAGGCTGTAATTATTTTTACAATGTTGACCGAGCTGCAGAGTTCAAATTTGGCACATTTAAGTCTTGTTTCACAGATTTCTTGGCCACTTCGGTTCATAACATGGGCCAGATCCAATGATTTAAGGTCTTTGTAGTGCATAATCTTGGTAATCTTTATTTATAAATTACAGTCTGAGGAAATTTCTCCATTAAAATATATTGGTGCACAAAGCGAAAAGAATAATTCTAATGCGTATGACTTTTGACCACAAAAGTGAAAAGTCTCAAAAGCAGCAACAAATATAGATGTTCAACGGTCTTTGTAAAACAACACTGCAGTGACACCGTTTTAGGTTTTGCACTTCAAATCCAGGTCCTCTACTTGATTTATGAGGATGTCCTGCAGGGTTTGGGGGAAGGACTTCCACTTCCCTCTAAACGAGACCACAACAGGCTGAACATGAGTCTCAGCAGTGCTTTAAAACGTGTTTAAACATCCCTGACCGTGCAGCTGAACGTATCCTCTTGTTTTACGTCTGGTTTAATGATGTGCTGGTAAAATGTTTGCTGCAACTGCACATTTTTTTTTAGCTCCTTTTCCTCAAGCTCAGAGATGCCAGAAGAGATCTTAAGCGAAAGAGCAGATAAGACCGATCACATATTTATTCCCTTCGTAACAAAGAGCCATCAGTAAGACAGGATTCCATTTGACATGCTTCTGTTTGACTGTCCCATTGGTAATAAAGTAAGAATGCTCCTGACAACACTGCAGGTCTTCCAAAGATAATGAGTTTGTAAAGATGCAAGCAACAAGAATCTGTGTTAGCATGCCAAAAACATAAAAATACAATGACTGGAATTTTAAAATGTGAATAACTCAACACCTACTGAAAGTGACAGTGTAAAACACTGCAAACAATGTGCATACATATGTGTGTGTCTGCATGTACTTCTTCTATAAGCTGCATCCATATGGACTATTTAAACAAATGCCTTTTGGGAGAATTGCAATTCTGCATGGTAAACTGAACATGCACTTGCCAATATTATTTCAACATAAAGTTCAAGTTGGGGAGGTTTGACACAGCTGACCTAAGCTGCTTACGAGTCACTTTTAGTTGTTTTATAATGAGCAGATTTACTCATTGTGTGCCTGAGAAAGTGTCATAAGGAAAGAGAGCAATCAGTGGCACTGATTCCAATGCATTCACCGCCCTGAAGCTGTAGGAATCCAAAGAAAAGTTTCCAGCATGCATGAACCTGTTATTTGCAAGAGCAGAACTGATTTAGGTACTCATGCTATATTGCCATGTTGATTTAGACTACAGGCAAATCAAGCGACAGAGCCATCGCCATTCATCATGGTTTACTACAATAAAGTCAGATTAATCTGGGTGTAATTGCTTCTCCGCTTGGCACATTATTTCATGTCACTAGCTGAGTCAGCTTGTTGTGAAAGTAATAAAGACAGCGCATTACTGTGCTGATAGACACGGAAAAAGAACTGCCTGCAGACATAGTGTAGGGTGATATGATCACATGACCTCATTAGGGGACACTTTCGCATGATCTGACAGGCCTCATTTCAAACAAAGCTTGATTATCTAGATGTATGTTTGGAAAGTTCATGTCCTGTCTCAGAGTCAGATGTATCAGATACCCTGCTCTTATTTTTTATTATCCAAACATCACTGCATTGTGTTCTGCAGAATTCATTATATTTGAAAAGGAAAATGCACAGCAGAGTGTGAGTTTATGTGCCATTTTAAAAGGTTTCCCCACAAACCTGGCATTGGCTTTTAATAATATCAGACTTCAAGTGGTTTGATAATACACATGGACTCTTTCAGGGCTCAAATTCAGCAAAGCCACGGTCCACCCTTTATACGTAAACCAATTCTAATTGTATGCCTAAACCCAACTTTCTGCTTTGATGAGCCAATCAGAGTGCTGCCCATGGGAACACTCCAGAAAAGTCAACATTTTGTTTTTGTTCCAAATCTTGCTAAGAAATTCACATTCTCATGCCTGGTGATATGGAAATTTACACAATGGATTGTCTTCAGCAATTTCCTAAGCTCTATTTCATGTAAATGCACACACACTCAAGACAGTAGGCATCTTTGTATTTATGCACCTTTAACTCAAATGCTTTCCTATTTGTTTGGGTGTAATAGCCCTTTAGAAGAAGAAGAAAAAAAGCCTGTTACTGAGCTCCTTTGACTTCTAAGGAAGACAGTCTCAAACTGGTTAACACATGTAGGAAGCAACCTCAATATGCAAAACAAGCAAATCATTAAACATAACTTTTCTGCCAAGTCTACACATAAACTATCCATTATATACCACTGCCAAAAAATCCATAGGACATGAAACTGTTGCTAAGACAAAATGATGGTTAGAACTCAAAGAGAGCATGCTCAGTTAAGCTCTGTAGCTATCCTCTCCTCCCACTGTTTTCATAAGTGGGCTGTCGTGGAATGCCTGCTATGTCACTGTGCTTGCCAAGACTCAAAAGATTTCCCATGCATTTCATATTCCGAAACTTCATAAATAAAAAGCTAGTACATTAACACTACATTGTTTTTCTGGGAGCAAGTGTAGCACTGCAATTAATTTAACTCACATTTCTACAAGGCTTTCTAAATCATGCAAATTGAAAGGGAACGCTAAAGCTCCACTCTTAATACCCAATCAAAGGTTTTAATTATGTTTAAGATGTGCAATATACTTCTGTATATGTAAATGGAGGAAATGTTGCTACTGAAAGACATTAACTTTCAGGAGGAATGTTTCCTGGGAAATGTAGAGACAATTTACAGCTAAACAGATTTTACTGTCAGGAACTGCATCTTGCCATGCAGCACTTTTACCCAATCAGCAATCCACAAGGCATTTATCTTCATTAGTCTTAAACACTCACCATGCACACCACAAAATACTTGCTCAAGATGGGAGAAAAAGAAAAAAAAAATCTCAGCATCCATCTACATAAGCATACAAGCTGTCCTACAGCAGCGCACCACTGATTCAAGGATGATCATGTGTAGAGGCAATTAACAGAAACCTTCAATGGCTCCACTATTATTATCTACACCATTGGCCCAGCAAGGCTTGTTGTACTGTCAAATGTACTTAAAAGCCGGGAGGGTGCATGCCAAATCAATCTTTGGCACTGATTAAATTTTGAATTCAAATAGATAAGCTCTAAACATGTCATAAATGCTAAAAAAAAAAAAAAAAAAAAAACTTGCTGTTTTTCTCTGACTTTCACCTATATCAGGTTTTAACAAATAATGCTTTTGTCGAACAACAATAACTGCAGACACACCCAAATGGTGTCACGGCGCTGTTCATTTGGCAAACCACAGTAAAAGAAATATTTAAGAAAACACAGAAACATAAGTGGACCTTAAATTATATTTGTGACTTTTGCATTGATTGTTATAATCAATGTCTCAAATGTAAAAACGATCAGTACACAAAAAAGCACAAACTGGTAAAGTTAAACCCAAAGTCAATAGCATCTATTTGATAACCGCAAAGTTCATTACTGCTAATGCTAACATGGCTACCTTCACTGATCATGTGTGACTCCTTAATAGTCACAGGGTTCCAACAAGAGTCTCCCATTCAATCTGCGATCAGTCAGTTTGCCTAATCCGACTATCATTAAAACAAAGAATCCTGGGAAATGTAGAGACAACTGGTGTGCCATTAATAACCAGTTACCATTTGTGACCAGTGGTCGCTATTTAGCAAATGTTACATTGGCTCGCTCTAAAGCTGAGGCCACTCTGATTGGCTGAATTGCACCACTGACAGTTTCTGGGGTTAAGTGTTTAAATTAAACTCTCGTTTATCTTAATTGGGAAGTTCAGCTGTACAAATGTGAGCGCCAAGTTGTGATGTTTGTCTACAAACTTGCCAAAAATGTACCGTTAAAAACTATCCGTACCACTAAAGCGGAATGGAAACAGGATTGTAGGGGAGAATACAGTGCTGTAACCCATCCCTCATGGAAGACGTCTCCTGAGGCCTATCAGTAACAGCCTGCTAAGAGGCTTTACTCCCCCAAGCACAAAGAGCAGTCTGTTAGGCCAAGGAGGCATCCCAGGAGTCAGCGAGACAGGTGGCTATCCCCACAGGGTGTGTGTGGGGGCTGGGAGGCTGACTGCTCTGGTAATCAGAGACAAGTCGAGACAAAAGCACAGTGTTATTTCAGCGGTGTGGCTTTCCAACTGTTGAATGTCTGGGTTAAATGTTTCCTGAGAGAAAACACCTCAGCTAAGAAAAGAAAAGTAATAGTATCTTTTATGTTTAGAATAGCTCCACGTGCTGCTTTAAAACTTCTGCAAAAAAAAAACAAAAAAACCCAAAAAAAAACAAACAAAAAAAAAAACTTATGTCGACAGTCATAACCAGCCGGAATTTAAAGGTTTTAGTTTTTAGTTGACTATCAAGATGACACTTTCTTTAAAAAACCAGCTTATACCCAGTAAGGCAAATGAAAATAAGGATTTCTGATTTTTGCAAGGTGACTGCTTGTGCGGTGCCTTTTATTTTTCAAACAGTCAAATGTGATGTGGCCCGTAAGTCAACATGAGTCGGTCTAGCCAACTATTCCTCAAAAGCTACTTCCTATCTGCATGTGGACTTTCAGGTCATTGGAGCCTGAAGGTAATTCAAACCTTCCAAAATTACACCGCTGCAGTGAACAACATCCAAATCCTGCTGGAGTAAAAATGATCTTGTGTTTTCATTGAAGCTCTGGATTTGAATGAAGGGGCTTTAAGAGGCTGCCAAGCAAACCTTGCCAGTTTTGCATCCTAATCCTCCCCGGATATTAGAGGTCCTTTGCCTCTTAAACTAAAGCACTTGAAGGAGATCTTCAAGCTTCTGTTACACCATTTTTTGAGATGCAAAAGTGGTTTACTGGCATTTTTTAAAGCCTGAACTTGAATAGCCCCTAAATTTTTTTAAATTTTAATTTTTTTTTTTTGCCTGTGTGTTACTACTGGGCACAAAATTATATTTTTTGCTGTGGATCAAGATTAGAACTGAACACTGAAAACTCAATTTGTACCACATTTCACCACATCAAGGCCAGACAAGCATGGCTGTGTGTGTTAGTCAGTTTGGAATCGTCACATTAACACGCATCTCACGTACATCAGACAGAAAGATTTACAAGACTGAGAAAGAGTCTTGTAGATGGATTACAGGTAGAATTACACTAGAATTTATGACCCAACAGCTAAGAAGGTGACTTGAAGCCATATTCGAAATATAAGGTCATATGATGAGGATAAACTCAGCTTTATGTATTTTTTCTTTTAGTTTGGAAGTTTCAAAGAATATAAATTTTTAGATATTATGAGATGAATCTCAAACAGTACTCTACCATGGGTGGACCATGGGAGGGTCTGACTTGGACAGTGATGGGGAAGTTCAGTATTTATTATTTCCCATGAGGATCATATCTCATTCCCAGGAAGCTTGACAGTTTATGAGGGGGTGCAGACAGAGCGGTTGGGAAGATGGGATTCTATCATGACAAGAAGCCGTGAGACAGGAACAAAACCAGTGCAGTGAAAAAGCTGGAAGAAGAATTTTCGAAATTTTCATGACTGACAAGACAGGAAGGAAGAACTGCAGAGTTTTGTTTTGATTGAATTGCTTGAGGCAAGACTAACTGATGTATAAAACCCCTCTGCTGAATTCTTTATAATTCCTGAAAAAGAGAAACATAATAGGAATAAACACAACAAACTTGACCTTTAACATCTATTTAGATACAGTTTTCCATTGGCAATATTTCAGTTTAAATGTATAAGCATCAGGGAATGGAAAAATAAATGACTTATGTGAGGAAATGCAAATGTGCACCACCAAAATACTAATATCTCCAGGCAGAAAAAGAAAAGCAGGCTGGTAAATTATCTGTGCTGTTTTGATGCAAAGAAACCAGATCAACTTTTCCTGACCTCTATAGGTCAATCAATTGTAATGCCTTCCTGCTGACCCTAAACTGCCCTCAACAATATCCAAGGAGTCACAAGGCGACCATCCACAGGGAAACATTTTGGTCAATCAGGATTGCCAACCAAAGACGTGCCTCAGCTCTGCTCCTTTAATGGCAGAGGGTCATCTCGTTGCCAGGAAACATTTGAGATTTTTGAACTTTTGTCTCTCCTCCTGTTGAGCGTTTCTCATCCAACCTAAAATTGTCCAGTAACTCTTAAGTGTGAGAAAGTCTTGAGACTGCTTTTGTCTAATCTCACAGAGACGGAGTATTTTGACATTATTTCCATTTATTCTACTTCCTAGTCCTACTCCACATTTCAGAGGGAAATATTGTACTTTTTACTCCTCTGCATTTACATGGAAGCTGCAGTTACTGTATCTGTATCTGTAAAGCACTTACTTTACAGATTAAGACTTGAGATAAACTCAAAACAGTTGTTGGGTAAAAATTTTGTATCTCAGCCTTGTTTTAGCTCAGTTGCACAATACATTTTATACATATTTGTGTTGCACATGCATCTTGAGCTTAACATGTTAAGTCAAAAGGCATTTTTAAGATGGTTAAAATAATTCAAAAAGGCCAAATTTTAAATGAACCTCAAAACAACAAATACATCTCTCTCTCTCTCTCTCTCTGATGACTCACACGTTGGCTGTCAAAGAGCAAAGCTAGAGATCAAAAGCTTGAGAGGGTCAGCACCTTCTGTCTAAGGCCCTTTGATTCCTAACATAGCCACGGAAAGGCTTTCAGGCATGGACAGATAGAGAAGAGAGGGAGTGAAAAGGAAGATCAAATAGAATAGAGGTTTGTTTTGTTCACTTCTTACTGTTGAAACTTCCTGGCTGATGTAGTCTGTGCAGTTTAATCTCAGCTGGCTCTACGGCTCAATCTGTGGTAACGTGATGATGCAGAAAGGCACCCAATCACAAAAACACATCAAACACAGCCGGGGCATCATGGCACGACCTGACAGACATCAAGGCAAAAAAGAGAAATGAAAGGAAGGAGGGTTAGCCAAAATAGTGAACAAAGAAAATCTTACACAAAAGATGAAGTTTTTTATAAATGGATGCAAGGCTAGGAGCAAACAAATGTGACATTTTCACCTTGACACGTGGACTGATACTAAACTACAATGTAAGGTAAAGGTTACACCCTGTAATGTGACTAATGACGAGTTAAGAATTATCAAGCTGCTCGCACTAAAGGCAGTAAATTAACTCCATGGTAATATATCACAGCAGCTGATGTGTGTGCTGGTCACCCTGTTTTCTGGTTCCACCAGTGTGTACATTCAACAGAAAGGGAGTTAACAGCCATTGCCTATAAGACAGTATGATATCCAAACTTTTGAAGCATTTTTACCTTGATATAGAACAATCTCCTGCCTTGGTCCTGTCTACATACGAATTAGCACTCTGGAAAAGTATGTTGCAGATCATATTGCTCTAAGCTGTCAAAATATTTATTGGACGATGAGTTATGACCTATATGGTGATGTTAGCAAAAAGCTGTGACCTGATGACCAAATTTATTCATAGGATAATTTACTGAAAATAGGCCATGGAAACTGAAATATCTCATACTTTATAATGAGCGTACAAGCTAGTACCTAAGCTAGTACAACACTAATAACAGAACAGTTATGTTTTGTTAATAAGAAACTGATCTAGAATAAATCTGGAGTGATTTATAATAGTGTAACATAAACCACATCTCATAAGTAATGAAGACCTTGTTATTGTGATTAAAAATAGCCTCAGAAGAACTATGAACGGAATGTAGCACGGCCAGGCTGGAAGGTAAAAAGCTCTCAGACTGGCCACTTTCTGTATTTGAGTTTCTCAGAAGTTTTCTATGTGCTGTTTACAGAAGCTTCCACTGGGTTTTTCTTTAAATCTTAGCTGAATAATTTATGAGAGCAGGGACGGCCATTGTTAGTGTCTAATATTTGCACTGACGAAAATAGTTCCACATTTTCCTCTGCCGTATTTGGTTACTGCGGTTCCCAAGACTAACAAAGTTCCATGAGGCTCTTTAGAAATGGTTCATGGAATGAGGTGTCAGCTTGGCACAAGGCCAACCAAGTACTCATTAAAGACTTTTATCTCCCAAAACGGATGTTTTCCTGATGTATGAGGTAGACATACAACCGGATTTCCACTTATGTAATAACCTAATTGAAATGAAGGATTTGCTGAGGCTAAAGTTGAACAGTATCATGGCATCGACAGTGCAGAAAATCTCCTGAGAGGCGCAATATTAGGAGTGCAGCTAACCTTGACATTCATTAAGCATTTTTTCTAAATGAAACCAGATATACTAAGAGACAGGCCTTATTAAGTTTTCCACAGCTTCATAAATCTCCCAACATGGAGCTCCACATGTCTGGGAATGTAATAAGGCTGACATAGTGGATCTAATGTGCTGCATTTATCACAGGAGCAAAGCATTAGCATGATTACTCAAAGTACACAGAGACAATCACTTAACAGTCATTCTTAGACTATCATGTTATGTACAGGAATTGAATTGCATTCAGTGTAACTAAAATTGTGTAAGCTTGTTGGAAAACTGACAATTTATGTGGCAAGCACTGAGAGAAAACCTAATTAAATTAATTTAAAATGACAGTTGTGTATATTTAGGCTTCCTGTCTGAGGGATCAACTGTCTGCGGCTCTTTTGATCTCCCAAAATCTACTCTAGTAACCCATATCCGGTATCCTTGTGTTCATTTGGTAGCATGGTGACAGTTTCCCAGATACCAGACGGTGTTGGTTTCCTTTTGTGGCACAGGCCCAACCCCAGTGGCTAATTTGCTAATGGATCCCTGCTGGAAGCGCTTCTCTAACATGTATGGTAGCGTAATTATTTGTGCTCAAGAGATGTAGCTGAGGACAAACCAAGTCAATAAATAAGTCATTGTTTGCACTTGGCTCCCAAACTTAGAACACGGCACATTTTCCCTATGTTTGTTTTCCAAGAGGCCTGGATGTCATTCACCCTTAGAAAAGGGTAACGGCAAGTGGCAACAGAGGGATTTGCAAACTTTAAGTGACATAACTTTTTTGTAATGTAAACTGATAGCTCTTTTTATTAAGATGTCAATATTTGACAAAAAGGACATACTGTACCACTGGCAGCTGAAGCAACCTAGAGGTAGAGAATGGCTGTGTTATCAAACCTGACGGGATGAATGATGAAAGGCAGCATGTTTTGTCGCAAAGACTTTATCACACAGGCAGTGACAACATACCTTCCATCTTGAAAATGTGTTATTATAATGCCAAAAAAAAAAAAAAAAAAAACAACAACAAAAAAGCCCAAGCAGCAACTTGTGTTCATGTCTAATGAATCATGCAGCTCTCAGGAATTTTGACTTGGAGCTATTACAACATAAACTTGCACAACCTGTTCTGTTTGTCCGATTAATTCAAGGGCCACTGGGTCTAGCCCAGTACGTGAGTAAGTCATGAGGTGGTCAAATTTGTTAAAACAATGAAATTTTGACAAGGTGAAAGAACCATTTAATTACATTCATGACAAAGAGGTCATGCTGACATTCACACGTTTCTATGGTTTTGTGTCCTCAGCTTGATTTAGCCTGACAGGGAGCTTAAAGTCGCCAAAGCCTCTAGGACATACAGATAAGGAAATGCAGTATATACTAAATAAGGCTGCTTTGTACTTCAAGAAAGACAAAGTAACAAGTATATTTAATGTGCCGAAATAAAATCGTTATATCTAGGTAGAATTATTCTGTGTACTCTGGATTATTCAGTGCCACAAAACATCAAGAAAATCCTTTATCCATGATTTGATGAATGCTAGCTCCAAGTAACATGAGACGGCTTTATTGACATCTCATTATGAAGTGACAAGATCAAGATGTCTCTATCAGGATACATTCCAAAGCCAAAGATTGATGGTAGAGTCCAGTCTGAGAACTACGGAAGTCACTCATTTATTTGCTAGCCAAGAAGCCCATAGTTCTCATCTTTCTCATAATGACCCTCCCTGAATACGCCACCTCAATTATCACATGAAAGATGAGAGGATAGAGAGATGCATAAAACATGACAGCAGAACATCAAATATTCTGCCATTTGTATTCAAATTCTGTCCAATTTTTGATCGTGTTATTTTCAAAAGACAACGCATACACACAGGTGTTACGAGGTTTTGGGTGGTAACATGATTCCTCATCTGTCGTAATGCTTACTATTACCTCCTAAGTATTATCTCCAATGGTCTTCCTCTGCTAAGGAATTATAAAGTGCAAAATAAGCAGTCATTTCCTGAAATTGCAATAATCTCCTTCATCTTCTACATGGGTAATTTTCTATGCCACATTACACAGAGCACCATATTCATTAATAAAAGACTATTCCCAGCTAAACGTACCAAAAAAAGGAAACCACATTAATGTTCACATTCCATGTCATTAAGCTCCAAAATGGAGCCAGTGAAAACTTTTCTTTTGTTACCAAAAATGGAAAAAACAATTACCCAACAGTTAAGACTATCCTGCCACACACACACTCACACCCAGAAAACATACACCATGTAATCAGGAAAATCACAATATATTATTTCATTTCCACAACATCATGATCAGCAATCAATGAAAACAGATGAAAACAGCTTTTTTTTTTTCTTTAAATAGGTAGCTGAACAATACACATCAACACATGAAGTTTAAAGCTATAACTTTTTCTTACAGCAATGCAATTCTTGTTAAAACCAAACCTTTTCACAACAGAGAATTAGCTTCAAAATGTGACAACTATAGGCAAACATGTGTTTTATGTGTCACATGTGTCACTTCCCGTATTAAAAATAATTTAGGCTTTCCTTGAGCCTAAATGATCTATAAGACACTCAAATTGTTTTGGTATCAGTCAAGCATCTGTGTTCTGAAAACTAATGTGTTTAAAAATACATGTAAATTCTGCTATCATCAAATCAGCATAATTTAGGAAATCCCATCAGTCAAAACATTAAAGGAAACAGATAAAAGTTTACAACATACAGTAGGCGGTGCTCAGAATTTGGCATGGAAACAAATTGCACTTTCTGTAACACTTCAACAAACCACTTTGCTGCTTTAAAATGTTAAACTTCTCAAATCGCTCGGAATGCAACGTCCAATTTTCCAAATGGCTGCTAAATCCTAATCTACTCCTTTGCTTAGATCAACTGATTGTGGCTGACTCAACACAAAGTCCAAGCTGAGACCACCACAGATAAAGAAAGGAACTTGCTGTTCAGCTGGAGTCGCTTTAACTGACCTCTGCTTTACAGTTTTAGGCAAAAAGCAGCTGTGACACAGGACACTGCTGAGGTACTGAAGTAGAGTAAGAACACTGCAGTGATAACTGTATAATAAATACAACCTCTGAAGGTACTGAGCACATTTTGAGTTTAATTAACCTGCGTGTTAAACATTAAGACGAAGAATGATTAAAACGCTTTCACATGAATTTGGTGTGACATCGCGTGGCAAATAGTTTGATGAGGTGTGTTACAAATTTTTTTAAAAAGTAGCATGGGTCATTCAGTGAGTTTTTCCAACCACTTGGCAGCTGCTCTGAAATGACATCAGAAAAATGTGGCGTACGTGAGAGAGCAATGTTTCAGGCGTGTTAGTTTGCCTTTGTGAAGAAAGCCTTTGTAAATCTTTCTTCGGCAATCATCTGTGGTCTCTGTAATTGCCCTTTCAAGCTTATCATCATTATCCAAAGCAGTAGTATTCATCTGATTCCACCCTGACCTTCAGTGGTGATTTGCTAAAAGCATCACCATCAATAATGGACTTATCCACAAAACAGTCAAGGTTCGTGGGTGATGGGTCATCGGGGAGATCTTCTGCTAAAGTATCCAGATAACTACCAATGGACAGACCATCCAGACCATCGCTGTTACCATCATTCAAGCTGCTGAAGCTTCCTCGCAGCGATGCGCCTTCCTGGCTGTCTGACAGACTGTACAAGCTGCCTGTCAGGCTGCCATCTTGACTGGCCGTTCCTCCTTTGTCTTCCATCATCCAACGGATGGACTCGATGCCCTCGTTGATTGACATAAGCTGCTGCATCAGCTTTACATCAATGGCTCGCAGATGTGCCTGCATGTTGGAGAAAGTACATCCGTATCAGCTCATGACACATAAATGATGATTTAACACAGCTACTACATAACACAGTGTCCTCTTACATCTTAAATTTTAGGCAATCAATAGAATATTAATAATTATTCCTATATGGCACCATGAAGGTCTTGTATTACTCATGTAATCATGTAAGAGCTCGGTCAGGAAATGGTTTGAATGATTTTTCTCCTGCACACAGTATGACCATTGATTTAATTTCCTACCCATGACAACCATGCCATTGACTGAGGATGGAAGTGGCCAGTCTGTGGTGCCATTCAAAAGGATTCTCCTGTGTCTTGTGTGACAAACACCCAGTCAAATGTGTAAATGGACAGCTGTAACAGCCAGTCACACTCAAAACGCATTAAGGCAGATGAGAGGAGACAGGGCTGGTACAGTGTTCCAGACAACTGGCTTAATAAAACAGCCATTCTCTGGTGTGGATATGCATCCGGCCTTCTTTTAGCTCAGATTGCTGCTGGTGAGTTTGGTTTGCATGTGAAGCCACTCACTTTTTATACTTAGGAAAGAAGTCAGGAGGAATGGTAGTGAAATTTTAGTCCAAACAGGTGTTTTACAAACATTATGATACTAAATGTGATGCCATCTCAATATTTTCAATTCTGCCTACAAAGCCATTCTTGAATTGAACAATTCTGACTTAACTTGGGCTCATTGATGCAGAGCTGTCTGATTGGATTAGTGATTAAGCTGCATGAGGAGTGACAACTTAAAAGCCCAAGATGTCCCAAAGGAGACATCAACAGAACCTGATGAGAAGCCTATTATAGAATTATACTCAACTGTTAAGAGTTTTTTTTTTCTTCTCATATTGTGGCAGTAAATTCTGAATAAGCAACTTTGAAAAACCAGGGTGAGAGGTCATCATTTTCTGGATTTATCAAGTTCTTTGCATCAAAATAATACTACTAGGTCTCAATCTGTTTTCCTCATGGTGAACAGTCAGCTGGACATGATGCAGCCCTACTACAGACTGCAAAACTCAGTCAACTTGACCATCTGCTTGGAAATCCTAATACCATTAAATAGTAACCTTATGGGGGGATTACTGTGACTGTAGGTCAAACAAGGCTTCAACATCGTGCTGTTGAATTCAAACCTCTTCCAGTAAATGGATTTCATTCCACATTTAAGAGATTAGTTTTTGAATCAGAAAATAAGGGGGATGTCATTCAGTGAGGATGCTTCATCAACAAAGCTTCATCAACAATTGTTGTGGTGAGCAGGTGTGAATGGCTCTCACACTGCACTTTTTCACAGAATAAAGCACATCAGCCAGCACTAGACGTTTGCATTTAACACACATAGACCTCATTTGCATGAATCTGAAGCATTTTATGTGTTCCCAGGCTGAATCAAGAGAATAAAGAACAGCAAAAGCATAAAAAGAGGCAGTAAGTTTGGACTAAACAGTGGCAGCTCTTATCTATTCAATTTAAAACTTGTCTTAGCAACAGAACAGCTTAGACACACAGTTGGAAATAAATGACCTTGCCTGAAATAAAAAGCAGACTAACTTCTAAGCTAGTTTTTAAAAATGAACATATTAGGATTCCTACCACTATTTCTTATATGCCCTATATGTCATATACTTCACATCATATAGTAGAGGTTGGAAACTTTTCTTTGAAATTCTGCAACTAATATTTTCTTAGCTGCTCATTCCTTTAACTCAGATAGAAAGATAAAAAATACACTCACCATTTCTTGCTTTAGGAATTGCATTTTGCTCGCCAGTCTTTTCAAGTCAGCAGAATTTGCACAAAACGAGCAATTAACTAGTGGTACTGTGGATTTCTCATGTTTATCGTGACGTTTTCCATCCACAAGAGAACGTACAAGGCTGTCCGGGACTTTACGACCCAACTTTGTTTCTAAATCCTTAAAATCTGGCAAAATGTTGTCTTCATCCATGTTATAAACGAACAATCAAAAATAAGGTTTTCGCTGTTATTTGGAGCAGGCAGTACATAAATATGCCGGTCAAACGCTCCGAATGAGGCGGAGAGAGCAGTTTCAAAGTAGCCGAAACAGTAGCGGCGTCAGGGGGAAATACTGCAGCAAAAGTCTTAAAGTTCCACAGAATAAAGTCACTTCACATTACCAGTACATGTTCACTCCACGGACTTCCACTAGTCGTGTCAGAAAGTTTAATGACAGCGTGCTCTCCGTGGATCCTCCCACGAAGGAGCTTCCTCTGAAACCAGACACCGGACAGGTGAGCTCAGAGACGGGCTGAAATTGGTGTCGTGAACGCGGGGAGCAATCTACCAGTTTGAGTTCAACCATCGGCCAACTAACAGTACTCCGCAGAAAGAAATAGGCCTTTGTTGGTCTCCAATTCGAGTACAAAAAAATATAATCAATTTTTACAAGTTTATACGCTGACACTTTATTTTAAAATGTAATCATATGTAGGTGTATATATATTAAATGTATAAATAAGTGATATTATTCATGTGACTGTAAAAATAGCAAACTACATTGAATGCATTTCTGCAAGGACACATGCGCACAAAGAAATAGGCCTTTGTTTTGCCAATAATAAACAAAATAAACAGACATATCTATCCTGACACATTATTTTAAATTGTCATTAAATGTATATGTGTATCCAATACAGTACTGCAGAAAATGCGTTTTTATTTTTTTATTGTAGTTTTTACAGTATTTGCGGAAGTGACTGCATTAGGTTTAAGTGCAAAGTTGAATAAAACATTACAGTTGCCTGAAAGGACACAAAGTCAAATAAAGTACTAAGTGGAGACATGGGGAAAAAGTTTAATCAATTACACAAAATAGCATGCACCCATATCCAACAATTTTGGAAAAAAAAAAAAAAAAAGTAAACACTGAATAGCATCAATAATATTTACATTAAATTTGGTGATTGGAAAAAGCTGCATCAGTTCAGTTAAGTTTCAGGATCACAGCCTGCTGCTTCTTCAGTTTCACTCTTATAAAGTCATAAATATCTAAACGGTTCATGGATTAATTTATCTAAACACATCATATTTAAACAAAAGCACACTACTCACTTTTGAGTCAACACGTGCTGCACATGCTTAGTTTCAGAGATTCAACTATTGCACCCCCTTGTGGGCATTATAAGTAAAGGGTAAAGTCAGTAAAATCCTGATCCTAATGAGCAGCTGGGAAGGTTATGTTTGAATAATTTGTACTACCCTATTGCCTTGGACTATATTCACAAATTTCAAAGAACATCCTAGAGAGCTCAGCACGACCCAACACTTGCTTTGTTCATGTTCAGGAAGAAACTTTTAGCCTGCTGACACCTGAAAGTTGCAAATAGGTCATTTTGAAAGTTGAACCCCTGGATTGACTGTGCATGTACTCATTGCAAAACTTCAAACTAAGACTTTATATGTACAACTGTATTGGATAATAATTGTATATTGCTCACTTTTATAATACTTGTGAACATAAAAAAAATGAAATATACCTATTTTTGGGATATGAATGCAGCAAAATGAGTGATTGATTTTCTTTCACCTTACCTTATTCAAGAATACATATGTATATGTTCACTTGTGATATGCTTTAAGACCTCCAGATTCAGGCTGTAACAAGCTCTGCAGCATACACTACATCGCTGAAGCTGATGTTTGAACACTGATTCTAGACTACAGATTGGCTTTTATCATCATCGTAACGCTGGTACTGATCCCCGAGCAGAAGCTGGTGGCCCTCCATCTTGTAAGACTTGGCACGGAGAGCACATGTAGCGGCAGCAAAAATGGCTGCTACAATCATAAGGGCAGCAACAATTGCTATGGTGATGATTTCAGTCAGAGTGAAAGGTTCGGCTAGAAATGAAGAAGCAGATTATTAACCATATCATATGCATTTTATTTAAAGACATCATTAGCAGCTGTAGAACATGACTATTAAAATATCTATTGCTGAAGCTAATGCAAAATTCATACTTGGCCATTCGCCGTCATACGAGTATCCAAGATTTTCAGGGGCAGTCACGAACATCTCAGCGTTGGTCACCGGTGGCCAGAAAGGCACCATGTTGTAGCCCCTGTTGTGACCAATAGGAGCATTTTCAACTGGATACACAGCTGAATCTGTTAAGATCATGGGAACTTGAAATTAATCAACCACAAGCAACGGCTTTTCATGCCAAAAATTAAACAAGAGATTATGAAAAGCACTACTATGTGATTTCTATAACCTGTATTTACCACATCAAGAACATACTTGGTGAGGATGTGAAAATCTATTGGAAAGGAAAGTATGTTGAATAAATATTATTTAGGGAAAAAACACTTAGTTGCTAAAAAACCTGGACTGTGTCTCCTTAACCATTCATCAAAGATTGCATCTGTGTAAGTGTGGAGTAGGACAAAGATGGGATCGTTGGGTGAGAGGTGCATCTGTCCTCCTGTCCCATTCAGGAACAGGTGGGCCAGGTTGTGGAGGCTCCTCACAACAGGGTCATAGTTCCCCTCGGGGTCACTGTATCCTGCCGACATAACATGAGAAAACATATTTAATGCAGAGAAAGTAACCAATTTGTATACTAGAAAAATCCCCAAATAGATTATGGATTATTTTATAAGTTACACGAGTTTTAAAAAATAACAAAAGCACACACTCGCCTTCAACTGTGTTTCTGAAGCTCTGGGTGGAGGTGGAGTAGTAGGGTGGTGTGTCAAAAGTGTTAACCTGTAGACAGGCTACTACATCCTGGGGTTCAGGTAGACGCTGGACCATCGGTCTGTTGACGTTTCCTGCTGGGTTCCTTCTGATGGGGGAAGTCTCAGTGCCTGAGGAGATGGGAAGAAAACTGGATGTAGCACTGCAATGCAACTTCTTTCCACTTGAAAACTAAAACAATATGAATTTTAAACTCATCATCTGTTGTCGTTCTTATGGAAATGGGAGCAAACGTGCCTGACAGAGTGGGTTTTTTTGTGTTTTCATGCAGTGGCTAAACAGTATTATTGTCATTTTCTCCACAAAGACTGACAAAATAACTTATTTGCAGACTTTCAGAACAATATCTAAGCCTACAGCTCTACGAGTGGCCTCTAGAGGCTGCAATATTTATTACACCCTGTAACGTGTAAATATTGGATGGTATCATTTTGCTGTTTTATTATTAGGGCTGAAAATGTGAAGTTTGTCCAGAGGGTGATGCTGTAATAAAAGCCACAGCCTCGTTCAGATCACAAGGATTCTGTGGGTTCAGTTCTTTTGGAATTATAAATGCTGTGTAAATTTCAAGGCAATTTTTCAATCTCATGTGCAAAGTTTTGGTCAGAAGGAAAGCTGATTTAATGTCCAAACAGGAAAGGGCTCTTCCCCTGAGGGGCATGAATCTATCTAATCTCATCCATCCAACAGACTTTAAAATTTGTTGTATACAAGTAGGTATTTTAGCAGGATAACCACATGAAAAAAAAGGTCCATGATTACCAAAACATTTATATCTTGTATTTATCTTTGGACCATGAATATCCAGGTAAATCTAATCATTTAGTTTCCTTTAGTTTCCACAGTATGGGTCAAGGGGAAAATCTGGCCTGACAGTGGCACTGGATTAAAGGTCAGTAGGTCATTAAAGAAAGGGGGGGTTCCTTCCTAGTTGACCATGAATATACAACACACCAAATTTCATGCAAATCTGGTCTGCAGCTGTCAGGATATCCTACTTTGAAACCAAAGTGACCAAAAACGTTGGGATACTTTTGTTTGACATCAGCACAGGATCACTGTAATATTGGAAAAGCGGAGTGTTAGCCACGTTCAAGTGTAATAGTCTTACCGTTACAGATGGTTCCCAGTGTGTCGTAGTCTTCCACACTCTCACAGATAACCCTCCACTGGGAAAAGATAGAGTTGGAGCTCAGGGAATTCATGTCAAAGCTGCTTCTGGCTCCCATCAGGTCATCTGTGCAGATGTCACACATGCTTCCACCGATGGCAAAATTCCAGTAGGGCAAAGCAAAAGATGGATCTTGCAGCATGTCCTGGTTGAAAGGACAGTGAAGATAGTTTTCTGAAGTCTGAATCTAGAGAATCACTTTAACTGTAGACAGATAGGGCTTTTTTCACAAAGCTACTAACAGTTAAGAGACAAAAATGTATTTATTTCCCTCTAGGCAACATCTAAGTGTCCATAAACTCCAATTTATTAAACAGTTTAAAGCACAGAACGAACTGACTATCATATTCATATTCACACGCACACACACAAACCATGTTTTGTTCTGAAGTCAATGTCTAACAATATCTATAAATTTAGCGAGCCTGAATAAATTTGCAATAAATGAGAATAGCTTCTTTAGGAACAATAATTTCAGGGACTATAATCACTTTAAATGCAATATACAATATGTCACGACGAAGAGAAAACAAGTAACGGCCAACAGGCGTCATGCTGCGCTGATCAAATCCAAGCTCAAGCCATAAAACACTTAAAATCACATTTTGTGCGGTGTTTGCTTATTAAGGCATGAAATTGAGTCGTCAATTATGATTTCCTCGCCAATACAGCTGTGGGAAAAGGCACAAGCAAAACAAACACGGAAAACTGGCTTGATGTATTCATCTGTATTGGCAAAATGGGAAAACAGTTGTGATAATCCTCAGCCAACCAATTACCACAAATAAAAGCAGTTCTTGTCTCTTATAACACCATATTAATATCAGCTATGTATGGAATTATTTTAGAAAAAGTTTTGTCAGTTTAAATAAAGCTAATTATATATATTTGTCTGACATAAGGTTTTGCATTGTGATATGAAAACCACTGTTGGGTGGTTATTACTCAGCTTATTTAAAAGCTGCACTGCTTGGTGCTCCAGAGAAAATGTTTTACCACTTTCATTGTCGCACCTCTTTGTGGAAATCATCTCACCTGCATGTCTCGCTCCAGCTGCAGCAGATGGTACCTGTGCCAGGTGAGAAACCCAGGCCCTTCATGTGAGAAATCCACCCCTCCAAAACTGGCCTGTCCTGCACCCAGGAAGGTCTTGCTGACCGAGTAATAGTGGGACCACACAAAGTAATTATAGATGGTGATGTTTTCAAACTGCGTGGAGTTCCCGTCGGGCCCAAAGATCTCTGAGTAGTGCCGCGTGGTGATCACCAGGTCAGGGTGTATCGTGCGCTTGGCTTGGTCCAGCGAGTTCACAAAGGCCCGTTTCTCATCTGCACTGAGCAGCATCACGTTCTTCCTCACTGGGGGATTAGTGGAGAAAAATGAGATTAGCTCAGCCAGTCATGCATTCATATGAGCTCAGTTTGAAACAACAGGAAAGTACAGGTGTGTTATTAGAGCCAAAGTTACAATATGAGACATGCATTGAGTCAAATACTGAAGACTGTAGTTACTAGTTACAGATTAAGAGATAAACTGGTAAAACAGGTAAAAACCTTGTGTCTCAGACTTGTTTCTGTTTAATGGCCCAAATATATAATCCCAGGAGCTTTAGAAAGGGAAAGAAGCCAGAGAATTCACTCCATTGTAGAGGAGCCAGTAATTTAACTGACCTGAAAGCATAAAAATCTCCAAAACAGAAATGCACAAACGCACATAACACCTAAAAATTTTCAGGAGGGAAAAAAATTTCTATCTCCAATTTTGGGGATTTGCATTATTGATACATTACAACTACATAATGCATCTGTAATTTAATATTCTGACAGGTACTATTGCTCACAGTGAGTACTTTAAATTTTAATGCAGGACCATTACTTTAAATGAATTGTTTTTCCATCAACTCATAATCTATTGATTTTGTAAATAAATTACTTTTTAATGAGATATGCTGTAACTATTTCAAACCACATTCCAATTTTGACTTGTTTATTGGGCCACTAATTTTTACTAATTTGGTTAATTTTGTCAGAAAAACACACAAAATTATCCAATTTGATGCTATTGATAGAGCATAAAATTGCTTTATTTGGGTAAGGAGGTGGCCTAACCAGCAGCATCCACTCTTCTGAAGTGTCTATGAGCACGACACTGATTCCCTGTAACTGTGACTAGCTGACTTTAGTATCTATGAGAAGAATCTGATTAATATAATTCATATTGCATATGAATAACAGGACTCACCAACTGAGACTGGCTGGTCACAGTTGATGCCGGTCCATCCGTGTCTGCAGCGGCCGCAGTTATATCCGCTGAAGTTTCCGTTGCACTGGCAGGTGCGACTGAAGAAGCGGATAGGCCACCGTTCACGATCATCGCGCCCGTCGTGTGGGTACTGAGGGCCGTGCGGGCGCGCATCCACCGTGATCGACGCGCACTGTCCGCGTCCCGAGCTGGTTCCGCACTGGTCGTTATCGAGGCCAGTCAGGGACGGACAGCACTCTCCGCGCCTCAGCCCCTCTGGTGTCACACACTCTCGGGGGAACTGAGCGCGCACGGCCGCCGTGCCCACGAGAACCAAGAGGCAGCACCGCCACATCTCCAAAATCCTGCTGCAAAATTTACGCACGACTCCCGCGGATTTACAGTCAAACTTACTTCCAAAATTTAACGTTCAAACAATCCAAAAATTATCCAAAAATCAGCATCACATCAGGGATAAACTTTCTCCGTCAAGTGAAAGTGGACAAAACCTCAAATCTAACGCGACCAGGGCCCTACTTCCAATCCACTCACACCCCTGAGCCCACCACATCAAATACCGGATTAGCGCATGACCACCAGGATTTCTGACTCCCGCGTGATCCCATCACAAAACACCATATTTCCTAGAGGATGAAAAAAAAAAAAAGTAGTGAGCCATTCATGCATTCCTCTGAAACTCACTGAATTCACAATGAATTGAGCAAGTCACATTGTTTCATATTAAAAACGAATTATTGTCGAGTCCATAAACTTTAATGAGTCTTACATTGGCTAAACACCTTATGAGCACAGCATGAAAATTAATTTGCTCTTATAGATCTTGAATATGGGGCCCCTGGCACACTTGTAGATGTTTGTGTTCATAAAATAATAAAATGGGTCAAAATAAAATGAATGGGTCACTAAACATGCATTATTTAGAATATGGTGGCGTGTATTAAACCCATTCTTTCCACTGGGTTTAAAGCCAAAATCGACTTAAATAAGCCTCTGAGGTTCATGCCTCTGTTAAAATGGACATACTTCAGGTCATTTGACTCAGGAGGGCCCCCGTCACTCCACCATCACGCCCTGATCCCATCTTTTACCTCTGTGAGCACCAAGAATCCCAAGGCTGTTTCTGCTCGCCACCAGCAGCACACGAGACTTGGACGAATGAAGAGTCTATTCAGCATGAACAAAGACTTTTAGATATGCAGAATTCCTGGTATTATGTCTATTTCCAAATTATTTTGCACTTTTGATTGACTGTGCAGAGTCCATGATGTGTCTTTATACTCGCTGGAATGAAATTGCTTCTAAAACAGTGTGAGCCCACACTTAAATGAGGAAAAAGGAAGGTTGAAGGCAGAGGTGGAAAGTGTACATTTACTCAGTTGAGGTGCTGATACTCAGTATTTCTATTTCAGTTGACTTTCTATCCAACATGAGATGAGCTCATTTAATTGTTTCTTTACTTCCATCCTTCCTTATTTTCTCATTTCTTTTCCCCTGTCCTTCCTTTCCTGTGCTTTTTTCTGTATATTTTCAACCATTTTCCATATTTTATCCACTCCTTACATTCGTCCAAACTGCCCTCTGTCCCTCCTTCCCTTTTTAAACTGACCTCAAGCCACAAAATTCCCCAAAACTGGAGATACAAGGTTTTAACATGAAACTCTATTTACTTACTACTTTACTTATTACTTTTTAATAAACTGCCTGTGCGACATTCCTATCTCTAATCATTCTCCAGCCATATTGTTTGTATACTTCACTGCACATAAAGAAATGAAGTGGAAATGAAATAAAATAAAGCATTTTGATTAGTTCATGACGATACCGTGGAAAAAAATCTAATTAAAACCTCAAGGCAGTTTTATGAGTCTCACAGTTACATTCCTATCATATGCTGCAAGCGTTGCGTTGAGTTGCACAAAGAACACTGGGCATAAACAATAATAGATTTCTTGCATTAATTGTGAGAAATTATTTTATAAGAGCTTCACTATTCTCAAGGGGATCAACTCCGACTAATCAGCAAGCAAATGCTTCACATATTCACTCAGCAATGATGGTGGGGCAAAAACAGCAGAGGAGGAAAGTTCAATGTCAGATTTGCTTTAAATAACATGTCTGGCTGCTCAAAGTATCAGCAGCAAGAAAAGAGTGAAGTATAGCAAATATCAGTCATCTGTAAAGATGTGGAAAAAAAACATAATATAACGTTAAAAAAAATACAAATAATTCAGTTGGAAAATACACATGTGGATTCATGGCTATTCACAGTAGTTTTCAGAGAACTGACATTGTTTTTTACAGAATGAAAAGGCAAAGATTCTTAACCCAGTCACATGTGTTTCACGTTGCTTATCAGAATACCAGTCCGCATGTTTCCTCTCATAATTGGGGTGTGACAATGAGGATTACACAAAGCTAGCACTAAGCTCATTCTCATGCACTACATTTTAAAAAATACAGCTACATTCCTTGTGTTTGCGAGGGCCCATGGTCTCCTTGACAACCAGCAGGAGGCTTATCAGAGTGTCGAGACTTTAAGGTTGTTACGAATGTTTAAACATCTTTCATCTTCAGTCTCGATTCATTTGATAAAATCTGATAATCAGCTGCTGCGATCAGTCATTAGACCTTAATAGTCTTATGCAGGCCTTAAACGAATTATGATTCATAATCCTAATGGATTTATAGGAGGTATTGAATAATTTAAGTGCTATTGACCTGAAAATGCATCGTAGTGATTTAAAGGTCAACTTTCCAGAGAGGGAGCCAGATATTTACTGACTGTCTCTTGATGAAGTCTGTGAGAAGCTTTTATGCTTATCATTCCTCTGCCAAATTTCAAGACCGTTCGCTCTGGGCCGTAAATGTGTCAGATAGTTGTACATTAATATGATATACAGCTATTACAAACTTATTATGATTGGCCCTAGATAGAGTGAGATAGGCAAATGCAATAAAAAAAACAAACAAAACAAAAAAAAAACAGTTTTGTTTGTTGTCATAGGGGAATTCAGCTCAAAAAAGCTCATTTTGTGGCATAGGTTAAGTCAAAAAGGTCAAAGGTCAAGTCTTTTTTGTGATAATCTAATGGCTCACACATAAATGCACATGTAGCTGCAAAGATAAAATGCTGTCCTGTTTTCTTTTTTTTTTTTTTTNTTTTTTTTTTTTTTTTAGTTTTTTATGGGGGAAATCTACTACTGGTTCCATGTCCTTCACATACTGTACATCCCGTGACCAAGCAGCCAGCCAACCTCTCCTTCATCCCTCCATCCTCCCAGCTCCTCTCCACTGTGCGCTCGTGTGTGTGCATGTGTGTGTGTGTGTGTGTGTGTGTGTGTGTGCATGAATAAACCTTGGGTAGGACAGGAATCATGTGAGAAGATGTGACTCGGGCTTAACGGTAATCCTTGCCTTTGGTCAAAATGGTACAGTGGGAGTCATTAGGGAGCTATGAATGAGCTGTTCATATGACTGTTCTGCTCTCTTCTCATCCTTCCTTTAATGCAACTGTTGGTTGTCCTCTTTCTCTTCAGTCTATCTACACACCTCAAATTTGGTCTCATCCTCTGCTTTTCATCGTGCTCATTCATGTCTTCTAGCATAAAGTCCAAAACAGGAGAATGTGGCTAAAGTTAAAATTAATTCTATTTTTGGAGTATGAAACTGAACTCTCCATAGTATAAATTCAATTTCAGTCTGCTTTTTGATACCATGTTCCAAATCATCTAAAAGTAAATCCTCCACAAACTAAATGTTTTATTATGTATTTATTTCATTATGTAAATACTATCAAAACCCAAAAATATGAGTTTTGCACACAGTTGGCTTGTCTTATTGAGCTGAAAGTGAATGGAGGCATTTGTTTGGAACCGCCTGCTTAAGGAAGGAACCAGGCTCATGACTGAAGCCCTGGGGGTGTGGGCTGGTGTGAGTGTATGTGTGTGTGAGAGAGAGGGGTGGGGGTCTTATCTCCTTGTCCATCCTGCACCCTCTATGTTGTTATCTTGTCTCTTAAATTTATTATCCTAAAACTGCCAGCAGTGAAAGTGATACTTAAAATAGCCACTAGGAGACAATTAACACCAGGTGCTGTGTAAAGGTGTGTGTCCTTGTACATCAAGGCCTTTTGGGAAATTAGGATTGATCAGAACATTTGGTGATTGTTTTATGGAGGTGAAAATTATATTCCAAATATGAATTTCTCATCAAAATAAATCCCAATTTTATAATTTTGCCAGCAGCAGAAATTTTATGCCTCCCCTGTCTGCAACTCAAATGAAATTCTAAGAATAACGTCAACGCTGTGACACTGAGGTACTGCAGACATTCATATATGTGTAATGGTTTTGAATATTGTATTTATGCTGAAAAGAAATCAGTCTGCATCCTTGAATAGAAAGAAAACACATCACTAAGTTTAAACTACAACTGGCAACAGAATAAAAAATAAGCAGGGGATTAAGAGAATGCACATTATTGGAAAAAGATATAATATGTCTATGTTTTGAAAAAAAAACAGTAGAGAGCTTTCAACAATAAAATAATTAATTCTCACAAAGCCTTTTTTCTGTTATAAGCATAAGACAAATTCATCAGAAATGAGTTTTCTGAGGTTAACAGGGTGACAGGAGGGTTATATGAGATGAGATAATTGTAATAAATGTAAATATATGTGAGTTATGAACAGCTGGTGGTTAAAAAGAGGATACATAATATATGTAACATACAGCATTATAACCAAGCCAACCACTGACTTAAAGTGGAGCTGCACAATGTAGATGTAATACAGTCATCTAACCAGCAGAGGGCAGTGGTAGCTCATGTAAAGATCTGGACAAAGACGCAGTCACAACAATCCTGGGTGGAGATTTACAGTTTTCACAGAGTAGAGAGAAAGTTATATTTGTATTCATGTCCTGAATTAAACACTTTTCCTTCATTCTGATCCTTAATTCCCTTCAAATTTGTTTTTTTCTTTATGTCCATCTCTTTTTCTTTTCTATTTAACCTTTTCTTTCCTTCTGCTTTGTCTGTCCTTCCTTCCTTCCTTCCTTCCTTCCTTCCTTTCCTTAAAGTGATGTGATAATAAAGCTAAACGCTATTTCATGTGCACTGTGGGCTTTATTTATTGAACAGTGGAGAGCAAGACAGGAGATGGGATGACATGTAAAAATACCCAATCAGAACTTAACCAGGGATGTTGTGATGTGACAAAGATTGTAACTGATGGTACTACAAATTCTACTTATATAAAAGTTTAACTACTTCTACCACTGGTTTTAGTTTCAGGACAAATGAGTGAGAAACAGAAGCATGAGAAATAAGTCTGACGGAAGGTAAAACCGTTTCTCGCACTATCCACTCCAGAACTTTCAGCTACTACTTCACATCGGCTTGCAGAAATTCTGAATAAGCTTTTTAAGTATGTGAAAAAGAGAGAACTTCATTTGTTCTGCAAGGGACCGTCTCAGAATGTAGTGCCAGCTCTAGGTAGAATGACATGCTGATGAATAGCAGGAGTTAGTCCATCCAGTGAGGGCCAGCATGAATATTGGGATACTGTCTACTTAGCACATGCACCAGCATCTTAAATCTGCTGCTTTCCAATACCAAAGCACTTCAGGTGATTTACATAGCAATAATTTAAATGGCAGAGGTGCCATGACTGGGCGTTAGCAATAAAACACAGAGATCTACTGCCCAGACTGCTGCTACCACTTGATTGCTTTTTAACAGTCATTAGTCTAGCAGGAGCCTTTTGAAAGGGTGTAATTTTTTGGTCAACACTTTGCTCTGTTTCATAGATTTTTCAGCAGTATAAAAATGAGGGAGGATATTGATAAGTGAAATGGGAGAGGTGATAAGCAGACAGTTGTGGTAATTAGTGAGGAATACTACTGTTGCTCCGTGATGTAGCGGGAAGCAGCTGGGTTGGAAGGTTGTGCAAGTCTCAGCCAATTAAACTGCAGGATAGAACAGAATGATGATGGGGGTACAGTTTATACTGCAGCCTCTCACTCAGTGCACAGTATTGCTGAAGAAAAAAAAAAAAAACANAAAAAAAAAAAAAACACTTAATAAAGCTCTGCTGGGAATGGAAAAGAGTACAAAAAGGGAAAGGAACTTGCTCATGGAAAATAAAGAACAATAACTTGAATATTGTGCAGTTTGGAGATACAGACAGATGCAATTCTAGTTTGCACAATTATACTTCATTGTCAGATGGAAATATTGTGATTTTTATTTCATGTAATCTGTGTAATGGCTATAGTTACTAATTACGTTAAAGATAAAGACGTCATCTGGCATCACATGGACTAGCTAACTATTAAAATACGACTTACATATTAGCATAATCAACAATTTCACACTCTCAAAAAGCCCATTTTGATTGAGTGCTTTAATCTTAAGCACATTTTGTTGCTGCCAACCATTCCACACTGTTAACGTTTGAATGCAGGAGTTTTAGTTCTAATAGAGCATTTCTACATTCAACAGAGAATTAACACTCAACCCTGCAGCTTAATCCTCATTTAGTTCACTGTTTTTGTTTTACTGCAGCACATTTACAGCGTGGTCTAGTCTGACGTGCTCTCATCAGCCCCATTTCCAGCTGTGTAGAGAAGCTGGTTCCATAAGAAAAAAGCTGTGAAATGCCAACTACATGCTTCATGTCCAGATCAAACGACAGATAAGCAATGTTAATGACTAGTTTTTGAGGAAAGTCGAGCATCTAATAAGCTTTAACAACCAGATGGCTCTCTCAGAGTTGGTGGAGATCAGACTAGAGCTAAAAGGAGAGTGAATATTGGACTTGAATTCATTACATGGCCAGAAATGTGACTCCAGTGGGTTGTTAATGTTGCCACGTCTGCGAAGGGCATAATACTTCAAGGCTGTATGTGAGACAATCTTTTGGAGGTGCCAAAGCTTGATTAAGCAGCTTTAAGTTAAAAATCAGAATGCATTTCAGGCTCCACTAATGAACGTATTCAACTAAATTTGAAAACTGAATGTAATAATAATATCATTATTAAGGAAATCTCAAGGCTATTCTGTCTGCCATATTATGTTTTATTTGACAATTTTAGCAATGTCTGCACTTACTTTTCCCAAACAAATTCACAGTATTTCTGTGCCACAAATATAACTCATTCTTACATCATGTGGAAATGTGTTCACCTTGCACCATCTTTCCTCAAACTGCTGGTCGCACTATTCCCTCATTAGGTGTCCCTTCACATGTTGCTTCCCCGAGGCACCATCCTAAAGCCCTCATCACCACGAACATCCAGGGATTGGGAGGCAGAGAGAGCAGATCAAAGGCATGGGGCAAAGCTTTGTAAATTCCCTTATCTCGATTCCACTGAGACATTTCTGGACAGATGGCTGCACAAAGTGCCACAATGTTTAAACAATGTTCTCCAGGAAATTTTTAGATTGTCTGCCAGAGAGAGAGAGAGAGAGAGAAAATGGGATGATGTAGGTATTGTATATGCTGTTATTCAGAGTAAATACAGCAGGTCATTTTCAGAGTCTTTGAGATGGCGGCCTGTGATTAAGATACATGAGCAATATGATCATGACTATTTCTACTGACTACAGTCACATCTGAGATCTGCGTGTCTTGTGATTAAAAGTTCTGTGAGTGTTACAAAAGGTCCCAGTCGTTATAAATTGCGCTGGCAATCTGTTCCCACACTGAATAAACTTACACCCATAGAAGTGTGATTGCTAACTTCAAGTTCTCTTAGCAACTGGAGGAAATTAATTCAGAACTTTGCGATCTGCTTACGCAACATCTCATTGCTTGATGGAAACTCTGCGACTATGAAACACAAAAGAAACACAAACTTTCTCTGCAACCTCACAGGCCACATTATGGATCAAATGCTTGATGAGGGTGAAAATTGACAATTAGTAAGCTTGGGGATGTCCGCCCAGTCATAGCACAACAATCTAAACTCAAAGAAAACATAAGAGCTCACCATTCTGTGATGTTTTATTTACCAGCATTCTCAGAACCATCAAAGAAATGCTCACGTCTGAACTGGACAAAGCAAAAAAATTCTGCACACTCACTTTCACAAATCCGCCTTCCTGCACATTTGTTTTCCCTTTAACACTCCCAGATGAGATGACGTTCTAGCAAATGTGACTCACCTGCCACGGTCTCACGGCACCTCGCTTGGGTGGCAAGTCATTTATTAGCACTCCATTATGTCACATAACCAAATGTATTTCATTTGTTATGCGTGCTGGGGTGACGGCGCTGGAAACATTCTTGCTAATTTAATGCCTATTGAGACAGAAAATTGGATCTACTTCAGGGAGCCGTGATGAGTGTTGTGATGCTGGAGCTGCCAATTTCTGCCTGAGATTAATTAAAACAAAATTTCCATGGGACCTGTGACAGTCAGCCATCTCATGTACATATTTCTTCATAATTGGAATCAGAATCAGTCTCAGGAGGAGGAATGGGGTTTACAAGGATGTTTTAGGAGACCATCAGGGAAATGCTGAGGTGTGCACAGGAGAGTCCCACTGTGCTTGAAAAAACATACAGAAAAGCAGCAACGTGATAACAGAGACAGAATATTGTTATATCTCTGCAAGCAGAATGACATAAATTACACAGTCTGTTGTGTTTTTATACAAGAATAAAGCGCAAAGGCAGACATGCCCACTTACACTCCAGCAGCGCAGGCAAAATCAATATATCCCGACAAAACTCAACCACAAGGTAACAGAGACAAAAACATGTCAGGTGCTGCTGCAGAGGCAGACCATGAGTAACTAACAGGCTGTAACATTAATGGATGCTGCATAACTAAGATGCAGCCACAGCATGAACAAACAAGTAACTGTAACAAGGTTTAACAGTTTGAGATTCGGGACCAGCTGCTCCAAAGTCACGACAGGATCTCAGCTCAGCATCATCCCCAAACCAAAAAAAAGATGCTGCACATCACGGNCTCAGTCTGACATTTTAACAGATTTCAGCAAACAGGTTTTATAACATATACTCCTACAATCCCCAGGTGTGTAACAGAGGTATTAATGAAACAAGCTATGGCAGTTAAAGTCGCTATAAAAACAGTTTATTTTTATGGCCATTTGGTTACATCTGGGTGCCCTGAAAGTGCACAGTACAAGTTAAAGACTCTTTGGAGATCAAGAGAGATTAAAATGGTTTTCAAAACTGCAGTCTGTCTTCTGGTCCAGATTAGTGAGCGAGCTGTTACATTTGTTTCATTTATACTTGGTTTGTTTTGGTTTCATATTGAAATATCTCAAGCAAACCAAAATATATCAACAATGCCATGTGAGAAAGTGCACGCTCCTCATTGGTCAAACATGTCTGGAGGAGGAAGCTAGAAAATCAAAACAGGGAGAAGTTTATTGGCATATGCTCCTCATCATGGTCATCATTTGGGCTCTTTTCCAACTAGCAAAACTCTCCCAGCAGAATGCACTTCATGACAATGCCTCCAAAATCAACATATTGCATGGCACTGTGCGAAGAAGATGTGCCACATTCAAGAAGAACTAAGCACATATGCTAACATGCTAACCTGCCCAATCTGAAGATGCATTAGCTAATCTTGATGTGTTCAAACTTTTTCATGGGATTCTTTAGATTTGCTATGGATAATTTAAGGTCTAGTTTACTTACTGATAAACACCTGGCTGTCACTGGTGCTAGATCAACATCATATCGATGCTGTATTAGAATTCAGATCATATTTCCACCACAAATTAACCATTTATTTGTGACTGGACCAGTTCCTCAAAAGGGTCTCTCTGAGGTCAGTTTTGTCTATACGCGAGTGTAGATGCAGTTGTTGTGTTTAGACCTGCCCAAACTACAGGGGGGAAATCCCAGAGTCCAATTTAACCAGATTAAACTACTTGTGAAAACACAGTAAATCTGAGAACTATCTTTAAGATTCACTGGACTGATAAGGTCAGAATTGAAGAACTATTCAGCAGAGCTGGACAGGATGGGGATGCAGCTCCTATGAAGAGCAAATGGTGTTGGATCGGCCACACACTCTGCAAACCACCTGCAAATATCACAAGACAGTCACACTAGTGGAACTCTGAAGTAAAGATAAACAAACAGAACAAGATCCACCTGGAAAAGGACAACAAACCAAGAGCTCAAGGCACCTGGGAGAACATGGAAGGAGCTGGGATAGATGCCAAGAACAGAACAATGTAGTGAACTTTTCAACGTGACCTATGAGACATACTGCATTCAGGGTGAGGAGAGAGAAGAGATCTATAGTATATATGCTCTAAAAAAAAGCCACTGACTTAATAACCTATCCTTTAAAGAGAGGATTTTGTGT
This sequence comes from Lucifuga dentata, assembly GCA_014773175.1. Lineage (NCBI taxonomy): Eukaryota > Metazoa > Chordata > Actinopteri > Ophidiiformes > Bythitidae > Lucifuga > Lucifuga dentata. The sequence goes on from VXCM01000425.1 coordinate 261,844, forward strand.
AATGCAATATGGCAGTGGTGGAACAAGTACCCCAACCCTTTACTGAAGTTAAAATAGCAGTACCATGGTGGAAAAATACTTGACAATAAAATGTACTGTGTCGTTCTGCGGATCTTGTAGATCCAGTTTTGCCCATTTTCACATTTTGAGGTAAGTTGAAGAACACAAGAAGGATGATTAAAGAAAAACATAAAGAAGAAATGTAGGATGGAAAGAAACTTGAACAGAAGGAAGGAAAGAAACAGTGAAAGAAGGTTTGGGAAGGAACAAATGGGGCAATAAGGATAATGTCAATGATTAATCTGCAAAATAGCTTGTAACTCTGCTGTCACTAACGATACCGGAGTAAAAAGTACAAACGTTGAGCAGAAATGTTCATAAGTTAAATGCAGGGATCTCTCTGGAATTAAGGGTTCTTTTAAAATGACTGAAGTTGAAGTAAGTGCATTTTATGCATGCAGACACCTTACACCTCAAAGGAAAGTGATAGCAATGAAAAATGGGTAAACTAAAGACTGCAATACAGTACAAAGTAAAATTTGCAAACTGATGCAAAAAATAGAAACAGTAAGTGTTCAGAGAGACAAAAAAAGAAAAAAAAAAAAGTCCAAAGAAGATAACTTGAGCTTTCAGACCTAAATGAAAACCTGTGCGCCTGGGATTTTAACTAATTAAGGACCTGTACAGCTCACACATTTGTCATTTCCCTTTGTAGACTGCTTCCTAGGCTACAAGATAGCACTGTGAAAGTAACAAGCCTCATTTAAAGACGAGGAAAGTTACAGATTCAGGACAAGCTCTTTCTTTGCAGAAATAGGCTGTATATTTGCTGCCTACATGAGGGAATATGCTGCACCCTGTAGTCCCAGTGCTTTTGCTTACTGCCAGGACTCTTTGTTTCGGCTATCAACAAGCAGCGTGTGACTCGTCCCTTGGGTAAGACGGTCCTTATAAAAATGAGAGCATCAGTATGGAAGGTTTTGAAAAGACAGAGCATAAATCTATGTGAAGGGTCAAATCTTAAAACATAATCAACCTCATATCTTTGTGAGTCAACTGGCAAATTATTCAAAGATTCATGGAGCGGAATTCTGCCCTAAATAAAATTCCAAACTCTTCCTGTTTCTGGATATGATTAATAAAAGTCTTCTTTTTTTTTCTTTTTTTAATCAAACTGAGCCAGACCTAGCATGAACTCAAGGTCAAGTAGCAGCACATCAGTTTTCAAAGTAACATACAATTTATTTCAACAGCAGACCATCTTTTGCATATTAGTAACAGCAGTCTGCAATTCTGTAATCACACAGCTATTTGTGAAAATAAAGCATTTCCTCTATTTCCCTTGTGTTGGAAAACATGCGGATCAATGTCAGTGAATAAATGATCCCTTTATGACTGGAGATGTGTTTAAAATCTGACTTAAAGAGCGAGAATGAAGACACAAATAATTGGTATGCAAGACACAGACTTGGGACAATCTGAGCTGAGCCTTGGGGTTTTCTATTCATAAAATATAATTCTCAGAGATACACTGTTCAGTCCATCAGCCATTCATACTTTAGAGAAAGCAGCCTTGATGCTGAATCGAAGTACCTAAGTACAACACAGAATTGGGGTTCTTCTGCTGTCCTCACCAATGTCTTGGCCTTGTCTGATATTGAGGCACACAGATAAGACATACGTACACACATTTGAGTAAGAGACAATCTATTCCTCATATTTGGGTCACTTACATAACCAGGTATTATGAATTATATAATGTGTCCCATTATGAATTTTTAAATGTGACTCTCATTGAAGCCACTATAATGGGGTATTTATGTTTGGCACCTTGTCTCTGAGGTATCAATGCACTCTGATGTGAGCTCAGCAGCAGATGCGCACAATTCTCCAAAGCAGACCTCACTTTTCCCCTCATTGCTGTGTGGCTCAAAGGTGCAGTGTGGATCTCTGCAATTAAAGCCAACTTAGACAAGGCTCCATCCCGTCATAAGGAATAAAAACACTGCATTCTGCTTTTTTCAGCACTGAAAATGTTCCAGTAGAAAAGGCAGACTAAAGTAAGTTTGACTTCATGTTGTTTTGATAGCAATACACCGATGGATTTAGTGCCACGAAGCAGGTGTGCTAATTTACACAACAGTGAGACTTTGATAATGTCGATAATGCTCTTGTGATATTTGCTGCTGTGTTGTGACAACATATTGCCGTCAAAGCCGGTTTTCTCAGCATGATGTGTGAAGAAAAACATGCAAAAACATTTCAAAGTCCGATATCACTGCAACACCGGTGCAATACCATTTAACGCTGCACTATAATGGTGATCTAACGGGATCTGACACTGTAAAATCGTGAACTCAAGAAAGTCTCAAGGTGTTTTAAGAAGTATAATTTCTTATCTTGTAAGAAGAAACTGCCCAGAATAAGTCTACAATGATAACTGGACCTTGATTTGCTTGTATCAAAAATTAAAGCAAACTTAAGAATTCTTAAAAAGTTACTGCTTCTGCTGTTGAGTTCTTCTTGTCTTAAGTGAAGCTGCCAGTGCAATGCAATTATTTCATCCTGTTACCAGTGTAAACAAAATTTTCACTCTCTTGTGTGAAAGCCACAATTCAATCTTCACAAAGCACTACGCAACATGTCCAGTTTCAGCAGCCCAAAGGCAGCCTGAAGACATTTTCATCATCATTCCACTTTTATGGTAATCATCTCGAGTCTGCCTCCTTCATAAATGCTTACAGATATGAATGCAGTGGCTCTCACGGGCTGCTCAGCATTCCAGGATTTGCACTGATAATGGCTGATGATGAACTGTGCTCTTCAAAGTGCAGCCTGCGTGTCAGTAATTGTAGTAACATTTAAAGGTGGACGCCAGGCTTTTTTTTTTCCTCGTGCAGTCTGATACTGACGGAAGACTCCTCCATCATACCATTGATCAGAAATGTGCTCGTTATTGTGAGATGCCCTTAGGCCTAATTAAATATTAAACCTTTTATTGGCTCCCACAAAGGTATTTGTAAATACATTTCATGCCAGGGAAAGCATCAAAGATTCCAAATTCCCCTCATGACACAAAGTTGTGGTTATTGCTGCCCCCCACCCAACCCACTTAGGCACATTTACAGTGATAAAGGAGGAAGGAAATTGCTGGCGATGGCTTTCATAGGAATGGATAGTATATACATCTCAGTCTATCTGTGAGAAATTATATGTGCCTGACTTTCTACGAGGTTATAAACAATGATATGCATCAGGATTTTCCTCACACCATATAGCATTGCATTCTGGTTATCAGATAAAAAAAGAGCACATGGGGCTTAAAGTTTTAATAAAGTTGGGGGAAAAAGATGCAAGTTCAGTGGCTGCATTTCAGCTGCATTTGCCAGATAATAAACATTGTTTTATTGCCTCGTGTCAGGCAGTAATCAAGGCAGCGAGCAGAATGAGCAGAGAAACACCCTGTTTTGCAGGAAGCTGACTCGCAACAGCGTAGTGGGTTGTAAACAACAGGTGACAGTACATTCTGCATGTTTGTCCTGCCAAGTCGCCTTAATTGATGGTCCAGCTTGAGTTGAACCTATAACTCAGCAGGTTCATCATCAATAGTACCGCCAGCTATCAAGTCATAACCCCAGCCAAAATAAATGGAGGTGAGTGTGGTATAAAACATACATTGGCCTTCACTTGCTTGGTATATCCATAAATCACAGGCGTAAACTACTCAGGCTCATTGGTGAGTCTGGCTGGCCTTTTTCGTTTATAGGCAGAAGACAGAAGCGAGCGTGCTGGGGCACTGTCAGAGCGCACGTGAACTACATTTGAGAGGACAGTAGATGGAGCCCCTTGCATTGGCTTCATCTGTAGCCTGAGACATGGTTTCACCGGAAACATTACATCAGTGATTTATTTTCCCTCCAGGTCTGTATCATCACCATTACATGCCATTTATGAACTGGTTTGTGCCTGTGCATGTGTTTGGCTATGAGTTTGAATGTGGAAAGACACAAGGGGAAGACAAAATAACACAGGGGACATACAAACACTGCTACAGATGTGGGCCAATTTGTGGTATTTGTCAAACCCGAGCCACATTGTAAATGTCTATCATATTCCTGTGGTTGTTTTCAGCTTTTGACCACACTTCATCTCCAATAGTTCGTCTGTGTATGTGGTGTATATTTTTGGGAATTTTTTTTTTGTTTCACTTAACATAATTTTAGTGTCTTTCATGCTTTCAGGTCAGTTGAAAGATTACATAAACCTCTTCATACTGAGTAAAATCGTGTACTGCTTTCTCTTTCTTAATGTGTTTTTGTCCTTCCCTTTGAGCCAGGGTCGTGACAAAAGCCACTGAGTGAAAATGGACCCAAGATGATCTCATGTTGAATTTAATCTACAAATAACAATTACCTACATCTGTCAGACAAATGTATTTGGGGCAAAAACTGCAATATTTTAACCAGTAATTAGGACAAAATGGGGACACTCAAGTGCAAGTACCTCCAACTGTACCTCAGTGTACTTGAGTAAATGTAATTAATTGCTTTTTAGCTAAGATCCACCTTTGTAGCCTAAATCTGAGGCTGAAAAGCAGGAATTGATCCACGATATGCTGCAATAGTGAGGGAGCATGGGCGCGTCGTTGTTTGTAAGCCTGAGGAACACGATGGGATATGACCAAGATGGAGGATGACATTTGAAAAAAACTGAGGAAGCAGTAAAGAAAGCTTCTGGCTTGGCTGCTGAGGTGTGGACGGCACTTCTCATCGCTGATTACTGCCACAGCTGAACAAACCTGTGGGTGTGAGGGGGACCCATTGGCATTTTGAGCTTTCTTTAACAAAGCTGCTCGGGAAGGCTGCAAAGAATGGGCTCGCAGCTTGTCACATGCTTGGGAAACTGTACCACAAAACAAGAAAGGAGCAACTCAAGCTGCTTTGGCTGTAATGTGACATTCATGTGCACTGAGGGGTACATGTTTCCACACATATCCTATCTCTTTCTGTCCTAAACATACTTGTACACATACTGTATGAAGTCTTATGCGCTGTCACATGCAGACACTAGTGTTTACACATATGCACGTCCAAATTATAACACACAAATAGATGCAGCGATGGGGCCATGCCAGATCACTGCGGTGGAAGATATGTGGAGGAATCATCAATCACAGCGCGTCCCTTGGTCAAATCAAGTTTGTCCTGATGTGAGCAGAATGCAGTGCCAGCTGAGTGAAGACAGGTCCTTGCTGGCTGCTGGGTACAAGGGGCATGCCGGGGCTTTTCATGACATTCAGGGGCACATCAATCTTGTGGCAGATGGACGGATGGATGATGATTAGGACAAGGCTGCGGCTTCAAAAGGCCAGCTGGGACGCGGCGACCATTGGTGATGGATTCGTCTGTTCTTCTGTCCACCCTAGAGCGAAATGAGAAACAGCTGGAGGGATGGAGAGTCGATTGTTCAACTGGCATCTGTTCTCTGCAAACTCCACCTCCAAAGGAAGACTGGCTTTTTTGCTGTAACATCTTGGTTGGCGGAGGAATGGCACTTGATAATTAAAGTGACCTTAGCCAGTTATGAAAGTTATGAGAATAAAATACTTCAGTGTTGGGAGGCAGCATCGTACAGTTGAATGCTGATTTGTAGCTATCAAGTATCATCCAGCTTAGTGTATATCACAGAAAATATAAACATGAGCACCTAATTGCCCTCATAGTGATCTATGAATGAAATCTATAGCCACATGCATACAAACTCTGAGCAACAGTCTCTCTATGTAAAATAGAGGTCAATGGAGCTCATCAGAGAAACTACAGTCAAGCTGAAGTCCTCCCATGCTGTTTCCATGTTGCCAATCCTCCTTGCATTTTAGTATTTTTTCAAGGTCAACTATTTCATTGGCGTGGAAAAATAAATGTGGGCTAAAGTCATGTTTGAGCTGCAGGATTCTGGGAAATGAGAAAGCTGAAGTGCAGCTCACAAGTGTAATTGGTCTCCTGGCATCTTCACACACAGCCTGATTAACATGCCTTTGAAGCGCTCCAGGCGCATTAGCCCCTAGAACAAAGAAACGTCGGATAATGATGATCAGATATTTCAGTTTCTACCAGGTATTGATAGACAAGATATTCCCATATTTGAGGCATCTTTCTTTGATGTAAATTGATAGATATGTTCAGTCCCTTTATCATCGAACAGCCAGACAGTGTTAAAAATAAATTCTAGCATTTGGGGTGAGCAAATTTTAACATTAATATTGAGGTTCTTTCAAGATACAGAAGCTTTAATAATGCTCGTCTCTGCTTTGGCTAATCAATAACTGACTCAGATCAAGTTGTTAATTGATATAGTATTGCAGTAATTATACTATAAAATATAGTTCACTCATCCACTGACTTTACCAGACTAATCCTTGTCAGGGTAACATTAATGCACTCATTAAAAGATAGTTATCAACATAAAAGAGTTGCCAAAAGATCAAGATTCATCCACCATTCACACTCCTATTCAAATAACTTATTTCGTCCAATTATTATTTGGTAATTAATTTTACATTACAAGCCAAGGACAAAAGACCATGAGAAGAAAAATACAGTAGAAAGAGTAAAAGTTACAAATGCAGTAATAAATAGCACCAGATTCATTAAAAGAAATGAAGTGCAGTCATGGAATAGTAATATAACCAAAGTAAAAGTGCAGTGCTAAGGCTGAAAAATCAAACATCGGCGTATAAAAACAAAAAGAATCAACAGTTTTAATCTAGACTTTAAAGCAGCTAAAGGTATATCAATGAAGAGTGATGCAAAGCCATGAAAGGAGATCACAGAAACTAAGAAAAAGTCCTTTTTGCTTTAAGGTGACCCTGCTATAGATAGAACGTTAAATATGGAGGTGGATTTTAGTAATGAACTGACTGAAATAGAGGTTAATCTCTCATCATCATGAAATATTTATAATGAATCTTTGTAAGCAAAGGAGCATACAAACAACAGCAACTGCAGGAAATATTTAGTGGGAAGGGGGAATTTCAGGGTACACAAATTAATATATAGATACATGTAAAACAAAATTTTAATGTTTTGAAAAACATTTTATTCAAAGCTTTATCTCCATTCAGTTAGGCTGAAAAGTTAAGTTGGACTAAACACCCTCTACATGTGTTATTTTACTTTTAAGGTGAATCAAACAATTCCAATAAGAAACTGATAAATAAGAAGACAGTTCATCCTCAACAAAAAGCAAAGTAATTGCGTAATCTGTGTAAAAGTGTCCTGTAATGCCATAGCCAGTACCTCAGCAGTTCCACATTAAGTTTATGAATTTTAAAGGCTATGGCCTCCCTGGCCACCCCTTGGAGAACATTGTACACCAATCAACCAATGTGACTGGAGGATGTTTGAGAGAATGAAGGCTTGTTTCAACAAACACAAGGCCACACAGACACACATTTGTTCTTAGGAGGTACCTGAATTGTTGGACACTGGAGCTCTGTAGAAACATGTGGAAACTGAACTGTGGGTTGTACATCTTTACAGTAGATACAAAGGCAGGGCATGGTGTTAGCCATTGATTTCCCTGTTCCACAGGGCTAAAAATACCAGACAAATGAGAACTGTTTTATCTATCCTGTTCACTTCATCAAAATGTGGCTTTAGAAAACTGGAGAATCAGATCTCACCAAATCAGCTCAAGATGCAGCCCGCCTTCATCCATCCTTTTCAAAATTGCATGGTTCATCATAAATCTTTCTCTGAATTAAATGTCATCTTGTTCCTTAGGTGGTAGATGCCCTATACATACAGTGGCACTGATCAAAGTAGAAATAATTACACATACAGTATGGCAACAGAAAAAAGTGGCATTTGATCTTCAAACTGACATTTACTAGACAGATTAAAAAAAATAAATTCATTATTTTAATGAAAATGTTTCAACTAATGACAATCAACAATGGTTTATTTGTCAAAATGGACTCACCCATGTGCATAGCACACCAAAAATCCAGCATAAGTCAATGACCACAATCAATGAAGCTATAATATAAACATATCTCCAAAGACCAGACACACTAATCTATGTTACTATCACACTTAAAAGACAGCTACTTATCTGTAAAATCAGTCTGGGTTAGGCTTTTTTTCCTTAATTTTTTCCATACATTTCATTGTGCAATTACTAGAGACCTTAAGAGAGACAGATTTCAAGAGTGACACTGGTAAGTAATATCAAAATTTGGAGAAAGATGTTAAAAACAAACTCCTTTTTCATTCAGCCTCCTATACTTTAACATTTTTTGTGTGTTGCCAAAACAGCTGCCTCTCCTTAATATACAGATGAGCTCATGCTGCATTTCCATAAAAAAATAAAAGCAGCTTTTGAGTTCATTCCTTTCTAATCAGCAGATGGGGAAACTTAGAAACTTATTCCCCTTTGTGGCATGGAAGCAAAAAATCAATCATTATTACTGATGATTTCCTCCTCCACTTGCCATAGATCTTGCTACAGCTGATGAAAAACTGATGGAACTTGATGTCTGTAAGAACAATACTCTAAATGTACAGAATATGAAGTTTAAACTGTTTGCCTTTTTGTATAATACTTTCCATAAGCTCAACACAAAAAATGAGGTTAACTCCTCTTTGGGCATCATCCAGTTTAAGCTAGTTCTGTTTTGATCTGAACTCCCTCATAGTACATGGGAGAACGAGTACTCTTTCCTCTGCATGCATATCCAAACAGAAAAAGAGGGTAAACAATTACAGAGACACTGTGTGTTCTTCTGTATCTGGAGCACTACACTGTTGATAGAAGGGAATTAATTTAATACCATATCATACATTGATGTGTTACAACACTGCTGCATAAAATATGACCTGCTTGTGGATCTGAGCAGACGCTGGAATCAGTTTTGTGCAAGTTGAGTCAATAAATGATCTGGCCTTCAGTGTTTCCAGGGTAAATATTATGGTAAAGGAGGTGTAATTGCAATTATAAATTTAAAGAGGGACTCTACATCAATTATTTTACATATCAGAATTATTTTATTGGTCTGAGGGAGCCCTACTGAGCGTGTGAAACTGACTGTGTAAATGCTTTTGTGGCAGTAGAGTTGCACAAAGTAAGAAAAACTGAACTTGATGACATCACAAGGGTTACTTCTTGTTGGTGATAAGAGTACAGTTTGTCTCTCCATAACCTGTTTAATGAAAGCACCTAATTTGTAGGAGTAGATTCAGTTTTCAAACTCGTAGTCTTTAGCACCAACACAAAGCACTTTTGTGATGTTATAAGGGTCAGGTTCTTGAGACTTTGCATGTCACCCACTACAGCTACAAAAAGTCTTGATACAGTTGTTTTCACAGATTCAACTGAATAGTGATTCCTAAGACCAAGTTGATGTGATGCATATTGTGCGATGTGAAGACTGACGATGTGTAAAATTGGCGGTGTCCCCCTTTAATGAACCTTACTTGTTTTGGTTGATTCAGCAATGGCGTTCCAATTTCTACGACTCTTACATTGCTTCCAACATTAATAATTTGGTTAAGCTAATGCATGAAACGGGCGCTCCTGAGCACAAATCATTTAACTTCACCCACTTTACAAAATGATAATGTCTAGATGATCATGTGTGGGATGTAAAAGTAGTTTTGTAAAGTTCAACTGATGATTTGATTTTCTGCCTTAGAGAAAGAATTAGAAACTCCTCTGATGACCTTGGCAGTGTCACGTTCAGGTTTATACCAACACAAAATCATTTTAAGAGTTACCAGCGCACATAAAATCTGCATCTGCGCTCCTACTCAAAACTCTTTGCACGTGCCAAAATGCACTTTATGGAACTTTATGGAATTTCAAACTCTTTGCACAGACTTTTACTCCTACTCAGTTCAGTAAATGTGTTCTTTTGCACTATTCTCTGTCTTCCTGCACTTTATCTGATCCTCAAACATCTTCGTACATACCAAAATGCACAACCCCACTTTATGGAACCTTATGGAATTGTGAACTCTTTGTACAGATCTTTACTTTTACTTCAGTACAGTAAATGTGTTCTTTGCACTTGCACTATTGACTATTCTGTGTCTATGCTCCTGTTACTGCATTTATTGTCTTCGTGCACTATGTTAAATGTAGCACCAGGAGGTCCTGGAGAAACAGTATTTTCATCCCTGTGCACTTGTATATGGATGGTTTGACAATAAAGCTCTGATTCTGATTCTACATTTGCCATAAACCGTGATTAGCCTGACATTAGCGCTGCATTATTCTCAGTGGGAGTTTAGGTGACAGCCAGTAAAAATCAACTTGTTCATTAAGCAACACAGCCTTGATTATCAGCACCTGTGACCTACGTCAAGCCCGGCAGGCAAAAGCTAGCTAACACGCCTGGAGGCATGTCACTTTTGCCTTCAAAGTTGAACTGTAAATACATTTGTTAGTGGATAAAATAATAGGTGAGTTAATACTTAATAGAAAAAACTTGGGAAGTCTAACAGCTGCCATATCAGTCCCCCTGTACAGTCGCGTTGTCCTGTACACATGGTCATATTTCCTATGATATTTCATGAAGTCAATGCTTCATGCATCAACATTTTAAACAATACTTTAGTCAAACATGGTCTCAATAATGTTGTTTCCACCTTGAAACGCTATTAGTTCTTGGGCAGCTTTTATGCCTGAGATCAAAGAATAGTGTAGCTTCTGTTTTTACTCAACTGCATAAAAGATCAAGGCGTATAATAAGGCAAAGTGAAAGGTGATAGTTCAGATGATCAAAGTATTGGCAGGGCTGCAAGGGGTATGTCAAAGAGATACGCAGGATCCTGAAATCCAACCATCACATATTTCCTCTGTAATTCTGATTCTGATTCTGATTAATTGTATAATATGCACTTGATCTCTGCTCACATTCATTAGGTTGAGTAATGTCTATGTATGTTATCTGATATGGAACCATTAGATTGAGATGCTTCCTCATGCACTGTATGCTAATAATAATAATTAAAAAAAAAAAAAAATTNAAAAAAAAAAAAAAAAAAAAAAAAAAAAAAAAAAAAAAAAAGCTTGGAGACAAATCTAAAAGGTAAATCAGAGAGCCACTTCAGCTTTAGTCATATATTGAAAGGCTGAATCTGACAATAATCAAACATTCTCGTCATTATCATTGACCCCCTATTATAATGAAAGGGCATGCGGACACCACGGTGAGTCGACTCCTGCAGATCATCAATACTGTGAACTGTAGCAAAACAGAAATGAATGTATTGGTCATGTAGCCAGTCACAGTGTGCACAGCAAGAGAGCTCACACCTGGGGAGGGGGGGATATTAGCGCTTCATTTTCACTTAACCCTCCATGGCCAGCTTGTTGATGAGGGATCTGACATGCATGTGTTCTCCAAGCACCACGGATCTGTCAATCATATATCAGATATGCTGAAAGTATTGGAAAACTGTCCTGTTAGCTATTTATTGCTACATTATATACAGTACTTTAGTTAAAATTCCTCAGATGCTTTTTTCTCTCACTATCAACATTCGCAAATGAAAATATAAAGTTAAATCTGTCACAATTAATAGTGACAAAGGATGAGAGGATCCAGACTCAAGTGGGCAAGAACATGACAGTTGTGATGTCATATTCTTTTTCTAATCCAACAAGAACAAATTTTACATTCCTCACTCAAGTCTCATCAGCTTTACACACTATATGAAGAAGCTTTGATCAAGTACAATGTTCAGTGTTCAATGATTATTGCTGGCAATGATGTGGGTGGGGATCCTTCAGGGCCTAAAGCTAATTGTTGCCCCCCCTGGACCCCAAAGCACATTAATCCAGCCCAAAACATTGATGGAGCTGCTCACTGATACTTAAAACAGCATCAGAAGAGGTCATTCAGTGGTTAACATGACCTTTCTAGTGTATCTGCCTCACCGTTTGTGAATAATGATTGAAAATTCCTCAATTATTCATGTGGTTTCATAGACAGCAGGGTTCTAATTTGACTCTAATATTGCTCACACCCCTTTGACTAATTCTGTGAAGGTCACAGCAAAACACTGAAAATATCCATAACTTTCCAGAGTCTCTGCACCCACACACACACCCTTCTTAGTGTGTTAAAAAACAAAAGCTCAATGAGGGGAGCCATCTGGAGGAGGCATTAAAGCTAAGACCATACCAACAACATTGGACCATTCTAATCTCATCTAAAGTGGGAGATTGTCTGGCACAAATACTGTTTTTAATGGCACCCTGACAAATTTTCTGTAAGCTTATTACCACATTTATGCTAATTATGTGTTCTCTTCTAAAATAATATTTATAAAAACTCAATTCAATGTTGTAGATGCTGTTTTCTATGATCTTCCACCAACATGTAAAAACACAGACAGTACATAAGTAAAAACAAGGTCAAGCGAGATGAGTGGTTACTAATTGGTCTTAATGGTTTCATGGCTTCTTTATCACAATGATAAGATTATGCAAATTGTGGCATTTAAAATGCTGTGAAAAGGATGAAGAAATTTGTCAGCAGAAACAAATCTCCCTCACATTTCCTTTTCTTGAACATATGGCTGGAAATCATTTTTAGAACAGTTCAATTTTTGATGCAAACTTACATCTCAGTTATAAAATATGTAATATGTGATATAATATGGTGAACAGCATGATTCACAGTATGATTATTATGACAGTATGATGACACAGTATGATGATTTACAGTATGATTCAATAAATTCACAATAAAAGGCTGCAGTGATATAGAATATTATGTAATGCAATTTTTCTGTTTATTTCATGATATGATTCAGTCATCTCACAGAACTGCAATACAGTCAGGTTGGCAGTGATGTGTATTAGAGGTCACGATAACCTAAATGTTGTTGCACAGAGTATTAGAATGTCATACGCCCTCGTAACTGCTGTTGTAGCTCAAAAAGCTGAATTGTGTTGCAGTTTCAAAAGCAGACAGGGAGCGGAGCTTTTCACCCTTATGTGCCAAGTTTTTGATAAGCACAAGAGACATCTTAACCACTTGTCAGTCAGCTTTCGTAGCAGAGGGGGCCTGAAGACAGCCGGGCCGGCAAAACAAACAACCAGCACGCCTCAATCTAACCCATCTTGTAAATAAATAGACAAACAGCAGAAAAGGGAGGAAATAACCACGCTGTTCAACCTGCAAAACTCACACCAGCACATCAACCAATTCAGAATCAAGACAACCAAATGATGCTGTGCTTGTGGTGGCTCGGCCCGGTGAAGTGTAAATAAGCATTTCCACGCTCGCCATTGGGTGTATAACATGGTGTCAGGTAGCTACACTGAGTGTAGAGGGGGGAGCAATCAGCCAACCTTCGCCTCGCTGAGATGGAGGGCCGCCGTCGTACACACAAACAACCAATCACCGCGGGACAGTGACTGATGTCTCATCTCGCTTTGAAATCTATCACCCAAACCAAGTGGCTGTCGAGACATTGCCTGACAGATTGTTAAACTGAGCTTAATATGCATCACCTTGGCAAATAGTTCATTAATTCTTTATTATGTGGGTATGAGTTGTTTAAACCTTTGTTCCCAGCAGTGCTCAGTACAATGTTTCAGCAGCCACACATAGTATTTAAATATTGTATTCATGATTATTATTATTGTATTGTATTGCTGTATTCTACTTGGTTTGATCCTTAAAAAAAACAACAAAACAAAACAAGAGAAAACATGTAAAGTAAAAAAAGTATAATTACGTCCCCATTTATAACTTGCAATAAAATGTGATCTGTATCCAGATCCATATAAGTATATGTATATATAAGTATATCCATATATGTATCCATATATAAGTATATCCATATATGTATCCATATAAGATGTGAACACAAGATCAAGTCAAGTTTATTACTTATTATTAAGGTGTACATGTATGCAGAAGCAAATGTGACTTATGATCGGAAGTCAGTCACAGCTAAATGACACATTTGTGAGATACAAATCTCACAAGTCCATAAATTGAAAATATTCCCCTGCCTTGTAATTCCAGCTCCATTGCTCTCGTTAATAAAGTTATTTTGAATCAGAATTTGTGACTTGACATAAATGGGTACCTGCACCTGGAACACGGACAGCAACAGCCAATGCAAACAAGTTATTTGGAAAAAGTGGATGGAAGCTCGTCCATGAAGCAGGTGAAAATATGGGCTTTAATAGCATAATGACCTGCTGATCCGATGACAATGCAGGCAGAATCCAAAAAAAAAAGAAAAAAAAGAACACTTTTAATGCAAGGTGTAAATGCCAGTCCTGACACTGGCTACCATTATCCAGAGATGTTTCTGGATACAGAGAATAAACTTTAATGCAAGATATTAAATGAGCCTGTGCAATAAAGAAAAAATAGAAACAAAATCTCCCTGACGGCTTCCTCACATCGTGGTCATCTATTAAAGCAAATATTCTAATTGATTTCGTATTTATTAATGAACAGCAGGTAAATATATGAGAGAATGAGAAATGAAGGCAAAAGATAGATGATATGTGGTGAGAAAATAAAATTTCCTTGCGACTCAACACTTCATTATCAAAAATCCAAAGCAGCTGAACTTGGAAGTGTCGTGAGGCACCAGTCTGGTTTATTCTTAGATCTGTGAAATCACATTGCATCTTGCCAGTGTCATTTATTTGACTTCACCCTCACCCTTCAAAGATTACTGAAACACTGAATAATACAAGCAGCCACTGTCTTCCTGCCAGGATTTGAAAGCCCCATGATATTCCTTAGCCGCTTGTTTCCACAAACACCTATTTTGCTGCAAAGAGTTACGAAGGAGATCACACTGAATTCAGTTAACATCATTTTTTAATATGCTTTGGCGCTCTGACAAACACCACATCCTGCATAAACTATGACTTATATGAGGCAAGACCTTGCCAAAAAGGCCTGAATGATGAATGCCAACACGACATGAGCTGCATTCCCTACAAACGCAGGTAAAGCCACCCAAGGGGCAAACATCACTTAATTCATCCACCATCTTGACAAGTTGTTCCTCATCCCCACATTTATATGTCCTCCTCGACTCCTTGTCCCCTCCCTCTGCTGGCTGGGGAAGTCACAGAAAAGGGGCGCTTTCATGGCGAGGGTTATTTTTCTTCTCTGATCTCTGTCTGATAAGTGTGTTTGCTCTTTTGTGTCCGAGGCTACTCTTAATCAAGAGGAGGTGGAACGTACAAAGAATTTGGAAGGGCAGCTGATAAGGAAAGCATTTGCTAATTTTTTTTTTTTTTTTTTTTACACGCAGCGTTACAAACGATAGGCAATTTTCATTGTAGGAGAGCTAGATAAAGAGGGTGTAGCACATTAATGCAGATGTATTCTGCTTTAGCTTAAAACAAAAGCGATTCAGTGAAATTATCTTTTTGCCTGGATTCCAGTTGTTAATGAAACGATAGCATCACTTTTGGGAACAGTATAAAATAAGTCTACGATATTGTTGTACATGAAATACATGATCAATCATGGCACAGTTTTCTTGTATTGTAGCTAGTTAGGCATGATCATATAATGGATCAAATGCATCAGAGTGCAAATCTATAGTATGTGCCTACAAGCGCCAAAGATGCAAGTGAAATGCAAAGAATGACAATCATCCTGATCCCTGTTTGCAGTGCAGGTCTGTGACGGGCTTGAAGCGGATGCTAATTTAGCATTTCAAAGCCTTTCCGCTGTTCACATCTGACTTTATACCTGTAATCGCCTCTCACAAATATATTTTTAGCCTGTCAGATTCTGCTGTCCCCACTGGCTTCTTCCTGAGGGAAATAACCATTCCCGGTGCTGACATCAACAGTGTGTTCTTTATAGATCAAACGGGGCAGGTCCTGAATTGCCAAAACCCTGAGGATCTGTGCTGCCAAATACATGAACTATCTCCCTCAATACCTGGTCAGCTATCACCAAAGCCTGAAGGGGGTTTCCTTATTTTTGTAAGATATACCAAATTCGTGACTTGATTGCAGAGGAATAATCTGATATCTTGCTTGTTGGAGCCAGTCACGCACTTGCTTTCTGGAGATCAAATTAAGCTTTCTTTATTTAGATTTGAAGCTTTCTGACTCCAGCCCACTCTCATCCTGTAAAACACCCCAATTAAGAGAAAAGTATTTACATATGGGCCTCTGCTCAATTCAAACAAAGACCTAATCATAGAGATTCACTGTGTATCTGCACTTGGCAGATGGGAAAGCGTTGGCCTGGATTCTGAGGAGAAGTTTGCTCCACTTTCTCTCCACTTTTCACTGGTCTGAGTGCTTTGTGTTTGTTGCACCAAAATCAGACATCAGCACATTTGTTTAATGTGGAAATGAACTTTCATCCTGTCATGCTAAATTTAACATGGTGCAAAAGCAACCGTTTCTAGGAGCTGAATGGTGGCATTTCTCATTTTAGAAGCCCTTTGTGGGGAAAAAACAGAAAACGATTAATAGAAGATTTCTTCCTGAAGCCATTTTTTACAAGTCCCATTGAAATGTAGGCCCATTGAGGAAGCTTTCTCAGAAATGTGTAGGCCGTTTCATTAAAAATTCTTTGTAGGTTTTCACTAAACACCAATTGTAGCATGAGAAAAATTATTGCAAAACACTGAATACATCATTGATGTATGTATGAAGGGATATTTGTAATCACATGTAAAGAAGGGAATGAAGACAATATCTGGCGCCTGGACTTCTGTTTCTTTTTTTTTTGTTTTCACTCTCTACAGAGGTCAAAGGTCAGGGTCACCTGCAGTATGGTACTAACAGAGTTTGCTCAGACTCTGGGTTATGCTTGGATGCATGGAAGCATGGTGGCTTCATGCAAAGATGTAGCTTTGACTCAAATAACAAAACTGTTCAGAAAGTGAATAGTCAAGCACACTTTAAATGTCCTTGTAATTTTATATACTGCATATACAGTACATGCAGTATTTGTGTGAAGGTTGTTCAAGACTTCAGTGCGAGCGAACAGAAGCCGGCGTTTCCATTCCGATCTCTCAACAGACAATCGTTCCCCATGGGGTTAATTATCTACGAGTGATGAGAACAGCAGAAAGGGCGCGGTCTTGATGCATTCTGAGCATTAATGCACACTGTCAGTCAGAAAGAGATAAAGGAACAATGCTTCACGGCATGTTACAGATATAAATTCATGCAAATTATAAAAATGAAAACCGATTTGTGATCAATTCCTCAAACACTACGGCGTCAAGGTAGAAGCAGCTTTTCCTGTCATAAATGTTCAGTGCTTGCATAACAACACCTTTATTATTCATGTTTCCTTTTCAAGTGTCCTCCTCGTTAATCTCGGCTAATTATGGCTGTAACACTTTGGAGACTGTATAGGAATGTAAACATACATATAGAGAAACATTCCCTCAAAGATGCTCCAAACAACTCGTGATGTATAAGATGCCCTACAAAACACACAAGCTTGTTTGTGCTCTTGCATATAATCCATATATTATTTACTTTGCATCTACTCGCTTTATTGTAAATCCATTTCAGGTTTGATTTGTTGTTTTCCAATCTAATAATGTATCAAATTTTAATTTATATAGCAGGATCAGTCATTAAAAGAGGCAATAAAAGGAAAAACAGTAGATAAAAAGACCACAGAGACCAATGCATGTGCAGATAAAAATCAGGATAAAGAAAAACAAAACAAGGGAGGTGAATAACATTAGTAAGGAGGTAAAATTATACTCATAAAAAAAAGAAAAAAAAGAAAACATCTTAATTGGACTGGATGCCAGGCTAAACATTACACATACAACCCTGACAGAAATGCCATTTTACTGACACTAAAAAACATTTTCTTTACTTTTTTTAAGTCACAGTAATGAAATGAGAACACTGAAGACTTGATTAAAATGTCACAAAACGCATCAAGAGGAATTATTAGCTTCATTAAGTTTTATGCTCATCAGGATTAGCAATAATAAAGATTATGTTAAACATATCTCAGTGCTTTATCCTACTAAATATACAGCTACTGGATCTACTCGGTACAGTTTTATAGATAGATTTCGTGATTTCTTTTGGCTAAACACACACTGGTGATCACACTGTCAATATCAGCACTTCTATAATTAGCTGTTAGGTTAACTGTAGCAGCAAGAGTTCACCGCAGAGACAATGTGTACTTCACTAACTTCAATAAAAACAGTAAATTCCCTGTGCGACCAGCTGGCAGGCTGCTGCTTTCCTCTTGGAAAGTAAGTTAGAAAATTTAATCAGGTTGTTTGTGATCCAGTTTGCACGTTAACTACTGATATACCGAGCATTGTGCAATTACGCGGCATGGTAAGACTAATTACATTACAATACTAATTACATTCCTTAGGGCTGCAAGGAATTTTTGGCTGTCATTTCCATAGACAACTAAGATCCAAGGGGCTGTGTGTGCATAATTAGTCCAGAATAGGGTGTGTGTATTGGATTACACTGTACTCACCCTTCTCTGAGCTCTTTTTCTTCTTTTTCACCCATATTGATTACAATAATGCATGCTGATGACTGCGTGCTTTCTCAACAAGCAGATCAACAAGCAGATTCCATACAAAAACATGTTTTGCTGGAATGCTAATCTATATAAGACAAACAGGGTATCATTTGCTTTCATTTCCAGAGTGAAAGCCTTATTATTCTGGTTCTGCTGTGTGACACTTCTGGGTTGTGTCCCAGTAGAGAACCTCGCAGAAACTGGGTCGAATGTTAAATCAGCTGGTGAATCAGGAACAGAGCAGGAAAGCTTCAAAGGGAGGTTTGATGTTCTCAAAAAAAGGTGTGTTGGTAACGGCATTTTCTTCTTTCCTATGCATAGTTTCATCGTTAAGACAAAACTGGTGTTAATAGTGAAATATCTCATAATGATCTCAACAAAGTGCTGGCTGAAAAACTTACATAAGCCAGCCTACATCTACTGTTGAGGGATTTGCATGTAAAAGTATTCCTGGGGTTTTCATGCTTTCGAGAGATCAGTGCAGAATGATCTTGATGATAATATTCAAATATATGTGCACATAATTTTCAAACACTCAGCACAAGTCACCTCCAGATGTATCACCTCTGAGGCTCCATCTTGACAGCGTCAGGATGGAAATTGGTCCCTGATATGGTGTCTCTTCAGCCTCCTGATGCACGTTATTCTCAGCTCTGATCAGGCCGAGCTTTTCTACCGCAGTGCATCACTTTATCTACAGTAACTAGGGCTGGAAGAGCATTTTCTGTCACATATATATATATATATATATATATCTCACTACATATTCTCGTTTCTACTTTAGGTAATAGAGAGGTAGGTTGCATGTCGCAAGCAACAGGGTTAGTGTTGTCTTTAGAAAGCAGCTCAGACAGGCTACAGGCTCTTCCAATTACAGTATGTCATGACAATTAGCAAAGGGAGGTGCCTCAGGTTTAACCTGAGCTGATCTCCAGTGTGTCCAGTCAAAGAGAAGTGGATGCAAGAAAACCAGGATTCAGTCTTATCTCTTCTTACCTAAAGAAAATTATAATAATAATCTTATTTTATACACTCGATTATTAGATAATTGATCTTTGTCTCATATTAATGTTAGGATTTAAGGAAATTTCAAGAATCAGATCAATTTGAAGAATTCTTAACAAGTAATTTTTGTCAGTCACTGATTCCAGAAATTCTGATTTTCTTAAATCAAGTGAAAAAACTACAACTTAATTTGCAAGCAAAGTCAAAAGACTTTGCTAGTCAAAAGACATGCATCTCTGGTTGTACCATTATTGTAACCACTACATCCAAAGGTAGAACAAGCTGTTATTTGAATGTATTTTGATCTTCCTGAATGATTACAACACTGTCTTCATTTACGTACATCGCCTGCTCCTTGGAATTAAAAAACTCTGGTTGAAAAGGATGTCTTTCTTTTGGGGAAGATGAAACAAACTGATCTCTTTATTAAAAAAAAAGAAAAAAAGATGGAATCACTGAACACTATATCATTGAAACCTGCATTTTCCAAAGGTTTGACAAATTCGATGTGCTTTACAGGCCTTGATAATTAGATGTTACAGTTCACTGGTGCATAACATGTTTTGGCTCCTGGTGGTATGTTGTTCTTGGAGAAGTTAAGACCTCTACTAATACCTGTCCAGATGGGATACTGTCAGAGTACTGTCATGGCAGCTGTATCTGCAATGTCAGGTTACATTTTAATCTACTAATCTCTTCCAACGAAATGTTTAAGCAAAGTTACTTGATGCTGAAATTTTGCAACAAGAAAAACTCTAACTGAAACGGCAACTTGGTTTATATTTTAGAGCTTGTGAGTTGGCATGTAGGGAGTGTTCTCGCTGATAACTGTGTGAGTACAGCAAAGGATTTACAATAATCCAAAGGACAATATTTAAAATACACAGTCAAACATATAAAGTTTTCGAAATACAATCTGATGGTCATAGACGTGATTAGCTATCTTTTATGAAAATAATGCTCACAGACAGAGGCTATTATTTTCTATATTAGGACACCTTGTAGTGTATGACTGTGCTTTAATCAAAGGCAACAGAAAAAGTGTGTCCGTTTGCAGTCACTTTAAGACATGATTTGATTACCTGCTATTTATGGAACTTTGCACACTGATTTAGAACATACGTTTGTAGTGTCCTGTTATACAATTTTATAGCAGTTTGTCAGGGCCATGGTATATTTATGCATATATGTTAAAGGTCTCCACGGCAAGAAACTGAGACATAAAACCAAGAGTTACCTTCATCTTTTAGGAATGGGCTTTTCGTTTTGGATATATTAACATGGCTAGGAAATTCAGGAACTTCTTGTCTTGAACATCTCTAGTCACAAGCACATTCAACCACATGTCAAAATCCACCATCAATAAAAATAATCAAGCCTGAACCCAAACAGAGTCCAAAGATGTACGTATGAAAATGGCCCTAATCAATTTAGGAACTACCAGTCTAGAACCCCAATGCAGAATTAAAAAAAAAAAAAAAAAAAAAAAAAGGATGGACTTTATGCAGACATGCACTCATTGCACCATTTGTGATGCAAACAAGCATCTAAATGCATAAATCGTCAAGTTTCAGATTTTTAAAATTTGACTAAGGTGCCTCGTAAGGGAACCAACTACTACACCACAGTCTGCATTGTACATCATCATATCAACAACCTGGAATCACGAGAGGAAACTATCTCAATGAATGTAGCCAAGGTTGGTAGTGCATTACTACTGGTGATGAATTACAGAGATCCTGAGCACCATCAGGAAAAGTACAGTATCTAGAACCAGAGCTGGAGAAAAACAGGAGAGTTGGGTAATTCCAGGATCTGACACAACAAATGTATTATACAAGCCTTATCTGAGCAGGGAGAACTGGATTTGGAGCTGGAGCTCAGCAGATAGAGGAAGCACAAATTGCTGCAAAGGTCCATAGCAGTCAGGCACAGAGCGTACAGTGAGCACAGTACCTGATGAGGTTGTGAGGCAGTACATCAGGGTTAGTCACACTGATCAATCTCTCAGGGAACATTCATATCGCAGGGTAATGATATTGAAAATGCGACGTGGTTGTGCTCAGAATTGCATTGGCAAAAATGGTGATTATTTGAATATTGCACCTTTAAGGGGATCTTTCTCTCCGCATCAGCAGTGCTTGTTGTTGAATTTCAATGCCAAGAGTTCAACGTCATAACTGAATAAAGATATTAAATAATTAGATCAAGGAATGGAACACAGGCCAACAAATCTAAAAAGAATTGCTGTCCTGCATTATGTATTCCCCTGCATTTAGTATTACTCTGGAATGATTTTAGGAAACAAATTTATCCTCAACACGTCCTCCATTTTACATGAGACGAGAATAATAGCAGTATTTTTCAAAGGAATTGTAATTAGGCTGTACACCTCACAGCTCAATGTGCTGATATAATTTAATAATAGAATTCAGCTGAGAAATCCCTCTGCTTTCCTGCATTTGGTGCATCATACATTTTGCACATTCGTATTACAAAGTTAAAAGTTCCAGAATCAAGCAAGCAAATTCTGACTTCTCACGCAGTCTTCTGACTGATAGAAAGACCACAGACACGGTTGATATTGTTTCTTCGCTTGGGAGGATGAAGTTATTTTTGACACTTTTTGCCAATAAACAACAGTTGGGGGTAAATAAAAAAAAAAAAAAAAANAAAAAAAAAAAAAAAAAGATTTTGCATATCTCAGAGGCTGATTTTCACATCAAGAAAACATGTCTTCAGTCGTCAAGCTGCTTTGTGAGCCTTCTGAAGGGGCCACAGACAAATACGCTTCACAACACAACGCCCTACAGCAGCTTTTTTTTTTGTTTTTACACCCTCATCTCTTTTTTTTCTCTCAATCGTAACTGCACCTCAGCTGCAACTTTAATTTTATGCTCACAGGAATTACTGATTCAAAATTTAGAGGCTTTTAATTGGCCAGAATGAGAAGGGGGCTTACGGCATGCAACATGTGTGCTATGTACTGTAGGAAGTGCCAGAAGGTAGGCATGCATCATTACTATGAGGTAATGGGGCGGCTGCTAAGATCCTGCTCTAAATTGTTTAAGTCTTTTCATGTAGCACGGTAAGCATGTTTGTGTGAATTAAAGGTTTGTAAAAATGTATTTTTTATGCGTAAACTGATTAAAGTTTATTGTTAAAAGAATTAGTGAAGGATAAAGCTCTTATCGCTTCCACGATACCCCAAAAGATCAAGAGATGGATTTTCACAATGCATCAACCTGATGGCAAATTCAGGCCCATCATGAAGCTCAATTTCCAAAAATATGCCACCAGATTATTTGATATTTAACATGGAACCGATATGGACCCATAGCTTCTGTTCTGCAGCATAAAAGCAGTCAAGACCCTGCATTACTCATGCAGCCACAGTAACTTTGGCCTATTAATTTTGTTTCAGGATATGAGTAATAGCTCTGCCACTCTTTGTGTGGCCATGAGGGTATTTACTTTTGATTTCCTAATAATACGTAAGAGACTTCAAATTATCTACAATGCAAAAAAATTCCCTATAAGAAAAAAAAGTCTTGAAATTTTCAAAAGTCCTTCAACCCTGATAGAGCCACACAACATATATTAACCTTTCATGCTTCATGCTAGTTTCAAGTCAGCTCAAGCTAAAAAAAAAGAAACAAACAAAAAAAAACAAAACAAAAAAAAAAAACNAAAAAAAAAAAACAAAAAAAAAACACATACTGAGACAAATTCAGACCATCTATCTTGGAAATTGTGTAATAATCAAATAATGTAGACCAGAAGGTGCTTGATGAGATTATTTTTCATTGGATAAGAAAATAGAATTTAATAACCTTAAAACAAGAGCTTGAGACTTGGCTTTTGGAATTCAGCTGTATTACTTAACTGGTGGTGTCAGTGTCTTTACTCAAACCTTAACCTGCTCATTTAGCTGGTGAGCTGTAAATGAATGGTGCGAGTCCAGCCCCATCCTCACGTAACTTTCCATTAGCTGATTTCTACGTCTGTCACACTTTTACCCATCACTGGCTCCACTCTTTCCTCACTCGCTCTCCTGCCATTTAATCAATATGGATTTACAGCTACAGTCTTCCAGGGAGCACGACAAATGATTAGCAATCATTTTGTTTAGGCTGTTACCGAGGGAAATCTAAGTCTCTTAATGTCCAATATAACACAAGGCAAAGTGAGGAGGAAGGGAGCTCTCCGTCCTTATCTGCTGATCAGCACTTTGCGTTATCCCACTTCAAGTGATTAAGATTCAGTAAAGTGGGATGTTTATGGCAATTTCAGCCACTTTTTTTTTTTTAAATAACTGAAGTTATTCCCTTCTTTGATGCATATCAATGAGCAGCAATAGAACTATATTTCATCAGTCAGTGTGGAATGGCAAATCATACAGCTTTTTGGCCATCAAATATCCAGCTCAATTCCTCATGCCACATGATTTGTTAAAAAATTTGGATAAATCATATCATAAACTGCTATTTCAAAATATTGTGGAAAATATAAAATTGTATACTGCTGGGGTTTTTTTGTGTGTGTGTGTGTGTTTTTTTTTAACTGTTTAAAAAGGGAGTTATTATGTTTTTGTTATTTTATCTCATTTCTCAATTCATTTGTTAAAATGCTGATGGAAACAAACTACTAGGATCTTTGAGGATCTTTATGTGTAGTCAATAAAGATCCTGGCAAAAACTGACATTTTAATGATCATTGGAGATAATTTAGTTCTTTTTACCTGTATTTCTCAAGAAAATAAACTACAAAACAGGATAAAATCTATATAATTGCACAGCTGCAGTGAAACAACAAACATAACCAACCACCAAATTGTATTTATGCTTTAGTTTTGCCTTTGTGGACACTTTTGGAGCTGCTTTACCAGATGCTGACCATGCTCTAATTTAATGTAAAAACACTGTATGAGACAACAAGGGAAAAAGTCAATAATTATAATAGAAAGCCCCTGAGAGATCTTGGAGACCATTAATAATAGGTATAATTTCCCCACTGGCCACTCTATTGCAAAAATGTTTGACAGATTACTTTCCCATGCTGAATGAAATGAAAGAGCAGCACACATGAACACAAACATTGACACAGAGCAAGGAAGCGATACCTCATCAGATGCATGTATTCAAGAAACTGAGCACTGAGTTGTTTTAAAATGACAGTTGCTATTATCTTGCTGATGCCATGAGCAGAAGTAACAAAATGCATTTATTCAAGTGTTAAATAATTTGCCTCATCTTTCACCACATTTATCTCACAGCTATACTTAAAGCGGACATATTACGCTCTTGTTATTTTACCTCATTTTTACAGTATAATATAGCAGGAAGTGTTTTGTCAAAGTTGCAAAACTTTGACGATTCAATTCCTGTAGAAATGCATCCAATAAAATAACTTCAACTGACTTGAAAGCTTCACTTCTGATCAGCTGTTTACTTCTGTAATATGTTTACACCAACATGTACCATGTGAATCTACACATCTGGTTACACACACTCACAAAGAAACTATTGAGCAAATGTTGAACCATCAACTGTTTTGCAGTCCGTGAGTGTTACCAACTCTGACCAGTCAGGAAAAAAAAAAAGAAAAAAAANAAAAAAAAAAAAAAGCAGCCTGTTTTCACTCACTGTGCATAGTGGTGCAGCAAGGGAGAACAGAAGTGGATGCATATGTTTTCTGCATATTATAGCATAGGAAAGTAATTCTTGACATTAAGTACTTCGACTAAAGTTTTACTTTTAATACTTCTTAACTTTTACTTCAGTAGAATTTTCCATTGTGGTATTATTACTTTCACTTGAGTAAATGATTTGATATAGAGAGATAGAGAACAGACTGATAGCATTTTATTGGCTTTTACTTTTTTACTTGCCCCACACACACACACACACACACACACACACACACACACACACACACACAACCAAAGTCTAAAAACATGCTGGTTATTAATTTATGTTGTCAGTTCTATTCATGCAAAATCCCTACGCTATGTGTAACAAAACAGGCTTTCAATTAGCATGAACAAAAACCAAAATAAAAATAAATTAATAAATAAAAAATAAAAAGCAAAGAAATGTAGAAGTTGTGCAAAGTCAAGCTCAACATTATGAAAGCCCTGAACAGTGAGCGCACCCTCTTCTACAATTTCTACAAAACATGGGAAATAAAAAGCAGGTATGTCAGCAAGAAAAGGACCAACTCCATAGAGCGATGAGCGATGACCAACTCCAGGTGAGAGCGATGAAGAGGAGGGGCAGATGCTAAGAAAAGAGATGGTGCTGGAAACCGTTAATGAATGGTTATTGGAAACTCTGGGCGGACTCAGCGTTGAAATGCTTACTCGTTAGTGATTAATGACTACTAGGCCGCTGTAATAGGTACCACTGGGACCTCAGACACTGGCACCTTTTTATAGAATGGCCCCAAAAAAAAAAAAAAAAAAAAAAAAATAGTATGGCCCCAAAAGATAAAAGATGAAGTCCCCTTTACAGTGCTTCTTCAAGTAAAAAAAACAAAAAAAACAAAAAAAGAAAAAACAGAAAAAAGGTCTCAATGTGGCCCAGGGAGCTACACTCATATCATAATGTTCCTTTTCTCCCTACAGCAAAAGAGTTTTGTCAAATCAACTGAAAAAAAAATTAATCACATGAAACACCTGAACTTTTTGCTGCTCAGCAACTTTGAGGCACTGTAAGTTAGACAGTTGCATCTTCCAAGTGCCATAATAAAGAATGCCATTAAAAAGATTTTTTTTTTTTTTTTTTTTTTTTTACTTTTTGGTGTTACGGAGCGCCAATCACAAGGTTGCAAGCTTCAGATGTTACAATCAACAATTTTAAAGGTGAGTTTGGACAAATGAAAGGTTCAGGCGACAAATGAATGAATGCATGTATCCATCTTTTTGTGCAAACATGCAGTTTAAATTTGGTTTTAGATGTGCATCTGCAGCTGAATTTGCATTGCAATTCTATTGTACACAGAAATAAAAACTAATTTCTCACGGATTCTCAGTGTCTTTCATAAGATTGACCCCTTTAATGGTTTAAAGAGATCTCTTCTAAATTTTTAACGTGATGATTTTAAAACACTGATTCGGAAACTAACACTTGTATGTGTATGACCGCAATGCATGCAGTGACCAATAAATTATTCATATCTCTTTTGTTCTACACATTACCTATTCCTCAGAGTAAAGAACAGAGTGCATCTCGGATTCCTATTACAATCCATTTGACTTTAAAACAACTTTGACTTGGAGTGTGTGTGTGTGTGTGTGTGTGTGTGTGTGTGTGTGTGTGTGCGCGCGCACACTGCTCAGGATAGGGGAGTAACTTTATATCTTAGCTGCTTTTTTCCCCAAATAAACATACATCTTTGCACTCCATTTTCTGCGGAATACATAAATTCAAAGAATTAATCTTACAGCGTTCCACACTCAGTCAGGCAAAGAAATTCAGAAATGAATTAATCAGCCCAACACTTTTGCCTTGTTTGCATATTTCAAGGTTATTTTAAATTGATTACATGTGAGCAAGATTGGTTAAACAGGGAATATTCACGATGAAGAACAAACACCAGCAGTTTTGTTGGTTTTGGTTTTTTCAAGCGCTTGAATCAGGAAATTTTTTAAGGTTAATGTATAAGTTCATAATGTAGGTGATAAAGATTCCAATTTAGTCTCAATTTGTTTAATTTCCATAGTACTAGAGGGATCTTCCGATTTGTAAATGTGCATTCTCTGTTTCTGCATGATAATTAAATTAAAAAAAAAAAAAAAAAAAAAGCATTACCAGTAAAATTACTTCTTGCAGTTAAAGCAGCATAGCAAGGACAGAGACTGTTCTTTAGAAGATCAAGTTTCAAGCATCCACCCTGCTGAAGTGTTGCTGAGCAACACACTACAGCGATAAAAATACAAGTTATTGCTTTCATTGCAATTATAATTTATTTAACAATACCATTTTCTGGATGTGCAATTTTCTCTTTGTTCTCATGCAAGAAGGATAGCTAATGAATAAGTTTCGACAAGCATAACAGTTTTAGTGAAGGTAAAAGGTATTTGGATCATTAATAAATGTGAAAACCTTGCAATCAAAATGCAAATTTCATCATTTTAGAATCAGGATGAGTTGGGAAATGATTATGTGTTGCTGAAATTTATCACCCAGAACCAAAACGCCACCATATTTCACTATACTAGTTCAATGTCAGATACATAATTCTAATTCTTTTATAGTGGAAACAAATATTCTTTCCCAGAATATATATTTATATTATAAGACATGGTGTTCATTTCCAAGGCCAATAAAAATTAAATTTGCCCTATGGGATCAATAAAATATCTTCTATCTTCTTTTAACTTTGAACTGCTGTAACAATTTTCTCATATTGATTAGGCGATTCACATGTCAGCTGTGAAACGAGTCACAAATAGGACTCAACTGAGATGTAAAATCAGGTGTGTGTGTGAATGGACTATGCTCACACTTGCAAACACACAATCTTCTATCAGCCTGACAACACTACATTATTTGTACATAAACTGAGTTATCCTGCTACATCCTCTCTTTCCCCAGTTTACTCAGTATGAAATAATCCTGTATTGTCCGCTTGCAACACACAAAGCCAACCTGCCCGCAGGCTTCTTTGAAAAAGGCCTTTTCATGAGGTCGGTACAGGAGAGCATAAAAAGATTTGGCTCCAAGATTAATTGAAAAGGGACCTTTACAAGAAATGAGAGGAGGACAGTGTGATTGTCCCAAACCTGAGCCAGATAATAGCATCTTGGCTGCAGGGATCCCTCTGGAGGTGTCTCTAAGCCTCAAACAATGGAAGAAAAATAACCTTGCATTATAGCCCATGCTGACATTAGGCCCACCCAGCAAAGATTGCTACCATTGTGCAACCAAGGCAATCTTAATTAGTTTTGACGTCACCACCCTGCTGATTGTATTGATCTCGCTCTGAGGTTTGTCCCTTGAGATAACAATTTGTGAAGAGAACTTGCAGTTTGAGGTTTGCCAGCCATGATCAATCAGCACCTTCTGGGAATTCAGCTGCTTCTGCTAAACGGGTAAGCTGGAAATCATACGTTGAATGTTCATAACGCTGCATAAAAATGATCATGCAGTTACCAAACTGATGGAATACTTTGAATCCTCTGAATTCATCTGTGGCAGAACTTTTTGTTTCACTGTCTCTGGCCAGCATGGCTTGTTCAAAGACAAAGATTCAGCTGACAACAATCACATGCACAATCTCCATGCAAATCATTGGCCTGCTTGGCCTTCTATTGTCAATTTTAACAATAAATGTATAAAATTTTTCCACCCATTTAATGCTCAGTTCAGCACCTTCTCCAACACGTCCAAACTAAGCTTTCAAGGTGGATGTAAAAAGAAATCAAGGCCGTAAGTCAAGCTGCCATCTGCTGCCACACCTGCGTCATTCCATCTTCGCCAGCCCAACCGACCTCACCAAAGCCATCCCTCACCGCTCTAAGGTCCTGTCATACATTCTTTATGATGGCCAGATAACCAGGCACAGGACTGGCCAGGAATTTCGCTCGAAGGGAAGAGGTGAGACGAATGCAATGCTGTCAGTATATCACAGGAGACAGGGACAGATTTGATGATCGAGGCCTGAGTGAGATGGGTTTAAGCAGCAGCATCAGCAACCTGTTTGTGGACGCCATGATCCTGATGGATAAGCAATCTGCCTGAAACACCACCTCAACCCTGACACAATTAGATTCAGCTCCAACGAGACATGAAAAGATGGTTCTCTCTGACTGACTGGGAACAAAAAGCAATCAATTTAAAGGCAGTGTCACAGACAACTCTACTCACTGAGATTAAACTATATGGACCGTATTAGATTTACCATCCTGAAGAAGTAAAGAATGCCTTTATTTGGGACGGGCAGTTATTAGCTTTATTCCTAATTCCCCATGTTTTATTTGATGACATTTTATCAAAACGTTGCTTTGTGCTGTTAATGCAAACTCAACATATATTTCTGCATTGAAACATATTGTACTAGCCATGATAAAATTTGACATTACAATTTAAGACTATTAATTCCATCAGTACAATAACAGGATTAGCTGCTGATGAATTCAAAATTATCTTACTTTCTGCTTTTTTACGACAGCTAAATCAACACTTCCTGTAAATGTTTCATAATAAAAGCCTTCCAGCAGTTCAGGGGGCTTAAAGCTTTCATTGTGAAACATTTCAGGAAATGTAGAACTTCACCAATATCTCACCTTCAATTTTCAGTAGCAGGTAGAATAAGTAATCAGTAGTTAATTAGCAATTAAGATAAGTGATTTAGCAAAACAAATTCAGAGCAGTGGAGTGGTAAGTAGGTTCTGAGCATGTTGAAGAGGTGGGATTAATGCTGTGGAAGTGGACATTATGCTAAATTTACAATGTTAGCTATTACAGCGCAATAATTTTGCTTTGCTCATTATGTATTTGAGACCCAGCCATGATTTTATTTGAAAATTTACAGTACACATTTTTATATTAATATGTGTCGCTATATTTTCATAACAAGATTCACATTTTCTGGTTTTGCCATACATCATATCACTCGTGTGATAGACCATCTCTTAGCTCTGGAAAAGGTGTTCCATAAGAATGTTACACTATCAGTCATCAGGACAGGAAGAAGCCATTAGTAACGATCTCTGTGGACCATCAGCGAATGCCTTATGAACCTCTTGTCATCCCCACTAGAGTTAACCTTACATACCATCTCTTCCTTTTAGCAAGCTAAGGGAGGCATCCGTAGCAGCTGCAGCCTGCCTAATGGCAGCTGTATGCTAATGTCTTCCACTGAGTCAGCAAACGCAGCCAAGTTCATGGCTAGTCGCCACAGCTCTCTGTCCTCTGTGAATCCTGCTCTCAAACAGATCAAAAATATCATGGTGGAAGATAAGTGGACTATATGGAGATTTCACTATTTATTTATTTTTTGCAAATGCTTGCAGGAAGGTAAAATTACGGATTTTTCTTAAAAGAATTTGGATAGTGGTGTAAGAACTACTCCTTTACTTTACTAAGCAATAGTCTATCACAAGTGAAAGACCGACATTCCAAATTATGCTAAATATTAGTTTTGTATTGAACTGTTTAAGTGAGTTTCACTAGTACTGCAGCACTAATTAGTACTGAAGCAGCTGCTAATTAGCCAAACCGCATGTTTTGGCTATGCTCATTAACTACGTGACGCATGTTATTTCAGTAGTAGCAAGTTTGGTGCTGTTTAGAATTGTGTTTTTCTTGAATTATTTCTGTTTATTATGAGTTATTTACGTTTATTACAGTTACCATGAAATTTATTATTCAGACTGTTTAACTATGCTGATTGATATTATTAGAAATATAGTGCCTCGATCTGTGTTTTATTTGTTAATCATGGATGACTGCTTTCGTGCTTTAATGCCTACTTTCTGTTTTTTTTTTGTGCTTTATTCTCAGACCACACACACATACCTACACACATCCACATACCCAAACTGATACCCAACTGATATCCAACTTTAGCTTCAGTTTAGTTTCAGTTTCAGCATAACCATGCACAAACCTTCATTCCACCAAGAAATATGACTCCCTTTACTCAGCTCTCTGGCATTTCGTGTTCAGACACTGACAGCTGTGATGGTGATAATTTACACATTATTCATAGCCAAGATCTAATTGCACATATTAGACGTTGAAATAAACTCGCAGAGAGTGAAGGATGAGATGAAGTGGCTTTCATTTGAGGATAAAATAACTGAACACTGTACTTCACGATCAAGGGTCTCATTTTCTATTATTTTCAGCCACTTACTCATTCTTTCTTTGTCTCACTTTGTCTCTCACAACCTAACACACACACACACACACACAAAACCTCATGTTCCACATAATCTAGTTTATACAATTTATGAAAATAAGGTGAAACAACTTCGGCATGGTAAGCTCATTAATCAACAATCCATAGACATAATTTATCTGGTGCCTAGAACAGTGTGTGCTCGATGTTACATGTACACGCACACGTGCACGCAAACACACACACTGTGATATGTAAATGCAGACAGATGCTCTTGCATAACATTTGCAAGTCATTCCATACAATTAATAGCTATCTGAAATGGGAAGCCTCCTGTAAAGCAGATCCACCGACTGCTGTCACTATATTGCCTTGGAAAGTTTTGTCGTAACGTGTTAAGGGTGGGAAAAGTTAGTCTTAATGGCCTCTGGAAGTCATCCAAATAGTGAATGAGGAAATGACATGTCCTTTTTTTTTTTTTTTTTTTTNTTTTTTTTTTTTTTTTTTTGACCAGATTCTATTAAAAACACAAGTGCCTGCCAGCTTCCTAGCAATTCTAGACAGGCTTCAAGCCGTCAGCGAATCTGACCCTTGAGCTCCATTCCTCCACTTGACAAGGAGATGACACTGTGTCAATCACGAGGTGGTGCAGAGATTTTCATGAAAGTAGTCACGGCACTGCGGCCCACATGATGGCACAGGGATTCCTCACTGCCTTAACTACATGGAACGTGGCACGGTAATTTTATTAAGCAAGTCTGTTTGGTGGTATGTTAGGACGGATTCCTAGAATACTCTTTAAAGCTGCTATAGCTGATGTGACTCCACATACATTTTCAATCAAAACAAGATTAGCTTAATGCTCTTGTTATTGTTTCACTTTGCTGTCAAAGTATCATAAGACCCAAATACAGTACAGGCTTGATAAGTCCTAAAACAAAAGATTTACTAAGAGTTTTGATGTGCGAATAAACCGATTAGTTCAGAGGAGATAATGTCATTGTTATCGATCTCCTTCATGTTTATGCTAATTACAAATCCATAAATCTTTATAAAGAGATTTATCAAGTGACAGAATTAATCGTAAGCTATTCTGCTGGCTTTCTCCCTCATTCCATCTCGGGCTGGTTGATGTCCTATGGATTTAATGTTGTTAATGATGGATTTGCTCAGCAGAGTTTGCCAAAAAAAAAAAAAAAAAAANAAAAAAAAAAAAAAAAAAAGGAAATGCAGAAGAGAACTTTTTGAGGAACTAAGTGGACTGTATTCATTTTTTATTATTACTGACACCCTGCAGTTGTTTTTGCATGTAAAAGGGGTGAATTATTCAATCATGAAGCAGCTAAATATAAACAGATTAAATTTTGAATGTTTGTCAAAGAAGATCTCAGAGGAACTGTCAACGTAACCCAGTTTTAAATGTCGCTCTCATGCAATCATTTCATTTTGTTACACAATAGGACTGTAACAAAAAAGGGTCATGGACTACACTGAATCCTTGCTTAATTTTGGCATCATCTCTCTGCAACTGAGTTACTAACATTATATGGTCTCTATTACATCATTTCATGATGTACAAATTCTATTGGTAGAATATTTTCAAATTCTATTGGTAGGTAATTTTACTTGTTCAATATGTTTAGGGAAATGATTTGTTACACGGTGATGTCACATCTTTCTTTCACTTGCAGGTTGTTACAAAATTACATCAACTTCAATCCGTTGCAAGGCTGAGCGATTCTGGGCTGTTGCAGTTAACAATTTTAAAAATTGCAAAGGAATTGACATTAAATCTTTGGCCATCAATCAAAAACAATCTTCGATCACAGTATAAGTCACATCCACTGACGGCCAAAGGAGCACTCTTGGTACAAAATTCTGACACACTACACATCAATTAAAAAAGTGACATCTAGTCCATATCCCATGGAGAGGTACCTCAGATGCAAAACATGAAACATGACATTCAGGACTCCTGCATGGTTTTCATGGTTTTGCCATGGTAGGATCAAAACCCTCCAAACCAACAGGGAAGACAGAGCTGCTGCTCATTTGAGAATGACAGATCTTACACCTTTCTCTTGCTCTAATGGATTTTCTCTTGGAGCTCTGACAACTCAGCCAGTGACCCTGACACTGAGCAACAACTCTTGAGGGTCAACCTCTTCATCGCTCTCTCTGAGTTACTACTATATCAGGGAAATGGATTAAGTAATGTTTGTTCTGACTGGTTTGTGGTGTGAACTGACTGATGACGAATAAAGATGCAGGACCAAACATTTTTGAACATCATATAGACACCAAAATTAGACTGAAATCTGCATTTAACAACATTGATAAGAGACCTGCTGTAGATTATGCAATTGTCAATCAGTTTCCTCACACATTTAAACACTCCATCACTTTACAATCAGTGTGTACATTCTATGCATACATTTCCTCAACTGGTGTAAATTCAGCAAAAAAAAGTGCAATTAATTTCACCATGTAGTGTGTGCATGTGAACATACTGAATAAAAGATTGTTTAAAATATTGTGTTTAATGGATGCAAAGCAGAATTATTATTTTCACTCCTCATAAATTATTTTTGCTGTCCCTGGCTTAACTTATTGTCTGCTTCATCTGCTGTATATTTTACATGGTTCAAGGGAGAGACGCAATATAGTGAGTAACAAAAATATTCGTTATTGCTCTTCATAAAGCTTTTCTACAATGTTATAATAATGGATTACAACTAATCCATTGGTACTCTTTTTTTAAAGACACATAAAGCCAACACATTGAAAGTACATCCATGTTTAACCAAATGGATGGAGGTTTACAGAAACAGCTGTCCTCCAGTCTCCATTTACGCCGTTCAGCTATTGTGCTAAATCCCAAATGAGATTTATCCCACATCACAGTGGGCTGCTGGATTCATCTCACCTGAACAATAGGGGGCAGGACAAACAGTCTGATGACCTGACATGTATGGCTGCAGATTGTAAAAGACAAATGAGATCAGGATGGAGAGTGGATGATAGCCCACTCAGTCAATGAGCTATTTGAAGGGGCTGGAGACACATGCATCAGGTGAGCTCCAAAGGCAAAACAGGGGAAAATACTCATTATGGTTTGTGCACATAAACACATACTCATCTATCATTAAAACCATCTTTGTTTGGAGCTGTAGTCAGATTCCCATTCCACTCTGAATGCTCTCTGTGATTGCTGAAACACACTACCAAAGCCATGCTGTGTGCGGTGCACCATCATAATCTGGAGCTTTCCAGTGTTCACACTGAGTAATACTGGCTTAACAATTAGTCATGTCAAACAATTATCCATGTACGACAGTGTTTTACAATTTTGCTTTTGGGGGAACATTCCATTATTGAATTAGCTCCATTTGAACATGATTAATTCCTTTCTGCAGCAGTGAACATGACTGTCAGACTAATACCAAAAATCCTTGTAGCCACCGGCAACAAGCACATTCTGTGCCTGACGATGTATAGACAGTAACAAGGACAGGTCTCTCTAACATGACAAAGCAAGTTTTACAAACCTCCACTGAGGTGTCACTCAATGACAGGTTCGGTAGGGAAAAAAAATGGGGAATTTTATATATAACACTCACAACATCCTGCTTCTGTTAATGCTGTGAGCTTTGAGTGTTCACAATGCATGCCATTTCAAAATAACACTATGTACTTGTATATGTACAAGAAAGTTAGTCTGTAGTGAAATAGGAAAAAAACTGAAAGGTAGGTACAGTAGATATACAGACTGCTACTATTCAATATACTGCACAGCGATATACATTACAGTAGGTTCGCAATATTTTCATTAGCACATTCCCAAAGAACACTCCACAACAGCGATTTCTACAGATACTGCATCACATCTAATTTATTAGATCAGGGTCAAAGTATCTTGTGGCAGACATGTCAAAGTATTGATTTGGCATCAAGGAGATAACGTTGTAATGCTTCTCCATATCCTGGCCACGCCTCCCTTGTTGAAAAGGTGCATGATATTTGCCATGCCGTACTTGCCTTTTCCAATAATGTCTCGCACATTGTCTCAGCTAAATGGCTGGAGGACGAGCACTGATTCAGAATAGATGAGCAATAAACTTTCTATTAGTTTGCTCCTCGTAAATCCTCTCATTTTATTGTGCAAAAAACAGCTAGATGTGCTACAATCAATGGTGCAAAAGATTTATTCCAATTGATGCATTCAGACGGTTAAGTTCATTTAAGTTGGGGTAAAATTGGGCTGTTTACCAAGCTAATCATGGGCCTCCATTACATCTGGTGAAAGGTTTATCCCTTTAACTAACATTAAAATGTTTGATGCTCCCCTCTGATAGCCTCACATATGGCACCTGATCAGCTCTACCTCCTTGTGTATAAAATATTATAGCTCCTCTTGCCTCTCTGGCCACTGGCAAGTACAGTAAACCACCTATGAAGAGTCATTTGTCTTAATCATCAGCCTTCGGTGGGAGACAACCTGGGCGCATCAGTGTGGAGCCTGGCACAGGAAAAACCCAACAGCCAAGTATTATTATGCACTGCATGGGTTGTGAAATGACAGCAGAAACAAAAAGCAACATCTATCTCTTTATAAATAACCTTTCAAATTGGTGTGAGCTCAGAAGGACGGAGTGTGTCAGCGCAGGCATGTAAAGTGAAACAAAACAAAATGAGAGACTTGTATGTAACTTCTTTGTGTAGTCACAGGCATGTTCGTGATGCTTTGTCACAAAAAGCAATAATGCATATCAATAAATCCATAGATCCATCTATCCTTATAACATATATCATTAATTAATTCATACACATCTATTTAGTGAGATTACAGGAAAACTTTTGAAGATGCTGTCTCATTCACACAAACCACAGCATTCCTTGTTTGCAAGTCTGGTGAGGGAAACCTGAGTATAGTGAGTGAAACCAATCTTTGACGTTGGCCAAGTGGATCATGGGGTAAGCTCTTAATTACTCTGAAGGATGGTTCAGTGGCATTATGAACTGTGCAAACACACACATACACACACAAGCAAGAAAGCTCACTCAGCTAAAAGAATGAAGATGCATCTCTACACACACTCATGTCATGATCATGAGTCTCAAAATTTCAGTTGTTTGAGCAGCAACAAGATGTACTGTGTATCTTGCTCCAGAATAAAGTACATATTAGTAGTCCAAAGGCATGCAAAGACAAATAATAGGCTTGTACAAAGGAAAGACTGATCCATCAATGTCATTCTTGTCCATTTATGAACAAAAATAAAACACTGCTTTCAAGAAAACCAGATGCCTCAAACAGACAATGATTACTCAAAATTTCAGCAAACCTCTGTCACTTAATGATCATGAAAACATATTTACATCCCTCACCAAGGCAGCCATTAAGGCAGCAGCACTTTTAAGGTCATGACATTTGAATAGCAATCCTGAGGGGGTTTCAAGCTGCTGCTCTCCAGCTTTCTCCTTAGGTTCATTTCCCACAGAAGAAAGAGGCCAAGAGAAGGCCTTCACTCATCAGTGCTTTCAAAAACTTCCACTTCCATTTAACATGGAAGAGCAAGAGTAAAATCAATTGTTCTGAAACCTCAGGAGGCCCTGGAGTGGTGCTATATGGACTGCTTACTGGACTGCAAAGAAAGCAACAATCTGTCATGCCACCTTCTAGCTCTGTATTTGTTTATTATTTTGTCAGTATTAACGGTGTTGTTTCATTTGTGAGAAAGAAATTACACCTTTTTTGTTTTGAGAGTTTATGTGGTTTTGTCTCCATTTAAGGAAAAAAGTTAATCAGCTACTCAGGGTTGAACTGTATATGTGCTTTGTGCTGTCTTCCAATATATTTATTCTATCTGTCTAACTTGGACATTCTGGGAATCCATAATCATCCCCATATTTAATATTTCATTCCTATGAATTATGGGATTTTTCCTCAAGCAAAGTCTACAGGATTATAGAGTTATGGAAAGTGTATAAATGTAGGGCTTCAAAAGTCTGCCAAAGAGCCTTGATGCACTTTCTGATTACACAGTTGGACAACCCTGAGCTATCATGAAAGTGAATCAAAGCGTCTAAACTCATAAGGGTGGATACTGAATTCAAACCATTTATTCATACCTGTGGGTCATTTAGACTGTTCAGTCCAATGACCTTTTCTGCCTCTGGAGTAGATGCAACCATAAGCACAATGATTCTGACATTAAAAATTGTGTCTTGAGGAAAATGACATACTTTTTATCCAAATTTAAATAAAACAAAAACGTATTTTAATACATCTACATACTTCCCTTCTCTGCACTGGCACTGGTAAAGCAAATTATTTTAGATTTTGCCATCAGGAGGAGATGCATTGCAGGAGTGACCCAGTAAGAGGTAGCACAGGATACTCCCATTGATGTGAGCAACAGTACTGTCCTGGCTGTGTCCCATTTTAAAACCGTACAGATTTAGAACGGCGATGTTCCCTTTTTCTTAAAGTTTATAAGTGAGCACTGCGTAGATGTGTGTGTACGTGTGGGCAAAGCCTCGCTCTTTTCTGAAACATATTTCCAGATCCCGGTGCTCGAGCTGTGGGGGGAAAAAGAGAGAAGGGATTGAAATGTTGAAATGTAAGGAGCTGCCGCGGTGGCGCCACAGTGATCTGAGGGGTGCCATGGAGACGCCTGTCATGGGGGGAGGGAGGCCTGTGATGTTGACGCATCTCTGTCTGCAAAAACTGACAATCTGGTAAAGTCAAACTTAGAACACGATTCCCTGCATGTGTGTGTTTACAAGTGTGCAAACCATGAATGTGTGTGCACACACAAGCATGTTTGTGTGTGAGTTTGGCTGACTGTGTAGGTGTTTGCCTGCCCTTTGTAGGTGCTGCTTTGATTTGAACATATTCAAAGCAGGTGCTTGTTACTGCAGAGTCAAAACAGTTTCAAAGGCAAATAGATCCAATTGGGACCAAAATTTGGATACTCATTTAAAAATCATGAGTACAATAGCAGATCCTGCCAAGGAGTCACTCCCCTAGAGCACTTTTTTTTTTCTACTCATCAACTGATTAAAGACAATAAGACTTGCTTAAGTAATTTTTCTCTAATTGCTTCAACAAAGCAACTCCATCTATTTACTCATCTGTCCATGTCTGTAATTGGACAACATCATTTATATTTGCCGGTCACATTTTGTCCCAAAGCAGGAAATCGGATAAAATCCGTACAGCTCGGCAGTCGAAGGGAGAAGGTCAGTGTAGATGAAGGGCACACAAATTTCTAAACATCCATAATGGCACCATGATGTGTGCCTACACTTTACAGATGACAAATGCTGCTAATTTGCATTCAAGTTTAGTTGAATGAGGTGTTTCCAATTATTTTTCATGAATTGCATTCATTATATTTGTAGCAAACCCTTGCCATTTCCTGCATGATTCAGCTCAGCATTAGATGTTCCTGAATGTTCTCTGAAGTATTGATCTGATCATTTTGTAATGCTGACTCATGGCAGGGGGAACCAAACCAACTGAATCATTGGGGTGGGGAGCAAAAAAGATCAAATAATTTGCTTGCTGCCCATTTATCAATCCATTGGTACATAAAGGGTTTGGGAGCAGCACCATTATTTCAATTACAGGAGATAAGGCTGAAATGGACTTCACATCATGAGGTGCACAGCTGTGTCTCTAAAATTAGGAGAACAGATTTTAAAGGATTAGTTTGTCTTTGGTCTTATTTGTGTTTGATGAAAGTTGGAGATATTACATTCAATGTGTAATCCGCTACTACATCCACTAAGTAATTTCACTATTATGTCAATAATAATAAAATTAAATCCAAGTTATCAACTATACCTTTTCATTGATAAAACTTTTAATGGCTATAATAAGTTTTCAGAGCCAACTTCTGAGTATCCAAAAGAAAAAAAAAAAAAAAAAACNAAAAAAAAAAAAAAAAAAACTGTGTGTGACTGAGTGAGACAGTCAGACAGGCAGAAAGTGAGATTAATGAGAAATAGTGTTATTTTTAAATTTCTGACTCATACCTCCTTACTTGTTCCTCTGACAGTATGAGAGTTGTCCTGTATGACAGGAAATTTAAAAAATGAACAGAATGTACTTTTAAACAGCAATTTTGTCTCATGCACTGCAGCATATTAGAGATATGTTCTCAGTTGATGGCAAATTCATGAATGTATAACTGTAGTCATGATTGCGGCCATCTTTTGACAGACAGTAAAAATTGACTGCAAGTATCTTGTTTGTGTTTGAGTCAGCGTTACTTCCATCTAAAAGAGGAAAGAATAGAGGGGAAAAATGGTTTCTCAATGCCACTGACAATGCGATCACCATCATCAAGTCTCGAGGGAGATCAGTTAAGGATTGCTGCTCTATAGGGGGTCTTAATGCAGGCTGGGCAGCTCCTTAGCCAGCAAAAGGAATTAGACACAATAAGTGAGCAGACAAATCTGCCATGAGGAGGCTTGGCTGGCAAAGACAGCTAAATTCTCCAGTGGAGCATGAGCAATCCTCTACATAAGCACATCTCCAGGTCCATAGAGGCACCAAACTGATTCCAATGTCC
Organism: Lucifuga dentata; assembly: GCA_014773175.1. Taxonomy (NCBI): domain Eukaryota; kingdom Metazoa; phylum Chordata; class Actinopteri; order Ophidiiformes; family Bythitidae; genus Lucifuga; species Lucifuga dentata. The sequence continues at coordinate 301,822 of VXCM01000425.1, forward strand.
TCACAGCTGAAGCAGCCAGCAGTGATGAGGCTAAAAATTAGGCTGAAGGAGATGGAAATAAAGAAAAATAGGTCCATACATCAAACATTTGTTTCTAGGCTGATAGGTGTAGTCCTACTTCTGTAAGCACTTTCTGCTAAATTTGTAAAGACTATTTCACCTTAGCAGAGACAACACAGTCTCATAAAATCCATGAAATGAGCACAGAATTGGCAGCACTTTATTTTACTGTCTTGTGCTCATATTTAGTGAACACAAAATAATTATGAAGTATTTGTATCAATAAGTTAATAATTTTAAACTACATAATAAGTAATATGGTAATTACATCATCATGGGATTTATATTCCATGTTTTTATATGTGATTACCTCACACTGCTGATCTAATAACGCAGTGACTACTGACACAAAATGTATATGGCTAGAATAATGTAGGATAGAAAAAAGATACGATCATTACTCAGCATCTGCTGTGTAATTAAGCACTAACTGCCAGTATGCAAAATATGATGTCCTAATAAACTGTTATGTACTGTAATTACCACACAGCATGTATGGTTTGTCCAGGACCTGCATACCACCAGGTTTGAGATCTCACCATACTGTACCCTTATCAGTTACTGAATTAAATTTAGAAGGTATAAATGACTAAATTAAAGAAATTAAGTACATAATATTTGAGGTTAAGCTAAATCATCTTTAGATATAATGCACCTACTGGCTTAGTTTCACTTATAGTTCATTCAAGAGGCAACTGAGCCTCTAGTTGAGTCATTCCTATTACTTGTCTCCCTTTAAATCAACACCAAAATTGTTAAATTTTATAATAATTGTTAAAGCTTTTTACACCAAGAGTTTTATTAGCAGCAGCCTCAACACTGAAGTATTTCATCCACAAACAGATACTAAGAGGACTCATGGGTGCATGAGAATATGTCAGCATGTTATGCGCTCACACTATAATATCCATGGTGAATGCATGACAAACCTACAAAACTCACCATCACACAATCGTCTCCTTCTGTCACACCGTCTATTTACAGGCCCCCCGGTCATGTCACACAGATGTGTTAAAATGGTTGTTGAGAGAGAAATGCAGGGAGGCAAAGGGAGGGAACAGGGGCTGGAAATGGGGAATCAAATAATGATGAAATGAAAAGAAGTGGGATAAACAAGGGAGCCAAATAAAAGAGGAGAAAAGTGAGAGCAGGGTAGAAGGGTTGGGAGACAATTTCAAGCAAGGAAATAAAAATCACCAAATCAATTTAACAAGGAACCTTGATAGCTGTGCCTTACAGGTTCCATTTAAAGCATCTAAACCTTCCACCTCAAATGGTTGGCTGGTTTATTTCACAGAGAAAACATTCCAAGCAAACCAAAATATATCTACAAAAGCCATGTGAGAACGTTCACCTTGCTAACACAGAACAATGACAGAATTTGTTGGAGTCATCTCATCATTTTGGTCATATACCAAACAAAACTCTGCCAGTGCAATGCTGAATTTGAATAAACTTCAAGACAACACCACAACATTTTCTTATTGTGTGGTGTGCATACTGCAAAGAAAACATGCTGCCTTCAAATGGCTGAATGGGAAGATGTAGCGCATATTGAGCTCATTTGACATGTTAACTTTCAACATGTTTTTCTGAAGACAGGTTAAGATGTTACAACCTTCTCACAGCATCTGTTCGATTTGCTATGGGTAATCCAAAGTGCAGCTTAACATTAACCATGCACACGATCTCTCTCTGGTTCAAGATCAATCAATAGATCACCTTGTAGTTACCGGTAGTTCAGGACCAGCTCACATTATATTCATACCTCAAACAAACCTCCAGAGTTTGTTTGGGACCAAACTGAGATCACTTTCTCAAATGGGTCTTTGTATTAGTATATTAAGGTATTAGTTGTTTTTAGCCACACCCAAGTGTGACTGCTGAATGCCCTTAGACTACTGTATGAAGAAATTTATAGACGTAATAACTTTGTGATGTATTTAAGATCTAGTAAACTTCCAGATTGTCAGATCTTTTATGAAGGAGAGCCACAAGAGAGAATAATGCCTTCTGTCAGATTTAGTTTCAGCTTGGTATCTTGAGTTTGAGCAAAGATCTGGGTCAAATTTGGTGCATCAGAGAAAATGGAAATTTGGAGTAATTTTTTAAGAATGTGCACTTTTTCCACTTTTCACCAAACTGAACTATTTCCCCCTGCTTCCAGTGTGTTAACCCAAGATAAATCCCAGTGAGGATTTCTATAACTCACTAGGTATGTTGAGCATCTGTTACTGACACAACATACTGAAATATTTCTATTTGACACTGCATTGAACACATTTAATTGGTTGCCCAAAACATGCCACAGTAAAAACTCTGACGCCATATTGACACACCAATTACAAGAGTCATGTAACACCCCTGGTAATATCACCAGACGTAATTGCAGAGCTAAAATAGAATGATGGTTAGATCAATACAAAAAAAACCTAGAGGCATCTTGTGTGTGTGTGTGTGTGTGTGTGAGTGAAACTGAGGCTGTGCTTCATTGTATAAAAGTCGATCTGTGGAAGGAAAAAGGTGGGAGAAAGCGATGGGAGGAGGGTTCCCAAAGGATACCACCATTTCATAGCACAGTGCCTGGTGGTACCTCCTGGGCTGGAACTAATTGGTGCGAGATTAACTTTCCAGTGGGATATAATGACCCCGGGCACTCCCTCACATTGTTGGATCAGTGACATTGGAGGGGCCAGTTTCTGAGACACGGCTGAAAGTCATGATTTGGTCCGACCACTTCACCCCAATGGGACCAAAATAGTAAGCTTCTAAAAAAAAAACAAAAAACAAAAAACACTGCTGGGCTGTGATATCTGTTTATGAGGATGTGCAATGTCTAAGAACTCTCATGTTAGCCTGCATCCCGTGCATGCTGGTAAAATCTATATCGCAAAGTGCTGCTCACTCATTAAATTATTAGCTGAACGAGAGCTGAGCTTTGTTTTCAGTAAGTTTCTTTTATGTTGTCTGGAATAACTTTACAGGAATGGTTACATAAATGCTTCTGGCCTCTAGTTTGTGAGAAGTAGGCAAATGGCACGTCCCTGAAGAGCTAAAGAGAGGACAAATTGGCATTCCGTCATAGCTGCACACACAATTTCTGCTTACACTTCAGTGTTTCAGGTAACATTGGTCCTCAAACAGCTGCTTGTTTTCCTTGTGCCCACTCCCACTTACACCACCCGATCCTGACAACCTGAGGGCAGTATCAGTCAATTTCAATGTTGAATTAATGGCTGGGATTGGACAGGTTTGTTGTTGACATGTTGATCTTTGCCACCATCGATCGAGCCTCTGTTTGATTATTGGATGACAGCTTGTTTTGGCAGGATTCGGAATCTAAGCTACATTCTGTTTTTTTTTTGTTTTTTTTTTTTAAATCAAGGTGTTGACTCACATGGAAACACAAAGCTTTTTACCTTGTGAAAATGAACATTATTGTTGTTTAAGTCAGCATTTGAACATTTCTTCTGTATTCCTTTCTACAACTGACTTGGCGGCTCTTTTTTACAAGGGCTTCACTTTACACACACACAAACAGATTTAAATGTTCAGTAAACCGTAAGAAGATTTAATATGATGTTCCAGTTGTTAAAAGTATTGTTATTCAACAATATCACATTAAGTTGATTTTGATAATTCATAATGCTGCTGCCACCTTATTATTTCTGCATCTGTAGCTGACCTTGCCTCTCTTAATTCTTTCTTCTGTGCATTAAGCAGTACAAAGCACTAAAATACTAATCAAAACATATACGTACACGCACGCACACACATATACACAGTCCCTTTTCTGCCATTCTCATCTTTCTCATACTATCTCTGCTCCTCTTCTGCATATTCCCTGGAGACCAACAATTGTCAGTTTTACCCAAGATGCTTCTGCACATAATAGGCCCTTTGACAGGATGCACAGTGGCTGGAAAATATCTTTCATCCAGGGAAAAGGAGCTTTCTTCTACTTTAGTTTGAATTAAAGTCAGATGCCCCGACCATCACAGCATACTTGACAAGGTGCAGCCACCACAACTTATTTCACCTGTCAACAGCAGGTGTATTGACACGTGGAAGGGGGGTGATGCTTTCATGGGTGAATGGCACCCAGCAGTGGAAGCTATTTTGCAAGGTAACCAGGATATTTGTGGGTCATATCCCCTTTCGGAATGGGGTGCGTTTTTCATTGCAATTCACTTGCTCGTCAGCATCAGTAAAATTGCTGTGTCCGACTTCCAACATGGCATCTTTTATCATGATTTCAGTAAAAGCACCATGTTGGGGCCTTGTAAACAGGAAAAGTGCAGGGCAAAATGTGGAACCCAAGTCAGGATGACTCAGAGCTGGAGAGGTTTCTTAGTGAAGCTGTGTGACAAACCTTAGTAATGTTAATTACAGGCAAAATACATTTTTAGTTGACCATTTAATTATCATCTAGGAAAAGAAACTGAAATAAAAGATGAGTTTGCATTGCCTTCTATTTTCTGTTTTATCCATCAATTTTGTTTAGATTTTAGAATTAACTTTCTAATGCAATAAAATCCTTCAAAGCATACTCTCACAAAATGAGCCTCTCACTCCTTCATCTTCATCCAGATCACCTATCCAAAGAAACAACTCTTAAACCCGTCAGGCAGAATGGAAACACTGCAACTCACATAACCATCCAAACAACTGCTATATTACATGTGGGTTTATACTTTAAGATTCTCCCAGCGTCTCACTTTAAGATCCTTTGTCCCAGTGTCAAGCACAGGCCAGAAGAAAGACCTAGATGTGTCCGGAAGGTAAAGCCCAATTTATGTTCTGCTGAATAAGGCTGTGGAAGTTAAAAGAACTCTTAGAGTGCAGGAATAGCTGTGTGAGGTCTTCTACTGTATCTGTCACCGCTGACAACTGCAATGTGCCCTGTTCCACAGTGGGGAGAAAAGTTTCCATTTATACAACGGGTTACCCATCTGTCCCCAGGATACATAAATAACTCATGTGTCTACCTCATCTAAATTACGCATTATAAAACATGCTACTGCACATAAAAGGCAAAAACAATGCAACCAAAAATCTAACTGAGAACACTGAGCTGAATTAACTTGGATCTAATTCAAATTTAAGCATAAGCAGAAGAAATTATTATTCCTACCCTTCTTCCTGATAAGCAGAAAATAGGGGCAAGCAAAGAAGCCATACAGAGCTTTAAGATACCAACACTGTATGATCTAACTAGAATTGTCTCTGCACTTTATGGATTATGCTTTATACTTTATGAATTATGGTTAAATAATCTGAACTCACATAAAGGTCTTTATGTGAGGAAAAATCACAGAATATCTTTGATTTACACCTGCAAACTAATGGATCTGCCTCTATGTTCCCCAAAACTCTGCCATTTGAAAAAAAAAAAATCCATAGTTTAATATTAAAATATTCCGTTTCACTCTTTCTTCTCCTCTTTAGAAGTGAAAAGATACAGGACAGTGATCTCTGCATTAATAGACACCAGACAAAAAAATGATGCACATACAGTGTATGACCTTATGTAAGGGGTAGATGAGATCATGTGACAGACAAATCTATAAACAAATCTCAAAACGTGAACACAGTTAGTATATGTTCACTGGACAAAAAAGGAGGTGAGGTCACAAAGAAACTGTGCAGACATTTCTACCAGTGTCTGGTAATTAATTCACTAAAGATCCTGATCAACACTGTGCCCTTTTCAATCCTCTGCTACCTGATTTATTTAGCAGAGAGTCAGACTAAATGAGGAGATTTAAGGATGAGGCGCGCACGCACGCACACACGCGCACACACACACACACACACCCCCTTTACAATGGCATAATGGTAATCAAAATGTTAAATTTAATGATATAATTGGTAAGCCTTTATAGAAAACTGAAGTGTGACAAACATGAGTGTTACAACCCTATGGTCTAGGGGAAAGGGAAGCAACATAAAAGCCGATGGAAATGGCAAAGAAAGGCAATTTATTGTTTCCACACAAAATAATGATAAACACAGGACTGGCTAACAACAGTAACTGAAATTTAAGGCAAACCACCAACTGGGGAAGGAACAGAGGTGGTGCCAGAAAACCAACCATAAAATAACAAACAAAAGAGTTTAACAGATAACCTTCCTTAAATAAAATAATAAAAAGTAACAAAAGTGATTCACAATAGCAGATCACAATTACACAGCTCTCTCTAAAAAAGACCCTCAGAAAACGAGTTGGACTGGCACAAACACACAGCCAGCCATCACAATGAGCGTTGGTAATGAATTTAAGCAAGTCCAGGGACTGAGCAGAATCTTCATTGGTGGAGGGGATGAAATTGTCCTCCAATCAGATGTGTCCACCGCAGGAGAAGTCGAAGGTGCATCCCGGAGGGAAGAAACGGGCCAATCGAGGGTGTGGCTCCGCCGCTGTTATCCCGCCTCCGTTAACCAACCAATTGGAAGAGCGGCCCAGCACAGTTTGTTTTGCATACACAACAAGAAAGGAGCGGTTATATGGAAGAGGGAGCGGAACAGCGAAAGAGAGTGAAAGAGCTAAGAAGAAAAGAAAACACGTCAACGGACCTTTCACACAGTGAGGGACGTAACAATGAGCTAAAATACAGCAATGATACCTTCAGAAACTCCGTCAAATCAAAGCTAATTGCACTGAGGGTATTCTATATCCAACTCTGAAATTCAGAAGAATGAAGAAGTTGAAATCTGTGTGTATGTGTGAGACACAAGCTCTCAGAGAACATAATACATGCCCATAGACTAGTCAATCATTCACAGGCTTACCAGGCTAAGGTTGTTAGACCGTCTAATGATTACACCTCTCCAAACTGCAGAATGAGGAGAGAGTATAAATTGTGGAGAATGGAGGAGACAGAATATTCCTACACTTAGGATGTTTCTGAATCCAAATATGATTCAGCAAAGTGAAAATCATCAACGTTATCACTATTGCTTCCATCCAAATTATGCTGTTGTGATTTGTCTTTCAAAAAGAACTACATTTCTAACATGTGTGTCCTGACTGACTTTACATAGGATGGGTCAGGATTAGTTTGAACTTCAGCCAGTTTTTCTTCTTGTAGTGTCACTATTGTTGCCAGTCCAGTGACTTGTCATTGAACATGTCATTGGACTTTTCAGACACCATTAGTAACTACATTTCAAAGCAGAGCCTAGCAACAGCAACAACTGTAATGACTTTCAATTCCTGTACTCACTATGGTTCTTAAATTCACAGAACAGCTAATGGTTACTTGAGAGAGCCAGATGACTGGCCAGCTCTCTCAAGTGAAACAATGTGCTGTGCTTGTATTAGCATTATGACCACTGACCAATCATTGATCATACTGTTTTATATAATTTATGTCTTGCTACCACTTCTTCTATTACGGGGTTCAACAACGTTTCCTCTGCAAGTTAAAAAGAACTGTGCAGCCCAGCATGTCAGCCCTGGGATGAATATAGCCATTGGTTTGACTCTAAGGCTGGATTTACACTACATGTCTTGATGCTCAATTCTGATCTTTTGCCTGTATTCGATTTTTTTGTTCATTGTATTTACTGTACATTTTCTTTTTTTAAGTGGCTCATATCTGATACCTGTATTTACATGGCTTTTACCTGTAGCAGCATGGATGCAGCTGTGCATGTGTACATTTCTGACACAGATGTAAACAAAATGCTTCAATGGATGAGAGAATTGTTTAAAAATATGATCAGCAGGTTAGAAACTTCAAGATGCAGAGAGAAATATCTAATATGTTGTGTGAGAGTTTCTCTCTCCCATCAGGACACATATTTTCATCACGCAATCACGGAGGAGAAGCAGGTGGAGTTTTGCTGTAACCGCAGCCTGTATATCACACACCAACATGTCTATTTGATATAAACACACATCAATATGTCTGATATATATAGTATGTCCTCCATTTCTGTTTACAGAGAGCGATCATCGTATTGATCACTTACATTATCCATATGCATATAAGGTAGAACATGACGTCAGAGTCGGAATGGGAAGGAAATTCCAATCTGTGTATTGAGACAGCAGTCGCATTGGTGGATATCCCATATGTATCTGATTTATTTCCACATATTCAAGTGGCCCAAATTGGATCTGAGCATATTCAATTCCATGTGGCTTTTTACCATTTACATCTTCAAGAAGCGTATCTGATACGGGTCACGTGAGCAAAACAACTGGAATCAGGTCACATGTGCGTGGTAGCGTAAATCCAGCCTAACTGGTAAATCCAAATCATCTTCTGACTTTTTACATATAGTATATATACACATGAAGAGACATGTTCACATCATGATTATTGACTAACACATTTCAAACTTTAACAAAAAGTCACTTTGTTCACAGATTAAGTGTAATATTTCTCTCTGCTTGCTATTGTGGAGCTGCTGCAACTCCAGTTCATCTACAGAAACGTAGCTGCACACATGCCAACATATGGTCTGTTCTCAGGAGTTCTGGCTGTTCCTCACTCTCCAGAGTAGTCCCATACTTTTTTATTGGCCTACTACTTTTCCTATTATCTGTTGCATATTCAGCTTTGTCAAAAAAAAAAAAAAAAAAAAAGCTCATAGGTCAAAAGGTGGGAAATCTGATTTACTGCATGTTACAACAAGACAATAAGGAGAACTTTTCTAAAACTCTTCTAGTTACCTAATTATTCCCACATACAAGTGTGAATGACCATGTACTATAGGGTTGCTGATATAAATTTTACTGTATGGAATCGTAAAAATAATAAAGTCCATCATAGTTTTCCAGAGACTAATGTTTTATCTATTTATTTCTATAATTGCATAAAACAAAGTAATCCAATTTAGTACTTCTGAAACTGTATGCGTGAATATATACAGTATATATATATACCTCCTACATACAGTGCATGTGCTTTGTACCTACTATGGAAGAGCAGGGCGAAGGAGAGTGTGCAAGCGTCCTAACTTTGTGCTGGCAGAGTAATGCTGTTAAAAATAGCTGCAGCTTCAACACACACAAGTTCCCTCCCGCTTACCTCAAAGAAAAAGTACACCTTAAAAAAACCACTGCAGAAATACATACAGTACCTCTATGCAGATAAATACTGATCCTGCACTAGTAAGAGTGTCTATCTGTGGCTGTGTTTGTGGTGGAGAACACCTGCTGTGACTGGTTCCATTCTGAAGTTTGTGCCATTTATTTTGGCAGATCACAATCCAAATCCACGTGGAGCAAAGGGAATTTATGAAAGTTTACCCAGAGGGCATTCAAGTATCTGTGAAATAGCCACATCTTTCTCCTCACTTTTTCCCACTTCATTTGAAATATTTGTCAGACGCAGTTGTCAAGATAGAAAGGAAAGGAGAAAAAAATTGTTGTCCAAGGGAGTTGACGTTAGTTTGTAGGTGTTAGTTTGCAGACACATTATGTACAACAAATTTAGCATGTGTGCAATCAAACAGAACTACTTAAGATGAAAGGACCAGGCTGTGGGTGTAGCAAAAGGAGAGGGAAAACCAATAAGGAGGTGACTGTCTGCCAGAGGCAGAAATCGCTATTTTTCTATGAACAGTCTATTGAGTCTGATTACTCTGGGATTTATTTTATTTTTCTTCCAGGGGTATAATTGCCAATGACACCCAATCACACAAGATACAGTTCCTACCTTGAGTCACTCAAACGACACTTCCACAACCTCCCACATACGTTCTGATTTTGATTAAGTCTGACCTCAATTTAGTGAGCACAAACCAGGGCCCACAAGCCACAATTGCTTCTCATAAAGCACTGTTTACCACAGCTGAGTATCCAGGCAATTTCTATGAACTATGACCTCTTCAGCAGTAAGTAGGGAGTCTTTGTAGCGTGGATTGGACTGCTTATGATTCAAACATGACTGCCATAGTCTTCGCAAATGCAAATTAAAGCGTACAAGAGTGAATCACAGTGTGGGAACAGAAGATAGAGATATAACCTGCTTACTCTGGAACTGTACACTTGTATAAACCTAATTTTAAGGGATGCCAAGGTACTGGTAGTATTTAGTCAAATGACCAATGCCTGAAAGAAATCAACCATCTTTTGAATGAGCTCAATGCAATGCTTTACAAAAGAGGCAGCTAGATCCATACAAAATTGCTCTGAGACTTACTTCCCTGATTGAAAACAAGAAAAAAAAGAAAAAAACAGCATGGAATGTTTCTCACAGTTTTCTCCTGATTACATCAAGTCCACCAGGACACAAGCAGCATGTGTTTATATTTATATGTATTTCTATTTATATCTACAAGCTCTTTGCTGTGTTTATATGCTGTAACTTTAGACTCATGTCCTGAATTTTGTGGCAAACCAAACAGACAAAACTGTTGCATTCTTATATAATATGAGGCTCCCGGTAAAGAAAGACGTCGATTGCATATAGTTCAAGTAAAGTGTCAGTTAAAGAAAATTAATAGCTATTAATATCAATAGCTACTATTAATAGCTGATGATTTTGAATTTGTAACCTAACCCTAGTTCTGTGAACAGATGTAAGGGCCATTAGAATACAGAATACATGTGTTAAATCCACACTGAAACAATTTTTAATATAATGCAATCAAGTATAATATTGCAAACTAGCAAGTCAAAAAAATGATTTATTACAGGCCTACTGTAATTGAATTACATTACAGTGTAAGCTGTGAGCTCATACTCATAAAAATACATTTACACATATTCTGTAAGTACTGTGTTAGTTAAAAAATACCCTGGGCTACAAAGATTGGCTGTCATGCACCTGTAATAGCATACATTATCAAATTACTTCCACTTTAAAGTTTATGGAAAATAATCCATGTTTTGTTAAATCCGTGAAATAAATGAAGTTTAACTCAAACAATTACACATTACCACTATTTGTGAGTTAAGTCATACAAAAGCTCAAAGAGAACAGTGAAGCAATATAACAACTAGTGAAAAAAAAGGGGTGGGGGGAGGTTATTTTTGTGTAAAAACACATTGATCCACCTATTCTCCCCTTCTGCAACACCATCCGCTGTGCACAGTGAGTGAAAACAGACCATTTTAGGTACTGCATCTTTAAAGGTCCCCTCCTGACAAACACCTTCTGTGACTGGTCAGCTGGCTGTGGCCTGATCTAGCAACGCCAATGGACTGCAAAATACGGATGCTGGCCAAACATTTGCTCACTATCCACATACTTTGCATATTTTGTTTTTGTGTCTAATTAGGTGCGTTACATGTTCCTGTAAAGATGCAAAGTAAAGGAGCAATCAAAAAAAAA
>VXCM01000425.1:313368-404115 GCA_014773175.1 Lucifuga dentata
ATATATATATATATATATATATATAATTTTATATGTCTGCTTGAACACAAACCAACAGACATGTCTGGAATTTACACAAAGTGATACTTCAAAAGACATTGCAGGATATAAAACAACAAAGCCTAAACTATCATCACTTTGTCAAACAGCTATTAGATGATGCTCTCAGACAGAAAATAACTGTTTGTCTAAACTATCAGGAACTTCATCTCCAAGGCATAGGAGAGCAAACAGATTTATCCTGATGTGAGCCAGCAGTTGATGTTTCACCTGGAAAATTTAACTTTTTTTTTTGTGTATTTATATTATTTGTATATCTGCTATTTTTCACATGATCACCATAAAAGTTCAAATGTGCTTTCCTGACACATACTGCAAAGGAAAGAATGATGTATGTGAAGTGATATGATATGTTGTTTTAGGTTTATGAGTCCATGCGTGTGAGAGAGAAATAGAAGAGCAGATAAAGCCATGTTTTGCCACTCTGCTGCTATAAAGAATCACTCTCTGCTCGCTTTCGGAGCTTCTTGCCTTCTCCCCTCCCCCCTTCCTTCCTCCTAACACATACACACCATACATCAAACCATGCATTTATGCCAAGCAATTGAATTCTTATTGGACATAAATCTGGGCAGTGACAAATGAGGCCCCTGTCTGCGTCTTCGCCTTATAAACTGACATGCATCTCTCATGACTGATACCTTTAATTAGCACAGCAGTCTGAGAGATCCATGACTCTACGTCTTTCACCTCTGCAGCCAAGACACACTTACTGAGCAGAGTCGCAGATGAGAACCATTTTCTTTTCCAGTTAACTGTGGCCATGAGGCACTTGCTGCCCTTCAAATTATGAAAGGTGTATGTGCCTTGAGTTCTGTCTGACTGTGACAAATAGTTTAAAACCCTTCAGCATATGAGATATGTGCATCACTGCCCTTTAAAATTAAATATGTACAAAAAACAAACAAAAAAAAAAAAAACNAAAAAAAAAAAAAACACAATTCATCTTAACCCCCTCTTAAAACCATGCACAGTAACAGTTCCTAAGGCTGTATTCATTTTAGCTAGGAGAAAATGCACATTCCAGAGGTACCTGAGGATCTGTGAGATTTACAAAATAGACAAACGTGCAGCAATCATGTACTTCCTAACAACAACCATGATTGTAGTTTTGAACTTGTTCAGCATCCACCCTCCTCAACTGATTTGGCCCCCTCAGATACGAAATCATAACAGCTGTGAAAGGCTGTCTAGACTGTCATGAAAAGAGCTGCTATGTAACTGATAAAATCCCTCCAGCGTTGCTTTTAGAAATATGTGGAGTTGAAAACAGATTGTGTTGAAAAATAAATAACTGCAACATCTCTGAGTCAGATCTTTCTACGCTAAGCTCAGAATTTATCAGTTAACCCTTGTACTCTCCACTCTTTCTCGATCTCGCATGTACCCAACTGTACAATTCTGATAATTGGCCCTTTGATGAAAAACACATCTCTGACTGGAGCCGGTTTTATCATGAGTGAAGTAGAAAGGCTTATTAGAACCTGGTGAGCGATCATTCATTCACAAATCTGTCCAGAAGGCTACAGAAATGGTTGAATTCGCTGCATTACAGTGACTGTATATTGTAATCAAATGAGCTTCTTGGGTGAGAGGAATGAAAACAGCAATAACTCGAGTTGTTACAGTATTTTTTGAATCACACTGAAGGCCAAACATTCCCAGTTAATCCGTCACGTAGAGAAATTGAACATTTAGGGCAATCTGCAGACACAGTCCAGAGGATTGTGAATGGAGTATATACACAGTGCTGTAATCACATCTGTGTTTTTGACAGAACTCAAGAAACATGCAACTTAGGCAATTTTGTGGCTGTGCAACATTTGTGCAGCTAGCTTATTAAAGCAGAGAGCCATCTGCGGGTAGCTGTAATGTCAGAGAGAATATGTATAAACATCTTCTGGAGGTGACACTTTCGTGAACACATGAGCCGTTTACCAGAAGGTGCAGTTTTTTGTTCCAGAAAAGAAGTCAAACTTGAATTTGCCATATGTCCAGTTGAAAAGAAAGTCCCAGCACGGGAGCACAACATTTTCACATAGTGTTAACTGTGGTTACTGAATTGGAGGATATTCTTGTTTGAGAAATTAAAAAAATAAAATAAAATAAAATAAAATAACCAGAGAGAAACACTTTACATGGAGCATTCGAGTGAAACTATTGTGACCGGAACATCACAGCTTTATCTGATAACATTTCACTTACACTGCCTCTCCTTCCCTTCCTCTCTGTCCATCCTCCCTCTATCTTCCTGTCTCCTCTTTCTTTCCTCCTCCCTTTCTCTCCAACATGCAGTGATATAGACCCAAGCACCAATGCTCCTCTCAATTACGCAGGCCTTCCCAGGGCCGGTCACAGGATGACATTTTGTCTCACAGTTCAGCGCGTACTATTCCCAAAGGGATCTATTAAGTTAAGGTACTCAGTGAGCCAGGGAAAAGGACAGCCGCAAGCTTCCGTGTGGATTAGTTAATCAATAATATGGGGAAGCATTAAAATAGATGCATTCATACATGGATACAGAACAAAAGTGGAGGGCTATGTAGCTTTCATGAATCCCTGCAGTATTGATCATGACAAATGGTGGGTGGACACTTTCCAGCGGAATTATGGCAGCTCTAAGCTTCTAGGAGTCAAACTCTAAAGACTAATATCTGGTGAAGTCACTCAGGCTCCCAAAACTATGCTGCAATTATGTTCACCTCCAATTTGCTATTAATAGAAAACATGCCCCTAAACATCTCCATTTCTTCTCATTTCTTATTTCTGCGTGATTCTATAGCCTTGAGGGCAAAGTAACACTGGAATAATTTTTCCTTTTACTCATGCAAATGATACTTTTCTTTAATTCTCAAGGAATTAAGAGAGGAACTAAGCTCATTATCATGCAACTTTGCTGCACCACTGCACCACCACTGAACTGATCTCGTTTCACCATGCATAACCTAACTATTTTGTTCACCTCATTTCTGTGATCCAGTCCATAAAAACCTCCAAGGAATGCTCGACACCAGCTTGAAGAAAGCTAAAATGATGTCTAACACAAGCGAGTAGCAACCGTAATCTTGAGCTGTGGGGAAAGTTTCATTATGCAATAAAATTTCATCGCCAAGTGGACAAAAGGACTCAGATCCGGGAGGTTTGAGAGTATAGCATGGATGGAAATGGAGGAATAAAACATTACGAGGTGGCAGATACAGATAGTAGTGTGTATAAAGAGCAATAAAAGAATGTAAGTGTGCTTTTAAATAGAATAGCACAAACCATCTCTAAATGGATCTTAGATTCATGTGTCCCTGTGAAAACCAATGTGAACCTTACAAGCAGTTGTACCTCTTCAGGTTCCTTTTATCTATCCACATATGCCACCAACCAGGAAATGAAAAATACACTGTAAACCATGTGAATTTTGTAATATATATATTTTTAACGTGATATAGCAAATATGTACATAACATGCTTGCTACAACACACACAATACTAAATAAAAGCACACAAATTCAAAGTGACACTAAAACTGAGGTGGTTTTCAAACTCAGTTTGCTGTTATATTTGATTAAAAAAAATAAAAATCAAGCACACTACAACTAATCAACAAAAACCATGTGAGAGTGCATACTTTGCTCATTTGTCAGAAATGTCTGGGACAGAAGAAATAAATTCAAAATAGGAAGGAGTGGACAATGCCACATGGGAAAATGACAAAATTGGATACACTCCTAGTTAGTCATTATTTGGGCAAAACTATTCCAGCAGAATGCCATTTTGTTTATGACCAGTCCACTTGCTGGAAAGGGTGTGAGTGTGGTTGTTTTGATCTGCACTTAAATGCGATTGCTGTGTTCAGATGTAACTAAATAAATTGCACCGAGGGGGAAAATGTCCCTGAGCCTGATTCAACCAACTAAACTACGAAAGAGTGAAAACACCCTAAAATTAACATTGGGATTTTAAAAAATGCTCAAAATCAATACTGCTACACTTAAAATCATAAAACAAACCCAAAAAAAGTGGAATACAATGATTTCCTTAACTGAAGCATTAGCAATGAAAGATCTCCACTCACAAGGGCTGCAAAAATAATAGAAATATGGACCACATGGACTTTATTATGACAGGATTATGGGGGCAGAAGGTACACAAAATAACACTCATTTATTGCGATCTTAATGCTTGGAATAATGAGTTGGAGTCACTACATTGCATTCATTGTCTAGTCTCTTTGACTGTTTCATTCTCATATTTCCATCTACAACACCCTCATCTGCCAATATATCTCATCATAATCAAAATAGATGAACGACTGTGGTGCTTCTGTAGCCACTGTGATTCATTCAAATTGGAAATGTAATACAGCACGTAGCCCCTTCAGGATCTGTGTAATATGCTGACAAGAACAAGAATGGTGGATGAGAAAGCGTTATGGAGTTTTAAAGCTGGAATTCACTACATCACCATCTTTGTCAGTTACTGTAGTAAATGGATCAAAATTTGGGAAAAGGGGAAGGAGCCTGGATAAGCTTAGGTGGGACAATCAACTGCCAAAGCTGATTCTGATGGACTGACACAAATGTCAAATAAGCAGACACGCCAAATGCACACACCTCTTTAAAGGCACAATCCACAATTTAAAAATAACTAAAGCTGAAAACGCAAGAAACTATTCTAACTAACATGATCACAAGTAAATTCAAGTTACTTTGCTTTGTTGTTTGATGCTGTATTTCTGCCACTGAACAAATATCTAGCCCAATTTTAATGTCACATCTGGATTAGTTCAAACAGAGTTTGATGAGAAAAAAAAAAGTTTCATCCCTCCAAAACATCAAGGATAATTGGTTTTGGTGTCAGTCCATTGTAGTCAAAGAGCAAAGATGTTTCTGAGTTTATCATTTCACATTACTATTCAACAATCATGGAAGGAAACAGGAAGAGATGCTATTTTCTCCACTGACAGCAGGAAACCAGAATGCAGTTCTGTACTTTAAATAACTGGGTCAGCACACCGGGACATTCTCTGCTGTCGCTTTTCCTTAGTGGAAAAAACTCAGCATGCTATCTGTACTGGACTCTCCACCTGTTTGTATACAGTGCAGAGAGCCCCTTTAGGAAGTCCAATACATAGGAATGGAGGTGTAAACCAGACCTGGTTGAGACATAATGAGTCCACCAAAAGAGATGAATTCCAATACTTCAGCACAAAGTAACTCCTGAAATACACTCTTACATATTGCTATTTATCGCACAAATACCAAAAACATGTTGTGATTACTTCTTGTGAAGCAGCACTGATGTGATCTAATTCAAATGTTTGCAGATTAGCACAATCAGAAATTGAATCAGGGCAGATTGCTCTACACCTTTGTCATTCGACTCCAGTTACTTCATCTTCTCCTTTCTTTGTCTATCTCTGCCTTTCTTTCTCCTTCTAATGCCCCTTGGTATCATCATTATGCATACTGAACCACATCATCTATAAATATTAGTATGCTAATGTCTGTTTTCTGCTCTAATTAAGGCTGGTATTGTGACATGCAGACTAGCTAACAACCCGTAAAATACTCTTACAACCACAAACAACTGCTCGCACGGGGCAAAAATGCTGCTTTTCTACACAGATCATAAGCGTTTGCAAAACAAAGACCTGCCTGACTGGCTGCAACTTAAGTGTCTCAATCTGACCTTTCAATTGAATGATAGATAATTAGTCATGGACCAATTCAGACAACAAAACGTTAGTTCAGCAGAGAATTGGGCAGCATTCTGCTTTTGCAGTGTGGCACAGGTCTGTCATTTAATGGGTAAAGCCTCTGGGATCAGGTTTAACTGACTTCCTGATGTGTGTACAACATAACCAAGTGTGCCAGCTTCCTGCTTGTATTATTTTTGGACTGAGCCCAGGGGAAATGACAGAAACTTTGTTACTGTCAAAATTCCCTTAATTTATCCTTTCAGAAAGTATGATTTTCCATCAGGCCCTTTGGCTATTGTGTTTTTATTTACTTTTTCATTTGTAATAAAATACCCATGCTATTCACCAAAGGCCTACTGGCCTCAAGTTTAGATGAAATTAGAAATCTATAATTCAGTTCACACTTCAGGAAGTGTGCCCAGCCGAGTAAATGTTTGGTAAGACAGAAAGAGAGGCAGAACAAGAAGGAAAGAAAAGTGGGGAAAAAGGAAATTTCATTTCCTATTCCTGAGCCGAATGCACTGCTTGTGACATAGCAAAGTCCCCTGCAACAAATAATGAACTAAATGTGGATAATAATAATAATAATAATAATAATAATACACTCCTTTTTCATTTGGATATCTATATGAAAAAGACATCTGTGCTGCAAAAAGAAACAGTACTTATAACAACAACAACAACAACCAAGAATAAACTCTGAGCATGAACAATTAGACAAGTTACAGCGTGGAGCCTAGAAAAGCTTCATTGCTTGATCTTTTCACATGATATTTGACACGTTTCTCTGATATAATTGCCTACAGAAGAAACCCTCCTGTCATCCAACTTTTTCCTCAAGCTTCTGCGAGTAGATATAGTTGCTTCGAAGATCCAACTTCGTGGAATGTTATTGAATTTTTGCCAGGGGTGGGGGGCAGGCTGGCAAAGATATTGCTCAAGAGTTTTTCACCAACACCCAGACCAATATCATCAGATATTAAACATGGGGAAAATCACTCCTTTGAAGAGTGTTGGAGGAAGAATGAACAGGCAGGAAAACACAACATCTATTACACGGGATGTTGACAGAAGAAAACATATATAAGAAAAAGACATTTTAAACTGAATCTAGTCATTCCATGTAACAGTGTAACAGTGTTGTGTTGTGCTGTACAGAGCTTAGATGCTTCGTTGCCTGTCTCCAGTAAACAAGCTTCTGTTTTCATGGAGAATGTCAGATTCTGAATTATATTCATGGGTGGTCAACTATGAAACATGGCGGTGTTTAGTCAGGACTCAATGGTGCAACCAGCTTGAGAGATAGTGGTTAGAGTTTGATAGAGGATCAATATCAATCATGGGGCGTTTTTTTTTAGGTCTGACCTTGAGCATATAGTATTTGCAGGACCTTGTGCTGACAGAAAATAAGTCTGACTCATGAGTTGTGGAGTAATTTTACATCCACGGGGTTCACCGTCTCTTAAATTGAGGCCCAGAGATGTGTGTGAACCAGTTTAGATGGCTTTTAGTTTAGTGAGAGTTGGCTTGTCTCTATACTGGTCAAGGGGCAGCGATTGTTCTGTTTCACTCATGAACAAGGCTCAATCTCTTCAGGCTACAATTCAATCGCTTGTGTTGAATTCTAACCTTCAGAGAAGTTGATGCTTCCACTTCTGAAATACCGCTGACTAACACCTTAATCCTGGTAATATCTGCTGTATAAAATTTCAAACAGCTCTGGTTGTTTTTTTGTTTTGTTTTTTTGGACAGGGAACATGAAAGGATCCTTTTCACTATCTTGTCATGTGTGAGACAGATGGATTTCTCCTCCCGTCATGCTCTGATTCAAGACAAAGCAGACACAGTTGAGTGATGTGCTGGAGGTCAAGCATTCCGTTATATTGGCAGAGAAATTCGCTGAAGCCCGTTAATGCGGCATTTTGTAAGAACAAAAATCAAAATACCATGTTTTAAAATGCTTCCAATAATTGGAACCTAGTCAAAACATTAATTTAATATACATTGATGCCATTAGTGGTTTAGACCATTACGAATTTGGTTTGATCAGATATATTGAAGCAAACAATATCTCAATCCACAAAAAAAAAAAAAAAAAAAAAAAAAAAAAAGGACAATCTGTGATCCAAATGTCAGCTTAACCATTAAAAAAAAGTACAGGATAATATTCCACTTTCTAATTTGGAATCTAAATTATCCCAAATATATAAGGTGATGTCATTATTTCTTTCAAATACAAGGTCATAAGCTCTGGTTGTCAGTGGAGGTCAATAAAGCTAATAGATGACTTAATACTCCTTTAACATCCTTACACAACTAATTATGCTTCAACTCTGCAATTTGTCCATCATCACTCCATGTCTTATTCAGTGACAAGGACGAAATGCTGTTAATTTCAGCATTTCAGATGATTTTCTCCAGTGGTCCCAAAACCAAGAACAAACTTGCCCTGGAAAAATTTGACTTCCACATTGACTGTTTCTCCTTGGTCACATGATGGATAGATCGCACATCCTAAACTAGCCATAAATACTGCTGCTCTACTTTTCCATCATGGCTTCTAATAGTTACAAGCAATAAGCTGTTATTACTGAATCATCCTCTCTATCAAACAATTAGTTTGAGTTGGCTTAAAACCAACATTTTCTAGAAATAATGATTCCAACAAGTCACCTGACTGCTAGGTTCAAATGCCAACTATCACACTGTCAACCAGGTTTGGCTATACATGAAGAGGTGTGCACCTAAGGTTTTATTATAAAATTATGTTGAAATGGTGAGATGATCCCTCTCTGTGACTCACAATACATTTTGTTTGTTTGAAAGACAAGCAAATTCCTGCCAACCAAATTAAAAGCCAGACACTTTGACAACACAAACACTATTTGGAATTACAACAGGTTTGATGCGGCATAAATTGAAAAATTTGACAATGACAGCCATTATTTCCAATTGCCATGGCAATGACAAGAAACCAAATGTGACAAAAAGGTACAAATGCTGACAAGCTTTATGAGGATATGATAGATTCATATCACAGGAATACTGATAGATCCACTGAATCCTCACTGATGTGGCAATCTCGACAACTTGACGTCTAAATTAAACTATTTGATAGATGTTGTTCCTGGAAGCGATGCTATATTTTAAGTGATCTGTGGGGCAGCTCTTGAATTATTCAGTCTTAAAAACTGTGCATTTCTATTGATATAGAGATTCAATTATGTATTATGTTTCGTTGTCTTTCCTTTGAATTGATCTGTCTTTTCCTAGAAGCATTATCAGCACATTGTACCAGCTTTCACAGGATTTGTTGACACACCTCATCAACATAATGCCAGGGGCAATATAAATGAGGTTATATTTTGATGTATATTACTAAAGTATTATTCAGTATTAGTATTATAAACAGGCAAGAATAGAAAGCAATTCTAAACTGTCTACATTAAAGAACAATGAGTTTGCATGTTTAAGCCCAACTTATACAGCCCACATACATACTACATTACTGACAACCAATTTCCAAAACATAACACCATATTTTAGTTTTCCTGTCCTGTCCCCCCTAATCTTTCAAATTCAATGTTCTGGTGATTCACCAATCTTAAAATTCAATGTGTCGCCTTCAAGCACTTATGCACAATTGTAGAAGGCATGGTCATTTTAACTTCTCAGTAAAGCCTTCTTCTCCTGGGACTGTATTTCCTGGCGGAGACATACATTTTCTTTCGTGCAGCTCTGTCATGGACAAGTTAAATAAAGTTTCTAGGACAAAAAAACTTAATAGATACAGTGTTCACTGTTTAGATTATTTATCTTAAGCGTGTTTCATTTCAAGTCTCTATAAGTTGATTTTTATAGTGTACTGGAATGCACTGAAACCAGTGGCAGTATGGAAGGTAGGAAAAAAAAAATTCTAAAATTTACTGCTCCAGTAGTATGTTTTGGGAAATGGATGTTGGTAGCATAACATGTAAGCGGGTTGTAAATATTGGGTTCAAACATGCACTATCGCCAGTGTGGTCCTTTAAGAATATTCAGAATGATTTTGCATGCATTTGCACAAGTAAAGTGTGAAAGAGCAATCATCTCTGTGCAACTAAAATGTGCAACACAGTACTGGAAGGAGCCACTTTGGTGAGTCTTGTAGTCCATCTGCTGTGGCCACAAAAGAGAACCACATGTGACAGGCAATTAATTAAAGAGCTTCTATCTGTGTTGGTTAACCTCTGTGGTGTATGTCACTTTGACTACACTAGTCCAATATATTGTTCAGAATTATTCTTTTCCTGAAATTAGAAATAAAACTACAGGCTGTGGTATATTTCGATTATTAAGTATTGTTCATCTTGACGTAAAGCTGACCCCCTCTTAAGCAACCTTTGGTTTTATTACATGCATTAGAGTTGAAGGTATCCAGTATATTGTATTAGTGCTTTCTTTATGGCCAAGAAAAAGAGCAGGGGAAGTTTGCTGATTTGCTGAGCTGGCTGGCATGGCAGTTTTAACTGGTACTGGGACAGAGAGAAAGCTCCCGAGTTCAGGGATTGAAAGCCCAAGGGAGACACTAATTGGAGCAGTGGCCGTACCTCAGGCTAGAGGGGGAGCGCACTGGATATGCCACAGAACATGACTGCTAGTGGTCAACACTGTGGCAACTCAGAGAGAATGAGAGAGGGCAGATAGATCATCTGTCGGCAGGGGGAAGAGGTTTAGTTAAGTAGAGATTTAGTGTGCATGGCTGCAGGCAAAGATCAGTACAATGTTGTTCTGATACTGTGAGAATCTTTCTAAATATCATATAATTTCTGTAAAAACACACCTCAAATAAAAAAATCATGGTGTTTGGATGATTGTTTACTCATTTTCTTCATTGTTATTATTCGGTTTTTTTAATTATTATTATTTTTTTTGTAATGCTTTCATCTTCCACCGCATTTCTCACTCATTTCGGCTGTGTTTGTATGACCTACCTGACTCTGCTGAGATTCAGTCCCACTATGTTTCATCCGAAGGCATTGCGCTCCAAAACTTGACAATATCCATCGCTGATCAACACACAACTGAAGAGATTAAGAAGAGAAACCTGCATGAAACCATAGTAACACATCAGAAGACAACTCTGACAACAGTTTGCTATTAGTCAAAGGTCAAAGTTCACCAGTGTTAAACTTGACACATTTATGCAAATTTACTTTTTTCTACTTTAATGAATCTGCCAATTGCAGTGATTTCATTTAAATAAAGTAAATTCTTAATTTTGCCATCATAAATTAATGTGACTACTTAATTTTTAAAAAAGCAAATCAATCCATTTGTCCCACAGATTTAGAGATGTTAGCCAACTTGTGATGGAGATATGACTTAATACACACAGATTATAAGTCCAAATTCTGCTTCAAGTTTTCTTTTAATGATTTCACAAATTAGAATTTAATCGCATTGAAACATCTTATTGATTTAAGCAGCAGTGGACCAAAATGACTGTTATATGAAACAAGAGCTTACTGAAATATAATTCTGACTAGATGGCAGGCTAGAACATAAATTGTGAGCTTTGCAGTGGCCTCATGGGAGATAAAATCATCACTAACCAGTACGCCTATTCATTTGTGATTACTTGTGTCAAAATTAGACAAGTGTACCAAGTATGGCAAACATGAGTGGATATCAAGGTCCACTTAATGTCAGCCTAAGAACAACAGGGCTATTATTGATAAAGCACTCCTTTACTAGTCTCAGTAATAGGGTCACACAGCTCAGTGCTTAAGCTCCTGTCCAGTGAATCCATAATACCAAGCAGCAGTTCTTGTTCTGGGAAAAAAATCAATTGAGAGCAGACAAACATCTGGTGATTCAATGTGACTTTCTGTGATGTGAATGAATAAATTCTTAAACGCTGCAGATAACACTTAACTAATGTCCCTCAAACACTTACACAAAAAAGCCCAGGCTGGCACTCTGAGTCAAAGCCAGCCTGTTTATAAAAATCCCAGAAAAATGAGCAATTGGGTTACCACCAGGGATCTGCCCTGGCCTGTGGCACTGTGAATATACCAGCAAAAAACTTGCAAACCCAATACAGTGCCAAAACAAACTGCTACAGAACCAAAATGCTGCTGTAAGTCACAAAAGAATACTGCTATGAAGCCAAATTTCAAATCCAACATACCAGCCACATGATTAATAGTAAGGAGGATGGAGCAGGTGTTCAACTATTAAAAGCTAATAAGACTGGCTGTCTGGCTGGAGGACAGAGCAGGCAAGTTAACAGGTTCCTACATTTTGCATGGTAGAGCCAAAAAAAAAAAAAACTTACACTTTATTATAAGTATGGTGTCCTTAGCCTATCTTAAAGGACTTTACCTGCAATTTTCCATGTTTAACTGCAATCAGTGCAATCCACATACATGTTACGTTACTGACAAATATTTTTGGGAAAAGGTTGTCAGTAACGTTACGTGTATATGGGGTGTATATATTGGACTCAAATGTTCAAATCACTGGTATTGTCCTTTAATGACACTGGAAAAGGCTTCAAGAGGAGTTGCACTACTGTAAATGCAGTATAATACACCAAATATCATCTGTAATCTTAACTACAGAAATAAAAATAATAAAAATGGCTGCATTGCCGCAAAAAAGCAGTTTGTCAGTCATAAACAAGAAGAGCATATTGTCCCAAATGCAGCACATCTGCAGTTAAAGAATAAGCAGCAACACATTTAACAGTTGAAGCAGTCAGACGAAGTTAAATGACTTACATTACTCTAGCAAACAGTTTGAACATCAAGTCCATCCTCCTGTCATCGAGAGCTGGTTTTCAGCTTTCATTTCAACAAGAATTCCTTCTCCATTATAATGAAAGGTGGTAACCTGACAGCTGTTCCTGTAAAGTACAGATTTCTCCTCTGAATTAATTTTATGCACCAAAACAAGCAGCTATGGTGTTGTCTCCCTTTACTTGTGAAATCTAACTTCTAACTTTAGTTGAGTGTAGAAACTGAGCAGGTGCTTGTGATTGTGAGTTAATTAGAGGTGGTCAGTGGGCGGGGCCAGTTCTTTGGACAGGTTCTAATGCTGTGTTCGAGTTACCTTGGAAGTCAGATTTTTCCGACTTCCTATTTGGAAAAATGCATTGGAACAGCATTTGAAGTTGGAGCTCCGACTGGGAAACTTGGACCAAAATTATCTATCCCAACTTCACGAGTCCATTATATTGGGTGACTCAATATGGCAGCACCTGTCGAAGCGAGCTTTGTGAATGGAAATGATCAGCTAACAGCTGAATAAAGTATTTTTTCTTGCGTGACACTGAAATAAAAAGGTCAAAATATATCACCAAGTTAATTATCTATAGTGTATAATAACAGTTTGCCATTGATACGTAAATGTAAATAATTTCAGAACATTTACTTTTCTGCACAGCTGTTTAATACCCACTGTGATTAATATTACAATAGATATTAACACAACCCAACCAAACAGTCCTGTAGTCTAACTTTACTTAGTTAGCATTTATTACTAAGTTTATTTAATCTTATAGTATTTACTGGTGTTCAGTCATGCTTTTTTGTTTACATTTGGCTGAAACAGTTTGAGGTTGGAAATTCCAACTGGGAAAAATCTGACTTCCGAGGTAACTTGAATGCAGCATTAGCCTCTGTTCACTTCTATTGTGATTTTGTACACTGTTGCAACAGGTTTAAATAATACATTGCTGACTAATCGCTACACCATTTGTATTTGTTATTTTCATTTTAATAATTTCATTTTTGATTACATCTGAACTCACTGAGTCATGTTTATACTGATGCATTTCCAAGCCATTTTTCATGTGCTTTTCACTCAAACAGCTTTCTGTCTGGTGCATGTCTGCTTACCTTGATACTCAATTTTTAATCAGTGATTGACCTTTAAAATGTTCTGCTGTGGTAGCACACTGACTTTGATATGAACTAAGCTTAAAAACCATTAAGTGTACAAAAATATAAATGCTTGCAAAATATGTTCCAGCTCATCTCAATGAGTGAATCTGCTGATAACTCATCTGTGGGGTGATAAAACAGGTTGAAAAAGCTTCAATATGCAGATGTCCTTATCTCTCTTTGAAATACTTTAAGTGCTAGGCTGAGAATGAAAGAAAAACAAATTTAAATTTTTGGCATGAATGTAAAAATGGCTTTGACTAAACTCTACTGGGCTGATACACCAGGCTTGACCTTATTTGCATATCCACAAATGGCTGGCATGCAATTATGCTTCTGTAGGTAAAGAATTCCTCACTCAGCTTTGGCTTCACAGGTGCTCATTCTGTATTCACAGAACACACGGAGTGACAGGGATTTTGACTTCCAAGCATTTATTGTTAGTCATTAGAGATTTTTAGATTAAACAGGCAGATAATAGAGGATCAAGTATGACCTTCATGGAATGTGACTTGGAAACTAGAAGTTAAACAAACTGAAGTTGCTGTTCAATTCTGATAAAGTCAGTTTTTTTAAAGTAATTCTTATTTTTAAGTAATAAATAAAAGTAATAATTTTTAAGTAATATGTTATTTTGCAATTTATTCCTTCAGCTGTATTAGGCATCAAATTAGATTTTTGATCATCAACTTTTTTGCAATTTACAATTCATTATCTTACTGTAAATTGATGCACTATTATAATGTGATATGTGTTAAGTACCTATTTAGATTGATATTACAAACACAAAAACAACTTCAGGCATAAGCTATCCTGCTTGAGCTCTTTGATGTGCTTACAGGTTTGGCAAATCAAGAGGACAATTCAAAAGTTTTTCAGACCAAGGAAGCACCATCTTGAGTGACAGCTTTTTGAGGGAAATCTCTCCAGTGAGCTTAAATTGCTGCCTGAAAACATTTTAAGACCATCATGCAGTTTGCACTGGTCACTTCCTCCTGAGGGATTTTAAAAAATGACCTTTCCATGTGTGTAATGATGAGAATAAGTTGCTGATATGTGGAGCATATCTATGTTCCTAGGGATCAATATTGCGTTAACACACATTAAGTGTGTGTTAACAGACTAACCCTAACCCAAACCCATTACGTGCTCTATTGTGCTAAATAGAGCTGGGGAACATAGGACCCTGGGAACATAGAAATGACTCCCTGATATGTACACTTGCAGGAGCCACAGGAAAGAAAGTGCAGTACATGATACTACCTCTGGAAGCTTAGAATTGTTGCTGTATGGGCAGAAATGGTGGGCTTTGCATGTACACCTCCAATTATCCTTGCTTTTAGGGGACTACCTGAGACATCAGTCTGAAGAGACTGGACCAGGCAGGAGTGGACATATCGAATGGATGGCAAGAGTACCATATAGGAGCCACACATGCTGTGTAACATAACAGTCATGCTTTTTTCTACATTGGCTGAAGGAATCCCCACGAGTCAGCAACCACAGGACCCCTCTGACCTTTATGGTTGATGAGGGGAGCTATGGAAGCAGAATCGATGAAGTATGAAGTCTTGGATGAGGGAGAGACATGTACGGCGTCAGAGTGCATAAGCTGAAGTCATGGCATGTCACACTTTCTCCTCCTGGATGATGTAGTGTACTGCACCTTCGCACAAGCAGAGCTTCTGGCAAGCATCCAGAAAAACAAAATGTTATGCTTTTAACTGGGTGCATTCTTCATCCAAAAGAACCTCTCCAACCATATATGAAAGACACACTGGTCATGGTCATTGCTCTTGGTATATACACAGTCTTTGATTTAAAGGGAGCATAGGCACTCTAGAGATTGACAGCCAGATTGGTGCGGCGTCTGAAGTAATGCGGGTGGTATATCAAACTGTCGCAGTGAAGAGAAAGCTGAGTCTGAAGGCAAAGCTCCGATTTACCAGTCGATCTACATTCCAGTCCTCAGCTGTGGTCATGAGCTTTGGGTAGTGACCGAAAGAATGAGATTACCAATACAAGTGGCTGAAAAGAGTTTTCTTCAAAGGGTGACTGGACTCACCCTTAGGGATAGGGTGAGGAGCACAGACATCTGGGAGAGGCTTATAGTAGAACTGTTGCTCCTTTGCATTGAAAGGAGCCAGTTGAGGTGGTTCAGGTATCTGATTACCTGAACCTTTGGAGCTTTTCTGGACATGTCCAACCAGGAGGAAACCCTGGGGTAGACCCAGAGCGCACATCTATCCTAGGAATGCCTCAGAATCCCCTGGAGAATGTGGCTGGAGAGATGGCCAAATGGGCTATCTTGCTTGGCTGCCACCACAACTCAATTCCGGATAAGCGGAAGAAAATGGATGGATAGATGGACAGGTTCTCTAGTGCCAGACCAACTGGCATCACCAGGAATGAGGGGAGCTGTGAGAATGGCTAACCAATAGTGGGGGACTCCCCAGTGCAGAGCATCAGTTTTCCCCTTTGGTGCAATGGGAGCATGTGAGGCTTGACAGAGGATGAAGATATGGTGCCATCTTCACTGTTGAGCAACCCAGGGTCATGGTCTTCACAGTGCAGTACTACAAGGGGGCATGTTGAAAGTAAAATCACTTGACTGACATCTTGCAGCTGGCAGAACAAAACTGTCAGCACAGTCTGGCTGCTTGCAGAGGCCAACAACAATGTGCTCAGTGCCAAAGCAGCAAAAGCACTGCTGGTGCAAGTCAACTGTGGTAACCAAGTCATGCACAGCTGACAAAGCCATGTTGATTGGCTGCAGTTGTGATTGGTTGTACTCTACAGTGTGGTCTCAGTAGTTCAATTAAGTAAATTATACAATCAAAACTTGAAAAAAAATATAATATATATGGCCATGAAATCAGTCAGTGGGTCTGAAAATTCCTTTAACTGTGCAGTCTGGCACATATGATGCAACATGTAAACATTTTCTGGCAAGGCTCCAGTGTAATCCCATCTCATTAAGCCACTGTTAACAATGCTTGGTCATCTGTGACTTCTGGATGTGCAAATGAACAAGAAAATAATGAGGCTAGAAAACAGTTTTTCCTTTGTCAGTCCCTCTTAACTGTGAGATCATAGAAGAAGAACAAGTTTTTCAAATGCATATCAACTCCAGTCCTTAATGAATCAAAGAGAGATAGGGGAAAACTTTGTTGTGGGGACTAAACTCCAGTATGACAGCATCCCAGAGTTGGTGTGGACGTATATGTTTCATTTGCCGTTTAACTGACAATGTTTTCAGGATATCAATATCACTGGGCTCCTAATGAGATGTTAGGTTGGGTAAGAATATTTGGCAGAACAGTGTTCCGCAGAGAATGTTCTTCAGGGATCCATTAGGAATTTTAAGATGACTGGCCCCATAATACCAGTCCAATTATAATCACTCACGTCCTGAACCTTTTCTTTAGGATCCTTTTATTTTCTATCATTATACTCACAGCCAACAAAGAACTGGTGGAAATTTATATAATGGATTCCAATTCTTTCTCTCATGGTTTGCATTCCAGTAGTAATGAGTCATTCATCTAAACCAAATCAAGCCTCAGTTTATCACACATTTTCACCTTTCCCATAGAGGTCGTATTAAATTAGAAATTGTGTGTAAGTCATGCCATACAGATGTGATTGCTCAGAATGATTCTAAGGTATATGGGTAGTTATGTTTGATGTCATGAATATTTAAAATTTACTAGGGGAAGTAAAGTACATGACCTTAGTCACTCCCACCAAGTACTTATCAACGGATGATAGCTATAATATGGCTTACCTGGAGGCTTTGTAGCACTTGTTAGGCCACCATGAAGCTAACGTTAAAGTTTGGGGACTATGGGTTTTGAATGATTTTGTTACCGTTCTCCATCACTTTCAGGCTGAGCCTCAGGAGTTCTGCTCTCTCGGGACAGGGACACTCCAGACCAATATAATTGCTTGTGACAGTCAAGTCCACATTGGTGGTTGCCCCCCAAACCCTGTTATCAGCTTGAAATTTAGTCGGTAGAATGGAAAAAAAAACAAAAAAAAACCAAAAAACCTGTGAAAACAGAATAAGAAAGATTTGTGCTGCTGCTTTAACGTGGCACATCGCCAACTGATCCTAACAGTGTCTCTCGTCATCTTACCTCAGGCAAGGCCAGTGATGGGTTAGAGCTAATGATAGCATCACAGAGGTGAGTATGCCCCCCNCCCCCCCCCCCCCCCCATCTTTCTTTCCTCCCTTCAAGTCTTTGCACACTCTACATTAACTCTTTCATCTCATAAGGTTGCATTTTGCACCAATAAATAGTCAGAACATCCTGAATAAACAGCAGTAGACTATGCAAAAGCAGTGAGATCACAAACTGGACTGTGGCATTTTGAAATTGGCCAACTTGAATTCACAAAACAAGAAAAATATGCAAATCTGCTTTGTCCTTTAATCCGACAGTGATCACAAGAGGTACTAAAGAGCTGATCTGCCCTCTTGAAATGGGTATGAGAACCTTCCAAATAATTCTAGTCTCCCAGAATAATGCAATGACTCATAAATATCACCTTCATTCGGTGTGAACCAAAGTGAATATCACATACAAAGAACTGAGCAGGGCTTCACCCACTCAGATACTTGGTAGAAATCCAGATAGATTTCTGCTGAATTTAACACTGAGTAAAAGTAAGGCTTAAACAGTGGAATCATACAGTATTTTGCCTCAGTAGGTTTCACTTGTGTTTTACCATTTGGCCTCAAGTGTACATGTTGCAGTGTCTGTGTAACACACACAAGAAGGCACATACAGTCACTGATAACAACTGGCTTTTCACACAGTAGTTAATCATAAAGTGCCACTAATGCTCACAGGATACTGAAGTGATGAAAACACAACCACAAAAGATCAAGAACACTTTTAAATGCAATTCTCTCACAGTTAAAGCACAGCCTTGCCTGATGATACTAATGTTTTATATCAACCAAAACAACTATATAGTATATATATATATATATATATATATATATATTTATATATATAAATATATATATACTATATATATTTATATATAGTATATATATAAATATAGTTACATATTCCACTGATAACACCATGAGCCTTATATTTTACAATGTTTTGTGAGGTTTCATTATGTATGGACCTGATTAACATCAGAAAAATAATTTCCAGAGTTTTCACAGAACTCATGCAACATCTCAAAAGTTCAGAGAAAAAGATAGTTGGCCATGATCCCTTGACTGATTGAAGCTTTAGCTGTCGGTGGCTAGCATTGTGCACCTTGTCTCAAGGGCTTGAATGCTTTGGCTACATGTTCGTTCCTATGCTCTGACAGAGGCAATTCACTGCTTGTGGTCAGTAATATTTTCTGGATCGTTTCTTGTCTTGATAGTTGAAAAACAAAAATGCAGACTGAAATTTGTTTAACAACATGGCTCTGTAATGATTGATCAAAGCAGTCAGCGGTGCAATTTCTGTGGTGTTTGTTGGCAATCAGTTTTCTGGGGGTGATTTTTTTTTNTTTTTTTTTTTTTTAGATCATTTCCTGGATTTTGAGGTCAGGAATCAGATCTATACATATTGATGTTGTAGTTGAGATAAAAAGCTACTTCTCAGTTCAATAAAGTCAACAAATGCAAAAATGGGTCAGATATGTTTGCATGGCTACCATTGATATCTATGAATCTTGCCAACAAGCTTGCCAAGGCTGTAAAGTTAAACCAAATCATCAAAATTCTCGCAAAACACACATATGAACAAGCAAAATTCAATGTGTTTTTCTTTTCTTATTTGTCTTCCAACAAAGAAGCGATTGGTCCATGTTTCCGACTATCCTGAAATAATCTTTCTAGGAGAAACAAAGTGAACTGCCAAATTTTATGTTTACCTGAGCTATTCCAGTTCTCTTTTTGGCTTCTTTCTAACTCACAATAAGAATGACATCTAATGAATTCAGCAAGATATCATCTTTTTTAACTGAAAATAAACTAATAAATAAATAAATAAATAAATACAAATAAATGAACAGTCAGTCAGTACCACTTCACAGTTAAGCATTTGTGAGCATAAAAAAAGACTGAATAGACATGTTTTGTTTTTTTCTGCCAAAATATGAACACAACAGAAGTATATATTTGTACTTCCATGTTCCTGTTTTGCACAAGTAATGGGAATAGTGGCTCGTTGAGGGAGTAAACAAATCTACATTGGGACAACTTGCCTCAAATAACATTTTTGTCCTATTTTTGTCACATTATTACCTCACTGACAGTGATTCCCTGCTGGTTTGATGGTCATGATGAGTCCAAGATGAAGTGCTCTGAAGTAGTTTCTTAACAAATAATGCCTCTTGTCCAGTGTAAATTTGTTTCCATTATTCAGAACAAAGAGTTGTTCAACAGAATAGGATCATTTCCAACTGGCTCATTATGTGTCTTTTAAAGATTTACTGCCCTGTGTTTAATGTTTCATTCTTATCATTAAAAAAATAAAAAATGTTTTGAACCAGAACAAAGGCATTCCCCGCATTTTACACAAAGGGTTTTAAACTGACCATGATTATACTTAATGCTTTCAGTCTTGAAATGTCCAAGATAGTCTATGCTTCCATTAGTGGATCTTTAAAATACATTGTTCTCAGCTCGGCACACCTCCGCTGGTACACATGCAAGATTATCAGGTGATCTGCCCCAATTCTTGCAGACATCTAAGCCCTTAAAGCGACAAACCCACTGAGCTGTAGTCTTCTAATTCAAAAGCAGGACTCAACAACACAGCTGAAGGATCACACAAAATCCTCACTTAAACCATGGGCAGGTATAATACTCCTCCCAATACACCAGTAAACAGCAATCAGTATATTTACATGCATATTAAAACTTTGATTATGCTCTGATTAAGGCAATAAATTGATTTTTTTCAAACATCTTTTAAATACCATTATGAGATTTAAATTGGTGTGCTCTAAGTAACAGACCTAGATTATGCAATTGTAAATCAATTTACTCAAGCATGTAAATGTTATCATTGGATTAAGCCACCTTCGCATGCATCTCTTCACCTGGCCATCTCTCCCTCATACAACGATTATGCAATGTGTTGTGTATTCGACAAATGGTTGAATCCTATTAATTCATTCCATGTATAGTACGTCTTACTCACATTTTTGCCTTAATTACAGTACAAACCTCAATGGGACTATAGTCCGCAAAGAGTATCAAATGATGGGAACTGTGACGCTGTCTCTACTGAGCCATGACTGCTGAGAGATCAGTCCAAGGGTGAGACAAAAGCAGCTGTACAGAAAACTCAGTCTAGTTCCAGTTATAGTCAGAAGAGGCATGAATTATCCCCCATCACCTCATTTAAAATAATGGGAACCATCATCTGGTGTTCAGTTGCTCATTTCCCCACCAGGGAATGTCTCTCAGTGGACAGCTGCTCCTGAGCTCAAGGGTTGCCCCAAACCAGGCCCTATCATTGCTACAATCAGAGCTCTGTGCAGAATTAATAAAAGCCCAACTGTTTGCTCTGCTGTACTGAGCTCACACTGCTCAGAACCAAAACTTTCTCTGGAAAGACTCAACCTAAAATGAACGAAATCAGTATCTTGTCCACTAAACACTGATTGAATATTTTGTGTCGGAACCTGAGAATCTGAAATATAGGAGCTGACTCATTTCTATGAATTCCTGCCTGACAAAACCCCATTTTATTTTTCAAAAGCTGCTTTTTTTAAAAATACACGTTAATCTCTTCAAATCATCAAATGAGAAAATCTGTTTTTTTGTTTTTGTTTTTTTTTTGAAGTCCTGCCTCATACAGAATATCTTGCCAATAACTAAACCCCCACATGTTTACTTCAAGCTGTTCAGCTGCAAAAGAGTGTTGCTCTACCTAAAAATAGTTCATGGATTTATCATTCCACAATATTACCACAAATTATTTGGAGCTGCTGACAACAAGCTAGTTTGGTATCTGCTAGGTGCTGGTTTCTTAAGTGAGGATAATTAAATGAACTGCAGGCCATGTTCCCTCAACCTAAATGTAAAGGATTTTAAAAAAGAATTACAGCAGTTTCATTAAAGAGAGACACAAAAACCATCAACTAAGAGCACAGAGAAATCCTTTAGGAACTAAATTTGTCTAATTTCTGCACTTCACCTCAGGGAATTCATATGTATTATACAACAGATGTGCTATTAACGTGTTGCTTTTAATGAACACCCTGTTGGCTTCAGTCAAATAAAGATTCCTTCTGTTTGCATTGAAGCTGCTTCTTCTTCTTGGGTCTATATACTGCACTAATTCAGAATATATTGAATTCACACATATTATAACTGCCTGTGTTCCTAATCCATTTTACACACCTGAATACTCATGCACTGACTTACATAATGTTTAACCTCACATACCTTCCCAACCACATTCCCACTTTGGATGAGGACAGTGTCATTGCCTACAAAACACACACACACACACACACACACACACACACACACACACCTCTATTCCTCAGTACAGATTGGCCCTTTTTGCCCACAGTGACATTCTGGTGTCAGGTGGGAACATTTTTCCACCTACATGAAGTAGAAAATGTAAATTTAGGAATGAAATCTCAAACAGTCATCATTAAATGGCACGGTGGCTCAGTGGTTAGCACTGTCACCTCACAGCAAGAAGACGAGCTGCTGAAATCCAGCTAGGATCTTTCTGTTCTCCCCTTGTCTGTGTGACTTTCTTCCAGGTTACCACACCTCATACATATGTCAATTTGGTTACAACCACTCCAATCAGAAAGAGCTGAGCTTGTCAACATTCACGTTTTTTCCCTGATTGTCTCATGGGTATCATTTCAAGATTTCCCATTTGTAAGAGTACACAAATAAGTTGGATTTTTTTACACACAAAAATGTGCAATGAAAACAATGTCCAAGAAAGAGAAAATTCATTTGTGAAAATATACAACGATGTTTTTATTGTTTCCTAAAAACAATATTTTTTATTCAATGTAATATAAATCAAACTGATGCTGATTATGTATGTGTGTGTATGTGTGTGTATACTGTGTGTATATATATCTATATATAACACAAGGCACAATTTATTTTACATAGAATACTATATAACTATAATTATAGTTATATAGTTATTATAATTAACTTTGTAGTGTCTAGAATTATATAGAGAGCAAAAGTAAATATGATAAATAAATAAAAATGAGCTTTTTTTAAATTTTATATGATTGAGCTGCTAATGTGCAATATGCCCAATGCACATTTACATTATAATATAAATAATAACCTAATATTATCTTGATTTAATATTTATTTACTGATTCGTATGACAAACAGGAGGACAACTCCTCACGTTGGCCCCCAAGCGGTTGGATTGGGAAGTGCAGGACTGATCCTTGCATCCCATCTCGGACGTCTCCGATCTCTTTCCTCCCTCTCTCTCTCCAACTGTCGCCGAGACGAGTGTGTGTGCGCGTGTGTGTGTGTTTGTGTGTGCTGCTTGAATCTCACAGCACGCTTGGGCTGCCTTTCCAAAGAAAAGCTCAGCTCTCAGTTTTCTGCGCTGCTCGTACTGTCTTTGTCGACAGTAACAAAGAGAGCAGGTATCTGTTCATCTCGCCAATTTATGATATGAGTTGCCTTTTTGTTTGCTGCTCTTCACAGATGTTATGTCAACACTTTTTGGGTGGTGGTGGGGGACTCCCGGTTCTAATGGAATTTGTTCTGGCTGTTTTGGTCTTTTTCTCTCTTGCAGTTCAACCAGGGGCCCGTATTTGGAATAGGAAAAGCATTGCTGTTTTCTGACTTTGAGAGAAGAAAGAAAGGACTCCTCTGGAATTTCCTAAGGAATTTATTCGGACAGCCCCGGTAAGGAGTCGATTTGAAATCATAAAGCTCAGTGATTCAGACTGCATGCAGCTAAAGAGTGTATTATTATATATTATAACAACAAAACAAGTACTACATCAATTCTTCTATTTTAATTACAGTTACCGGGGCTTTGCATTCAACCGCCTGGGTACATAGTAAGTAGCATGTAGACTTTTCCTGCATATTCTAATTCTGTGAAAGACACGTGAAAGCAGCACATCATGTTTGCATATGTGGATTGAAGTGTCCGTGTTGTTTGCACTAAGTTGCGTGTGGTGAGTTGGTGTCCAGGGCGCATATTTTTGCATGTGATGGAGCTGTGTTACCGGGTGATTTAGCGCACGGCGTGCACAGGTCTGCTGCTTCTCGTTACACTCCAGAGGGTGGCAAGATATTTACAGAATTCTTACCATCATCATTTCTAACACACACACACACACACACACACACACACAGAGAGCCGTTTCTGCTCCAAACGTCTGCTTATGCTTCAAATAAATGATGCAGGAGGGGAAAGGTGACGGTGACGCACACAAGATCATAAATTATCTGGATATTAATTATGGGACACGGTTGGAAAGTTTTGTTGTATGGTTACTGGAAACTGAGGTTATTTTTAGGATCCTTCTTTGTGTGTTCGTGCATGCACTGTGCACGCTGTGCGTGCTGAAAGGTTCCTGCCTCAGGTGATGTGGATGGTGGGTGGGCTCTGACTCACCCAGTATACCAGTTTGGCTGTTTTTATTTATTTATTTTTTTTCCTGACAGACTTTGACGTGAGATGTATCATTGACCCACACCGATTTTTTTTTGCCCAGCTAAATGTGGAAGTTAGCATTATCTCATAATTTCAACAACCATTTGTCAAGCTACCCCTGACAAGTGATTCACATTTAGCCAAGCACACATCACACATTTGCAGTCTTACTTGCAGCTTGAAAAAAAAAATGGGGGGGGNGGGGGGGGGGGGCTGTATGCAAAAGGCAGGATAATGAAGTGACAAGTTTGTGTACCAAGCCATGCAGAGGAGAAGCAATTGCAAATGAGGGCAAGGACAACTCACACAGCTGGAGATATAGTATGTGTCTTCCCCAGCTAGCATAGAATGACAGAGGGCTAAGTGAGCATGACCATCAAGGAGAGGTAATAGTATTACGGTCTGCCAGTCATCAGGGAGTGCGAAGGATGCTGGTGCCTTTCAAAAAGAACTGAAACGGCAGCCTAGAGGACAGGAAACTGGGATGAGAGCACTCTGGATTCAAAACGCAGCAAGAATAAGAGGCTAAATAATACACCTTTAACTGGGGTTTTAGATATGGTAATTGTTGTGTCTTATCTGAAGTTGTTTTGTAGGAGGTCAGCACAATACAGACAGGGGCATCCATTTGGACTGTGTGATTAAGGCCTGCATTCAGCATGATGCTGTGCTTGGTTTAGAGCTGTCTGTCTGTCTGTCTCTATCTATCTATCTATCTATCTAATCTAAGCTAATCTAATCAAATCTGGTTGTGCTTGCATGTCTTGCTGAGACTTGGAAGGTTGATGATATGTCTGAGGACTGTGGGACCATCACTGACATGAACATTTTTCACAGAGCATTGCATATGCTGACATATTTATGTGTATTTAATTCTAAATGTACCTGTCAGGAATCGATATATTTTGCTCTCAGATAACACATACCTACAGGAAACACTTAACAATCACACAGTCCCTCCTTTGTAAAGAATTAATGCATGCACAACTAATTGCAGCATGATGAAATGTTGAACTAAAGTTGTCCTTTAGCAGTTTTCTGTGTTTGTCGAAACGATTGGTTTTGAATGCAAAAGTGCTGTCAGGCTTTGATTTGTTTTTTTTTTTTTTTTTTANTTTTTTTTTTTTTTTTTACTTTTAAAGATTAGTTGCAGGTAATGTTCTCTGCATTCCTGTGTGCTTTACCCAGCAGCACTCCAGTTTTATAAACTGGCAACATTCTACAATTTTCCTCTGTTTTCCCTGTAAATGATACTCCCAAATTTATACACCAGGCCACATCAGTCAGTGGTGGATGGAATTTGAGCAATAGCTTAAAGGAGGAAATGAGCAAGACAGATCTGCTTGGTTAAAGTTGCACAGGCTCCAGTCTCACTGAAACCTAGGAGCAAAATCCAACAATTTATCAGTGCCAGTTAGAAAGGCACAGTTTTGCAAACCTTTTTTTCTCACATTAATTATGCTTTAACATGGCTTGCTCTAGTATGACTGTGTTGACAACACACCCACTTTAATTCTGCCTGCTTCACTTCCCTGGAGAGACACAGAAGCAAGCTGTAATTATAGTTTATAAACTTCATCCAGGTGACATAATCGGGGCATGGCTGAGATGGCAGCGGGTTGTCACAACACCCACCAATAAATTTGTCACAGTTTTCTTTGGCTTTTGCATTCCTCACTTCCAAAACTGTCATAATGTATAGATTTATCGTGGCTCAGGTGATTTTGACAGTTTTCAGTAAGTCCTTATTGAAAATATAGTTTCTTTTCTACATTATATATTGATTTATGAGAACAGCAGCAAAAAACAAAAGGGGGGAAGCTGGAGGTATACACCTATGGAAAACTAGCAGTTATAGTATGTTTTTACCATGTGTAACGCCTTGATTGCTGTCCAAAGCTCGATGAGCTGACTCCCAGGGGCCGTTTTATAATGAGGACACACTGTCAGATAATTAGATACACCTGGCTCCGGCGTTTTCAGCAAATTTTGATTCATCCCAAAATAAAATATCTCTGCCTGCCAACATGAAAGAGGAAAAAAATACCCCACTGTCAGATTGCCTCTCCTCTCATGGTGGCAGTGTTTTATTTATTTATCCACATCGTAATGCTCTTGGATGAGACGGGCTTCATTTTGTGCTAGCTGAAGCATTTGCTGCCAAAGTTGGTCTGCACTTGCAGAGTGAGCTGCTCACTCATAAGGGTGCCAGTGTCTCTCTCTCTCTGGACACAGACGCGATGAAACTGGATGTTCTGACGTCGCTAAATTTAACGGCTTCCTTGGCTGTGTGGGAAAAGATACCATCTCATTCTCAATCTAACAGTGGCATGACTAGATAAAACACTCTCCAAAAACCTGCACATTATATAACCTCAGATGTAGTCGTGAAAATGAAAAGAGAAGAGCTGTGGGTATTATTAATATCAAGAGTATATGTGTTTAGCTTCCTTATTAATGTTACGTGTCTGGAGATTTAGGATTTGATGGATACACATTCATCAAATAAACAATTTCATGCACATACTGTGTACAGCAAATAGTAAATGATTGAATTCATTAAAACGCCCACATATATGCACACATGCACACACACAATCATAAATCTAAGGTCTTTTTTCATGCCGTTGATTAGAAAATGCTTTGTGAGATGAAACCTCCTCACCTGTGCTGTTTATTTATCAGACACATGGCTCCAGTCATAAATCAGACACTCATTAAGTTGTTGAACAGCAACTTTCGCCTTCTGCAGGAAGCATCAGTG
Source organism: Lucifuga dentata (assembly GCA_014773175.1). NCBI lineage: Eukaryota > Metazoa > Chordata > Actinopteri > Ophidiiformes > Bythitidae > Lucifuga > Lucifuga dentata. The sequence goes on from VXCM01000425.1 coordinate 340,459, forward strand.
CTATTAAAGCTGATATATGTGACACAGTGGCAAGGAACCACTGCAAGCTGCTCATGCTATCCAATTAAAACAAAAATTATATTTAGTCATTTTAAAAAAATATTTTTTCTCAGTAATGTCACTTTAAACAAAAAAAAAAACAAACAAAAAAAAAAAAACCTTATNAAAAAAAAAAAAACCTTATATCTGTACCCAGATCATCTGTTTTTAAAGCTTCCAATCTTTTCTATTTTATTTTTCTGTTTGAGATCCTTAAATTTACATGTCAGCATGAGTGAGAGAGACAGAAAATCTCTTCATAACACATTAATGTCCTCAGCTGCCATGATTATGTATCTGGTGGCAGATGCATCAGCTCAGTCGTATCATTTCAATTGGTCAAAATCTAATTGGAATGTGTTCCTTGTGTCTTAACTCTGCTGAATGTCTTGTTGGGGTAAGTAATTTATTTGGAGCATACTGTCTCCTTGTGAGTCTAACAGCAAACAAAATGAATTCCTGGATCTCATATCACTGCTGCAGCAATAGAACATATTCAGCTGATTTCTCTTGTGTAATTGGCAATTGTCCGGTCTGATTTAGTGCATATGCAATTGTTTTACATTTCTGGGGTAGTTCAATTTGACAATAATCGAATTCATGCCATCATTGTCCATGAAAATAAACATTTTTGACCTAGGAAGACCTATGAAGGCTGATACCACATTGACTGTTTGAGGCACTTTTTGGCTTTAAATGAGTTGTTCCCTGATTTTGTTACACAAGGTTCTAGTTGTTGGTTTGTAGATTTGGCTTGATTTTTCATTACTTTTACAAAATGTCTTTATTTTCTCTTCAGTAAGATATGAGATCAGAATTCAACTCAATTTAATGCAGATTTTTTGGCTTTTGAGCATTATTTTTAAGTCTGAAACTGAAAAACAAATTGCTGCTTGCCGTACAGCAAATGATAAAACCTTGAGCATAAAACACACTCATGCTATAGGGTCCTTTCTGTAGCTAGTTGTTTATAATGCGAAGAAGTCATAAAGCCTCAGTACCCTTTATGTCATACGAGATAAAGTGAAGGAAGGTACTGCATGACTTTACTCTATAGTAGCTTTTTGTTAGCAGTACTTGTAACCCAGGCTCAGTGAAGCTTTATTTGAAATTCATCTCTACAGTGAATGCTGTATGGATACATTTTTCTTTCTCCACTCAACTTATAGTTCTAAAGAAAACCTGCATTGTATTGTGCAGGGGTTGAACTTAAAAAAAAAAAAAAAGGCTGCTTACTCTGTTCTAACATGACAGGGACTGACAAAACTGATGGGTACTGACAAAAGGCATGGACAAGAACAGGCAGAAGAAAGCGTGTTATGATGTTTGTTTCCATGTTCCAGGGTAGCTATGTAACACGGAACAATAATGGAACACGTTCACATGTTCGGAGATACAGTATTGTCATCATTTTGGCTGTATACCAAACCATGCCACCAAAACCTCATGCTGCTTCACGTTACGAAAAGATGTGCTATGCGAAGTGCATATTGAACACATACAACATGCTAACCGTCAGCATGTTAATCTAAAGATGCATTTGCTAAGCTTGACATGTTCCAACCTTTTTTCCTGGATCTGTTTGATTTGTTATGGGTAATCAAAGGTGTAGCTTTCTAACAGTAACTATCAAAATGTATGCTTTTATATAGCTATGGGAAGAATGTACCCACTATCAATGACAGAACAACGAGTAATTGATCGGCCTTGTTTGAGTGTTGCCCTCTTTGGAAACTGAAAATGTGGCTTATGAATTATGAATTTCACTCAAAATTGCAGAGCCTTGTAGTTGGCTCAGAACTAACAGGAACGGATCATGTTCCAACTTCCAACCACAAACAAAGCAGAGTTGGTCTGTGACCAGATTGAGCCCCCTTTGAGGAAGTGGTCTCAGTGAGGTTGTTTTGGTCCACATCCATGTGGGATTATCGTGTTCAGACCAGCTCAAATTGTACCAAAGTGGAAAAATGTAGTCCAGTTGGACTAAACCATGCAGGCATGAAAACATCCTTTGATAATAATAGATGCTGTTTTTTGCCAATAAGATCTGACACACTGACCATTTTGTAGTCCACATATAAGGCATTTTACCTCTATATATGCTCCTGCTGTGGATTTCATCTCCTGTCTGGCGCTTTGAGAGATTTCAGGAGGCACTAATATGTTGTGTATTGGTATTGTGTGGTCCGCTGGGATATGGAGGTAAAGAAGAAAACAGAAAGGAATAATGCAGGCAAGCTGGAGCCAGGGTACTCTGCACAGTTCAATGCTGCTGCCTCTACCCGACATGAACAAGAGAAATCAATTAGACCTACTCGGTTGCTATCTGTGGGACTTCCACCATGGAAAGGAAAGAGCGAATCAAAGCATTTGCAAAAACAAAAAAACAAAAAAAGAAAGTCATTGAAGAGGAAAGTGAACTCGAGTGGTTTGTTCTAGTCTTTGTTGGGTCAGCCACCTCTAGCCTTAAGATAATTTTCAACCATCCAGACATACAATTCTAGACATTTTTCCATCTGATGCAAAGCTGTCTCACTTAGCCATTTCAGGTCAGAAAAGCAAAACAAAAAAGTGGAGCATATTTACCTAAAACATTAAATGACTTTACCTCGTATGCAGTGATCTCTGTTGCCTCATCTACCTCAGATTCATGCCAGCAGCAATTTAGAAGTCTCCATGGACAACATTTCCTATCCACGCTATGATGGATGCCCTAGAAAGATAAGAAGGAAAAAAAAAAAAAAGACTACAGCAAGCAACCATGTGTGTCTGGCAGAGTATTATACAGATTATTATACTTTAATTTGAAAATGACTAAGTTCTAGAATATACTTTATTTGGTTTTATCAAACTCTCAAAAGTCTGTCAAGATGAAGTGAATATGAAATAGTCTAACATTTGTAGGATCAGTGTGTCTACAGTAGATCATTTATTAATAATATTTAAAATCCAGCTTAAGTAAAATCCTGCTATAATTTAAAATATATCAGCAGTGCCACAGTAAATGCAAAGCTCCTCTCAATCCTGCTAATTCCAAACTTGACTAAATTGACATTTAAAATCTATACATTATGGATTTCCTGAAGATAAGTAGAAAATGACTTTATATAACTGACCGAGATGATCGAAAGAGATAAGACTAATGATGCTTTATGCATATTTCATTAAATGGAGCTATGCTGTAAATACCGAGGCTCAGAGTGCACTGCATGGATCTCACAGGACCCAGAGGCCTCATCAGCTTTGATCCGGCTGAAAGAGGACCCTTTTTGATCAGGACCTCCCTTGGACATTTAAATCAAACCCCTGACAGGCTGAGCAGCTTTAAGGCTGGGAGATAGGATGTAATCTCTACACATGAGAAAGTGGACACCCTTGGAAGTGTGCTACAGTCGATTATATTGTACATTTTGAAATCTTTCTTCCCCTTTCCTTTGATAAATATCTAGCAGTTGGGGATTTATTCTACTGAGTGGAAATTCAATTTGACAAAGAAGTCCCATCTCATCTGAAGTTTTGATATCATAAAAGCTGTTGTACAACAAACCAGGCAGAATTAATTAACAAGAGTCTTTTAATTCATACTGTATATTCATACTAGACTAATGTACAATTAATCTAGTACACCAAAAAATAACATGATGGACACCAAACTAATGTAAATATTACAAAAAAAGTATTGATGATGTAGAGCCACAGCTAGTCATACAGTATATAGCATTCAGTGTGATCATATGATCTATGAAACTGAATTTTAAAAATGCCAGGCTGTACAAAGTCTTGCTTAATCTATAATCCTGTGCGTACAGTTCGCTCAGTCCCCTGACACGGCACACATGTACACACACTCCCCCCCACTTCCCGCTCAGCCCTGCTGTAGATTTGGCTGTGGGGGCTCAGCAGATCCCTCGGCATCATCGGTGAATAACAATGAGGGTTTTGGGAGGATCAGTTCTCCAGCACTGAGCCATACTGGGTAGAGTTTATATAAGACCTTGGCTTCCTGAGCTCTGTGCTGGTTTAAGATGACAAACAAATGGTTCCAAGGAGTACTGACTTGCCAAAAGAAGGGATTGTGTCTCTTCATGCTACCCCACCACTTCATCTTTTCTTCACACACAACACCCTCCCTTTGTTCATGCTGCATACTCAGGCCTGGGTATGTGTCATGGCATGTGATACCAGGTCTCATGAGTATCCATGCAAGTTGGTGTGTGTTTTCACACCATTTGTTGGCTCTGCAGCACTGTCGCTCACTTGGAAGCAACTGCCTTCCCTTATCCTCCTCTTCCTCTCTTTGTTTTCCCCTTCATACGTTCCAATGAAAGAAGGCAGGGATCTGTCAAAACCAATCCTTTCTTCTGTCTGCCTTGTCAACTTTTTTTAGGTGGGCTGCCATGGAAATTCACTCAGCCCTGACACCCCAGTGGTTGTGCAAATGTCAAAACAGAAGCTGAAGGGTTGTCTTTGTGGATGTTCCAATTTATGTGTTTGTCATCAGTGCAGTGTCATCTCCTGTATCACATCATGATACAGCTTTGCTAATGATTCACCTCATAACAACACTGGAACTTGTTAACATTTCTTTATTTTATACATTCAGACTGCAAAATATACAATTTGTCTCTTTAGCACCTTTTGAATGATCCATCCATTTATTTTTTTTTCCTCCAGTTATTCCTGCACCAGCTTTTGTAGTAATCACGCAGACAGACCTGCTAGAAAGTGGGCAGGGCATCTTAATTTCTACCGAGGCTGGTCAAAACTGCATATTTTAGTCTACTTCTAGGCGCTTGGTACTAAATTCTGATCAGCTACTGATAAAATCAGCCCACAGTACCTTGGTATCTGGTGTATTTTTATACCCAAAGGTGTCAAGGTTTCTCTCTATATTCCAAAAAGCATCATGCCTGTTGTTTTTATCTGACATATCTGGACTTTATTGTCTTGTCTGGGAAAAATAAGAATGGTGAATTATAAAAAAAACAAAACAAACATCTTCTATTGGTTAAGGTCAATCAACTTAAAAGGAAACGCTCAAGTCAAATCAACACATGCTGGTAAGAGGTGATTTTTGGCATATACCCCAGATAACAGCAAAGATATAAATACAACTGACATGAAGAAAAGGGCAGTTCCTCAATCACTTTGTTCCCCAGACACTACAAGGAAGAAAAATTGTATACCATGTCATCTGACATAGTCCAGAGTTGGTTCCCTTTGATTCCTACAAAGCACAGAAATATACCATAGATAGGATTAGGATCCATTGAGTTGGGAGTAAGGGGAAAATCAATGCAAGGTGAAAATTAAATTTGGCCAGAAGAGCCTTTAGGCAAAGTGCAATTTGAAAATACATCTTTTATTTTCCCTTGGGTGCCTGATAGGACTAAGAAGGAGATGGACGATGAATCTAACCATCATGGAACCAGGCAGAGGTATGCTACGAAGGGAAACACCCTCATATCACTCCTAATGTGCCTCCCCTTTGATTGCCTAATTTGGTTAGGGCCACGCGTCCCTTATCGGATCATATCAAAGGTCAGAGGCGTCCTGTAGACAAATCAATCTCTCTGTCTGAGGAGTTGCAGAGGAAGCATGGATTGAGGGTGAGCTGATCCATCTAGTGGGCCCAAGAGTAAAGTGGGTGAGGAGAAAAGAGAGGTGGGGGCAAGAAAAAAAAATTATGGCATCCGCTGTCTGGAGAGAAGTGGGCGAGGAAGGTGAGATTGAACTGTTGACTTGGGGAATGTGATATGCTCAGAGAGGAAAGGAGTTTGCATTATTGCTTGCAAGATAAGAATAATTTCTGAAAAGTCAAGGCATATTCTGACCTTCCAGGCATGTTTACAAGGCTGTCATGACAGGCTTGCCACTGATATGTTCCACATTGAATAGTTTGAAATTGAGTGATTCTACGTCAGTTAAGGCAATAAGAAGAGTTTTTCAGACATCATTTTATCACATTGTAATCGGCCTAACATATCTATATTGTGTGCATACTGTGTGATTGTAAGTTGTTTTTCTCAAGCACATAAATGCTCCATGGGTTTACAGTTGCATAATTATTGTGTGTATACATTCCCTCACCTATAGTATTGATTGCATCCATCGACATAATCTGCAATTTTGCCTTAATGACAGTATAGTCAAAAATTAGAGTATGGAGTGCATGTGATCATGCTAATCATAGTACATCTTGAACAAATGATGGAGAACCTTTTTTCTTTTTTTCTCTACTTCCAGTCTGGTATTTTGATTCTCAAGAAAAGCTTCCCAGTTTTCCCAGCTGGTGCTGCCTTTTGGTTATTTAGAATGATAGACAAGTGCTCTTTTGGAAAGTCCCAGCAAGGTTGTTCAGAAGGAATACTTCCAATTTCCAAGAAACTGCCTCTTATCATTCCTCCACCTCATCACCCTGAATATTTTTAACCCATATGACCACCACCATTAACAAAACACCCATTAACAAAATAGTCATAATTAAACCAGAAATGCATATACTCTCTAGTGGGGGACAGCAGTCCTGGACAAAGTTCATAGGTGAGCATAAATCATCCACAGTTTAATGCTGGCAAGATGTTTAATTTGGTCTTTGAGTGAGTAATTAGTTCAATTAGCCTTGATCCTGTACAGAAAAGCACATGCAGAAAAGACCCCAGGTTGCCCTCTGGTCTGCCTACATTAAAAGGCAATAGTGTGTTTCCTCCTGTAAGATTAAAACTCACTGTGTAATCACTCACCAGAGCCTTCCCTCCAGACATGTTGCAACGCTTCCCTGTGAGATAATGTTTGCTCAAGCAACTCTCAATGAGATTCAGCACTCCGGTGACACCATTACTCTAAACTCCTTGCCTAGTCAGGTTTGGTGGGTTCGTCCTGTTGTGGAAAGTCGAAGTGTAGCGGTGCCAGGAGAGAGAGCACCTCTTGAGACAGATTACATGTCTCTGGACAAGCAAATAGGCTTGCACTTCACCTCTGCCTGAGACAAGTGGGTGATTATCTTTGGGTGTTCTTTTTTTTCTTCTCACTGGCCATATAATGCATCCAGGACAAAATGTTCGCCTGGCAGCCCGAGCAGGTGGACGACAAGGCAGCTTACGTGTTTTTGCTAATTGCAGTCAGTCAGCGAACCACATCTGAAATGAAGATGATGGCACGAGTCTGCAGAGCTAGTCAAAGCAGCGTAGGCCTGAGCCAAAGTGTTTAAAATGGATTACACCAGTGTGTCATTGTGATTACATGCTCCTTGCAGGGACCGTGACAAGATGAATTGTGTTTTATGGTTTTAAGCATATCATTTTTTTCTCTCTTTTCTCCTCCAACCTAAGTGCTATTTCTTCTACTGTGCAGCGCAGTCTGAATATGTGATTGTGAGCTATCTCACAAATAGTGTAATTTGTTACTTTTTCTGTTAATCTCAAAGTAGAGCAGGTAAATGAGAAGATCTAGAAGCGTATACACTTCCATGCTGTGAAAACCACCTCCTTACTTACACATATTCCATGTGTCATAAACCTCAATGATAAAAGATGATTTAATAATGCTTTGGGAGACCCGTCCATCCATATACCACACCTGCAGAAAATCACACACTCTAGAGAAAAGGGTTATGGAAGCTTCAGTCTGCGTGTTTGCGTGTATGAGGGAGGCCATGTCTCAGGGGAGTCCATTAAGTATGGAAGTGCGTGTGGATTAAGTACTCCTAGACCTCTGCTGTGACCTAAAATGCATATGTTTAAACACAGCTACACACACAGTATTTCAGGGCTCATGCACTAATTACTCAATTATTGTGTGTTTGCTCAGTTGTGTTGGGTCATGTGTAATATCTAGTAGTTTTATCACTGAATTAGCATCCAATAAAACAGTGTTGTGCTGTTTTTTGTGCATGCTTAGTATCCTGATTGATACCTGATTCCTGGGCTGGAATACGAAAAACTGATAGGGCGGAGTCTGTTTACTTAATCTGCATAATCATTTTGTCTAATTTTCTGATTTCTGAGTTAAGAAAGGTTGAATTTCAAACCAGATAAATGATTGAGATGTTTTGCAATCTAGCTCAGATGAGCCACAAAAAGCAGGATTTGGTAGACTGTCCTCATTGGCCTAACCCTAAGCCTCTACATCCATCAAAAATATAATAGAGTCCCAAAATCTATCCAATGAGTCAAAAGTATAAGTAGATGGATAATTATTACAAATTTCCCATGCAAAACTTTTTTTTCCCTCATTAGTTCTCATAATAATCACACACAAATATATCCAAGTGGCATTTGATTCATTTTTCACTAATGTGTGCATACAACAAATTCTCAGATGGTTAACATCATACCAGTGATTTTGCATGTTTGAGCCCAATAAATACAACCTGCATACACATTACTGCCAACTATTTTCCAAAATATAGTACTGGAGTGGTAAATATTAGAATTGTTTTTTCTGCCTTCCAGACTGCCATTGGTTTACGCTATAAAAATCAACATGAATACTAGAGACTTCAAACATGGTTGAGATAGGTAATCCACTGTAATTTTTTGTCGACATTACTTAATTTAACTGACCCAACGTGGAGCTCCAAAGTAGAAAATGTATATCTCCGCCAGGGAATATAGCCCCAGGAGAAAACCTCTTCTACTGAGAAATTTAAATAACAGTGCTTTCTACAATCATGTGTAGGTGTTAGCAGCCCAAACACTGAATTTGTGTACTACCTCAACATTTGATTTTGAAAGGTTAGATTAGAAAGATGTGATGTCTTTCTGTTCTTGTGATTAAGCAGTTGGCATTGAATGTCACTGCTCCTTGACAAGCTCTATTCATTATTATTTTTTTGTCCTGGACATACTTAGCAATGTGTGTGTGCACTAAATTGAAATTTGTGGCAGTGTTCTTCCCTCTTTTGTGTGAATGTGTGACTTATCCAACTTAAAGCTCAACCAGCTGACCCTGTAATTGATTGCTCTGGAGTAACTTACACTCCTCCACATGGGCATCCGCAGGAGTATGTCAGCTGGTGCTTAACAGAGATCTCCACCCGCTGCCCTCGGCAATTCCTCAATCTCTTCAAGTGCCCACAGGACTTAAAGCTCTCTGTGTCTTTCTATCAGTGAATACATTTGCCATCCCAGCTAATCATAGCACTAGCTCTTTTGAAATTTGATCAGTCTTAACAATGACCATTGTGCACTCTTATTGAGCACCATACAAATTAGCTTCTGTGCTGGTGGCCGGTGGAGGACAATGTATTCTGCTGGCTTTATCACATCTACCCTGGCCTACTATTAATCTTGTGGACTGTATGGGATGAATTAATGCACTGAGGGATTTGTAAGGCTATGGATGTGGATTACATTGTCTAATGGTATATTTGAATTGGTTTCTGAATGTAATTCCAGTGGACTGAGATTAAATGCTGATGATAAGAGACTGCTGTAACAAACCACGTTGTCAGTCTGTTATGCATTGCCAATGAAGCAGTGCTCCCATATTCTTGTTCATTCAAAAGAAGTCTGAATATCTCATTGATTTCCATATGCACAGTTTCTGGGGATTGGCTGGGCTGAATACTCCTGCTTCTCAACCGCTGGATCTCTTTCTCTTCCAGCTTTTACCTCAACTCTTCTCTCAGATGCACTGATCTTAAAATTATTAACCTTTCACCATTGTTTAACCGTATAATATCTGTATAAGTTTTCTATAAGATTCAAAAGCCTGGCCTGTTCTGTTGGTTAGAAATGCTACAATAATATAAGTTCAAGTTTTGGAAAATTTTAGGTTAGTCAGAGGAACAGAGGTCAGTGATTTTGTAGTAAGAAGATAAGATTTATTTTTTGTTTTGGTTGTATTTGACAAATAAAAAGAGCATAAAGACACTGTCAGGGATAAAACAATAAAGTATATCCAATGAGAAAATAAATTAACACTCTCCTCCAGGCTGTACCACAATCATGATGGAGCATCTCCACAGAGACACACATGCATCCATATTTAAACTTGCATATTAAGAAAATGTTGGAATGATTCCCTCACCCATCTCTCTGAACCAAGATCTAGCTCAAACACATGACAAACGGTTGGTGTCCTGGTAAAGTGGGAAAAAAAAACATTCAACATTCAACATTAAGCCTGCTATTCATCCCACTGAGCCAATGAATTTTTTATAAACTATCCCTAGAGGTTCATAAACACAGAGAGGAAAAGACAGAGTGAGCTAGACAGACAAAGAGAAGGGGGGGTGGGGGGTGGAGGAAGGTCCCCATAACATGTTTTTNAAAAAAAAAAAAAGATGCCGTCACTTTGTGTTTTTCCACACTTAGTCCCGACCCCGCCATCCATTTGGCCTTGGTTTATGATTACCATAAATGCCTGGATTGCCTGCATAAAAATGCAGAGTGGAAATGAGGGCCTCCACTTCCATTAGTGGCCTCATTTTACTGGAAGGGCCAAGTGTGTCCCTTGGGTAAGACCAAAACTCTCACTGTCCTCTACAGTCTGTCAAATAGACTCTGTAATCAAAGACTGGGCTAAGTGGATGGCAGTACTGATGGTGATGTTCATAAAACCATTATTCATAGAGAATACACTGTAGTTTGCATTGTGGAGATAACAAGGGGCACAGGGGTTTTCTCACAGAGACCATCTTGGAAAAATTAAAACTCAGCTTGTAATAACTTCAAGAGTCCTTCAGCTAATCAGAATTTATCGTTGACACACAGCAAACTATAATACAAACAAAATATAGGGATTTTTAGGGACCTTATTGGTCCTAATGTTCCGACTTTAATAACAGACAAATGTTAAACATACTGAAACAAAATTCAACAAATACACGTGTCTTTTTCTGTTTAGAACAAGTGTTTATGCTTTTTCACTAATGGGCACAAAATGAAGGTAATGACATCAAACCAATAAACTCAGTAAACTATCTGCATAGTCCATTATTATCCACGGATCACACATGTATCAGATCATATAATCATTTGGGAATATGAGTCCAACTCAGTTTTAAGGGAACATGCTGAAATCTCTCAGCCATGCTTTGGCTTGTAAGGTTTTGCTGAGACAGTAACTCCACCATAACAAAAATGGAAATTTATTTGATCTCATCCTGTTTATTTATCAAAAGCAACTTTTTTTTTTTTTTTTAGATAAATCTCAGTCAGTAAGAAATATATGGAAATCCAAACAATAATTCCAGCATTGAGCTGCATACAAATTTCTAGCCGAGTAAAAATACCTTCAAACAACCTGCACAGCAACAACTGTGATTAGCATCGACTGCAGAAAAGAACATTTGCCTCCTCCTAAAGTGGAGACATTAAAATGTGAAAGCAAATCCCATAGGGAGTCAGGAGAAAGCAGCAAAATAATGTATGCAGGAGGGGAAAAAATCTATTATGAGCATGATGACAAGGGATCAGATTTGCTTCTTATTCCCTGTGACAGTCTGAAACTAATATACTCATTAGCGTTAATGCCACCATGATATGAAGTGAAATGTCTTTTCTTGTAATAGTCCCACAACTGCCTGTGTGGGGTTAGGTGAGCTAAATCTGATGTGTCTCTGACAAGCAATGAACATGGTACTGTAAAGAGAGAACATCATTTGGTGTTACTAAGCAACATCTGGTGTTCCCAAGTTTCTAATTTCAAGATCTCATTTCTCTATAAGTTCAGTCGACTTTTACCATACTGTATAGAAATACCGACTCAGCAAGTTAGAATTTAGTTCAGTCACATCTCAACACAAAAACTTTAACTTAAATAATTTAATATTTCTTTTAAATTTCAGCTATTTTTCTGATCTAATGCCAGTTTTATTTGTTACAAAAAAAAAAAAAATCAATAATGCAAAATGTCTCTGAGCTTTTTTTGTGCCTCTTATTCAAAGCAGTAGGTATGCTAAGTATGCAAATAAGTTCATTTTCTTCCACGTATCCATCTGTTAGGGACTTATCAGTATTTAAAACACTGTTTGCTGAATGGGAGAAAATGCTAATAAGGAATAAGTAGATATACACTGGTATAACCAATAGGACGCTCAAGGGCATCCAGAGTTTATGGTTATCCCTTCTTTTACTGTACAACAGTGGTTTGGTGTGACTCTACAAATGTCAAATATTTGGCTTTATTTACTGAATATATCTCACATACTTTCTCCAAGTAATGAGAAGAGCTTATTGGCTCCAAAGTATATGCTTAAACTTCCGGTTGGGACGTTGTAAAAAAGCCTGAATGAACACTTTCCCAGTAATTTGGATTAATTGGAGATTTGGTGCTTTAAGTAGAAAAGGGCAATTGCGGAGTATGGATAAACAGAGAAAACCTAAAGCGAAAATCACCAGAATGCTAGGAAAAAAAAAAAAAAAAAAAAAAAAAAAGCCATTAAAGTTAACAAAGATGTGAGATTAGCTGATCTCATGAGGATCAAGGCAATATGTTCTGATGGAAAGATTGAATTGATTGGTTTTTAGCCACACACAGGGAATGAATAAATAAATAAATTTAGAGACTAACCCTGGATTCCATTAGGGATGACCTTATGGGTACTAGATACCGATTAGAGTTGAAGAAGCAGAGTAGTGAGTTGCAGAGAAATGCAACCTTGAATTTGTGGACATGCTCCAGATAATGCAACGGACACAAGAAACAAATGCATTCAAAGTAGACGGTGCTTAAACTTGGTGAATAAGAAGTGGCTACACTTGCCTTTGGAGTGTGTGGACCCAAGCGCGTCAGCAACAGTGTTATATGTCTATTGTGGAATAATGCTAAGTCGACATTGTTGTGACCACTCTGGCCCATGGAGTCTGTTTACCGTTCATGTTCATGTGTGGGCTGCTACCTGTCTCAGCTACAGAAACACTGCATCAAACTCTAAATACATCCACGGTAGGAGTTGTTTTTGATGATCCCTCACTTGCTTTCCACATGTGAACACTCTCACTTATGTTTGACAAATGACAAAGCCAGATGTCCTGTCACCATGATGAATCAAACCCCTTAGTACTACCTATATTTAGAGTTATTTACTAATTTTAAGTGCATTTCCAGCACTTTTTAAGCAGTATTGCATTTAACAGTAACATTTTTAGCTGTAGGGGGTCGAGCAGTCTGAGAAACTTTTACATAACGAGTGATCGCTGGAACGCTGTGACCCTGCTATTCTTTGTTTTGCCGACCTGAGACAAATAGTGGACAGTCACACCTTCTGACAGAGAAAAAGCTTGTCACTAGATTCCACTGCTGGTTCAGTTACACCGAGCCTGCTTACAGATCGATACAAGCCTGTCAATGACAATGTCTGTGTTAATGTTTCAACCCGCGCTGCATTCTCTCTCTCTCTCTCTCTCTCTCAAAGCCTTTTGGCTACCCCTCCCTCTAATTGCATATGCATTCTTTGTATTCTCTCGTCAACAACAGCAAATAAGAAGGGATAAAAACCTTTCATTTCCGCAGTTTATTTACTGCCAGCGAATAGATGAAATATTCATCCGGTTATGCGAAGAATCCACATCTGTGTGACAAGTGCTAATTCTGAAATGAGTGGCTGTGATAGTGTTTCAATGGACTTCCTGCTGCAACAGAACCCTGTGCTCGTCTCTGGCTAACAGCAGTTGTGTCCAAGTCAGCCACCTCGGACCTGCTTTCTGCAGAGCATTTTTGTGTGAACAAATAAATGTGTTGAGGTAGAGAGAGCTTGGAAAAGTAGAAAAAAAAACAAAAGAGAGACAGATAGAAGATGCAGGTGATAAGAAGTAAAGGGGAAAAAAGATTAGGCAAGAAACAGGGAGGAATATACTGTATTTTTCTGGGTATGAATTATTCAGACGTCTCCAAGAAGAGTATCGGTGCACAGGCACATTACTGGTGCTGCTGTTCTCATTTCGGATCGTTTTGATTTTTCACTTGAATTGCAACATGACCTAATATTTTATGTATTGTTAAGATTCATGACTTCAGTACATGAAATGAAAGTAGCAGCAAGCTGTCGCCGTGAAAACTGCAACTTTTAAGCAATCAGTGTTACAGCTACAGTTAATGAAAACTCCCATTCCCAGCAATTTAAGTTTCATCATAACCTTTCTTGAAAATGAGAAAACCACAATAAAGATCCTAGCTTCAAAATCTGAGATAATATTTGGAAAAGGGCTGGTGAGGTGTGTCACACCCCATCATCCCACTATGACTGCCTACTATGAATCACACACAAAAACATGCACAAATAGATCAGTCACTGACCTAACACTGTATTCCAAATCAGTAGAGATTCAATTTTTGAAAATGTTAAATAAATTCTTTTTGAAAATGTTAAATAAATTCTATATATGTCGATGGTATCAAGAAAAAAATGGGAGTAAAATATAGAAAAAAAATTGCTTTTCGTTAAATCCTGCAGCCGTTGAACCACAGATGCATCCAACATCTTTGCTCCCACCACAATCCTCACCTCAGCTGTGAGCGTGTTTGTCTAGCAGACTTCTGCTAGACAAACATGCTTCGTGAATGGATGTGTTTGTGCTTTATGCATATATCCATGTGCATTTGTGCTTGCTCACACACTTGTGTTTGTCTTTGTGTGTCTGAATTTGATTGTGTCTGGAATGAAATTTATTTGGAATAAAAGGATAGCTGGGTACGCACAGTGAGCACTCAATCTTTCATGGCATGAAATTAGCAAATAAGTGTAATTACAAAAAAAACCAAAAAAACTTTTTTGTGCCTTTAAAAACATTCAATAATTTTATAGTATGTGTTGAACATTTGAGGTTCGCGCCAATAACAATGCCAGTAACTCAAACCCATAGGTCCGCAACTACCCAGAAAGCTTCATATTTGATTGGTTCTTTACTTCTGTAACATTTTTACATCAACATGTAACAAATGAATGAACAGCTGAGATCCCTGCTCAGACACACCCATAAAGCACGAGGCTATCAACTGGCTGTCTGGCCAGCATCTGTGTTTTGAAGTTTGTGGGTTTTGCCAGATCAGCCTTGAGGCAGCTGACCAATCCCAAATGAGCACGAGAGAGCATTTTGAGAGGGGACCTTAAAGAGACAGGGCCAAAAATGGCCTGTTTTCACTTGGTGTGCACAGCAATACTGCAGCAGAAAAAGAGCAGAAGTGGATGTTTTTCCCACATTAAAGCTTTTCAAAGGTTTCAAAATAGACAATAGAAGTATCTGTTAATTTTACAATTGGACTGCATGTATGATGATAATGATGAGGTTATGGTCAAGCTTGAGAGAATCTTAAAGATTAAAGACAGTCTGTGGCTTTGTAGATTTTGAATACTCTGTTCCTTTTTGGAGAATGTGTCATTAAGTGTATGAATGCTTGAAAGATGTCATATTTGCTATTCTCCCCAACTGTATTCGTGTCCGTTTTGGATGAATTGCGACATAAGTTTCTTCTATCATCTGTGATTTCTCCTGACGTCACTCCGTTCTGCCTTTCTTCACTCAGGCAGTTTGCTGAGAAAGCAACACATCCCACATC
Source organism: Lucifuga dentata (assembly GCA_014773175.1). NCBI lineage: Eukaryota > Metazoa > Chordata > Actinopteri > Ophidiiformes > Bythitidae > Lucifuga > Lucifuga dentata. The sequence goes on from VXCM01000425.1 coordinate 356,002, forward strand.
AGCGATCGAATCTCTGAGTCCGTCAACACAGCCCGCTCACTTCATCTCCTACTTAGGCTCTGCTTTACTTTGTGTCCTGCCTTCTGTGAGCGCGCAAGAAAAAGACAGCAGGGAGGGGATATTGTAAAGGTCAATGCCACAGCATTAGCGATGGTAAGTGCGGGACGGTGTGATAAATAAAGAAATAGATAAATAAAAATAGGGCCAGGTAGTTAGCAGTGTAATGAGACAGCTGCGCCCATCCGGAATCAATGTGCTCCAGAGACAGTAATCACTACAGCTTCCTTAACAGTGTTTTAATTGGATGTCAGTCATTACACTGCTGCTGCAACAAACTTCTGAGACTGATTCCATGTGCTTGTGCTTGCATGAAAAAGGCAGAATGATCTAGTGTAGATGTGTGTCTGTGTGTGTGAGAGAGAGAGTGTGTGTATTTGTGCCCCGAAGTATGCATGTAATTACATATATGAGTTGTGCACTTGGGTGTGTATCAGTGTGTGGCACCACTCAGCGGTCATTAGCATTGATTTTTCCAGGAGGGGCCTCTCTTTCCTCAATCTGCTCCTCCTCCCTTCAACCCACCTCCTCCCATTGCTCTCTTGCGTGCACATAGCCATAATTTAGCTCTCGCGGTCNCCTTCAACCCACCTCCTCCCATTGCTCTCTTGCGTGCACATAGCCATAATTTAGCTCTCGCGGTCTCGGTCACTGTGGGCCCTGCACTCCTGCAGTGTAAAAGATGGCAGTCATCGATCGGGGCATCCAGACGCCTGCCCTGGCTGACCCNCCCCCCCAACTCCCTACGCTGAAGGATACCTCTGTCAATGGGAAACTCAAGTAAGTTACGAGCACGCCTGCACAGCTTCCAATTAACTAACGGACTCAATGCCCCCCCCACCCTGACCCCGATTGTGTGTTCTGGGCTGCTACACAGATAAACTTAGGCCTCATTTAGACTTCTTATTAACTACCAGGAACAGAGTGGTGTAAGGAAACATACATTACAGGGTGTTTTACACAGTGCCAGCCTACTTTTCATTTCTCAAAGAAACCACTCTTTCACCTTGAATGGCGATTTTCATTCACAACGACCATGATGGTACAATCATAAAAAACAGAAGAAAAAAAACATCTGCCTTTTCTATGGAACATTCAATCATAAACACACAGCCTATCGCTTTGGATGTGATTGCTCAGAGGTAATCAGAATCACAACCGGTCTCGCCTAGTCGGGGGACTGCTTCCGCAAAGTCACTGGGTGGAAGGAATAATGCGAAGTGAGACTGTCCCTGCTGAGCATGAATCCCTGTTGCTGTTTCTGTGCTGCATGATAAAGTCATTATTTGAAGTCGGTGTTGATTAAATATTGAGTGAGATGAGAGATTCTGTATTGAATTACGTTCATTGTATTAGACAACATGTTTTTGCCAGTCAATGTTCTATCATTCTGTCTCTCTCTGGTCAGCACAAAGCCAGCACATTTTTGTACGTGTTGTGTTTATGCAGATTAGGTGGCACAATAAACTTCTGGCACTGGTTTTGGCATGAAGTTGCAATCCTGCCGGCTCAGATGACTCTTATAAAGAAAGTGCAAAAAGCAATTTTTTGAACGTTTCCCCATTTTTTTAATGATGCAAGTATGTTTTCCTATTTAGTACAATTTTAAATGCAGAGTCTCTACTGGATGATTTTACCAAAAATATCATCTGCTGCTCGTGGAATGGATAAAGTCCTCTCTTTGCTGATTGAATACATGTAGTCATCATGTAGCAGCAAGAATAATATGTTCAATCAATCTGTGGTGTCTAATTTGAGAGATGAGCTGGGTGTAATTGCACGTAGCTCACACAGGGCGGGCACAGTAATTAATTAGCTAAATCTTCCAAGACATTGGTATCTATCAAAGGAAAATAGTCATCTCTGCTTTTCTACACACCAAACTATTAAGCTGCTTCACACAGACTCAATGTTTATGCAGTGATTTATTGTGAACTATAGAAGTAGTCCTTAGGATGTAGCCTGAGCTTCATCAATGACGTTGTGGCTATGTGATGTTATGGTTAATTTAACGAAATTGACAAAAATAAAAATAAAAGGAACATTTCTTCCAAATAAGCACAATCCTACCTTCTGTTACTGAGATATGACTTATTGAACGCAACACTTTTTAATCAATTAAGCAAACAAAAATAGGCATCAGACAGTAACAACAGAAACTCTGCATACTGCAGGCGATTGTAGTTGTAGCCTCATATTATATCTCATATCATTCTTAACAACAATATGCAGCAATTTCTACATGATCTGAAATTTAAACTTAAAAAGGGACTTCGCATGGCTTGAAAGCATGTTTGGGGTGCTGTATATGAATATGTGTGGTGATGAATATGAGAAGAATAATGGATTTATTTTGCTCAGGCCTGTTCTCTGGTTTACATCACACTTGCGCCTTTACTCACCATCTCTGCAAAACACAAAACCTTCAATTTATACTTGTACCCGACTTTAGGAAATTGAAGGCCATAGTCTTTCAATCTTTCTCCGAACACACAGTTGCTCTCCTCATATTATGTGAATGTATGCAGCCAGAATTTCAATGCCAGTCAGGCAAAAAAAAAAAAAAAAANAAAAAAAAAAAAAAATCACAGACTGCCCCCCTCAATCAGGTGGTCTCTTGACTTTTGTTTTGACTAAAATAAAACAGCCAAGACTAGCTCAATCATCATTATCCCCTTTGGAAGACATATGCATATCTGCATATCTGCATATTATTGCTTGTTAATAAAACAAAATATTATAAAAAAAATAAAAAAGTCAACAATAAAAAGACTGGAATGAATCTGTCTCGTGCAAATACAACAAACAGCTGAGCGACGAGATGAGAGGGTGAAACAGTTTCTCAGCTGCATGCCTATAAAACTCAAACCCTGTCTGCTCAAGCTGCAATTAATATTCCACGACCATGACTCAACTGCTGCTGATTATTTCAAGTGCCATTGTTTTTTGTCCTACCACTGAAGTGGCTTAATCATCTTAATGCAGGGAGATTAAAACTCTATTAATGTCAAAGTAAGACACTTTTTTTTCTGCTCTTATAGCACACACACACGCACGCACACACAAACACACACTTCTTTAGACCAGTCTTTTCCAAATATTCCACCAACATCCTGCCAGTCCTTCATTGAGCCTTAAAGCAGATTTGATGTGTTCATTGTGATATGCATTTGTTTTTCTTTTTATGTACTTCTGTGCCAGCTCTCTTGTGTCATCCCTTATTGTGTTTTAGTCACAGTTTAACATATTTGACAATTGTGTGTGGTCTTTCTCCAGGTCTTTTATATAGATATATATTGTGCACAGCCACAGTAGGCACACAACCGTCATTTTTTTTTTTTTTAAGTCAAATGAGGGCACAATCTAGTAAAACCACTTTTAGAATCAAATCCTCAAAATCTTTGAAATGAATGAAGCAGCTGCAAAAAGGCCTCAATTCCAGATCCTCACAGAAAGCATCTTACAGCAGAAAGAGTGAGTGGCTCTGGCTGCTTTTGGACTGAGCTGGTTGCAGTTCTTCTGGTCTCTGGAACTACACAGAAACTGGGGGAACCTGGAGCACAGCCATGCCAGTCTCCCCTGGCTACCTTCACACTGCAGCTAAATACAGCTTTCATTCTTCATAGCAACTACAAGCCACACTTTACTAGCCATATGGACCAATCAGGTATCAGATTGGGTATGTCAGTAACAAACAAGAGGGACAAAATATAATGATGCACAACATCTGTCCTACTGATTAATGTTTAAGGGAAAAGTAGCGAGAGGCTTGACATTTTTTTTTTTTTTACTTCAGTGTAATGGGGCTCAGAGATGTTTATAAGCCTAAACACATTAAGACCTGATTTCTTCAATTTTCCTCCATCTTCCCACACAATCCTACTTCTCTCCCTTCCTTCCTCTGCCTAAATAAACCCTGAGAATCTGTCATTTTACCAGGCAGCTGTTTTTTGGCAGGTTTTCTTGCCCCCTCCTTCCTCCCTCTTCTTTCTCATCCTCTCTCTCTCTCTCTCTCTCTCTCTCTCTCTCCACCTCTTTCTCTTCTCTCAGGCTCTAAGCCCACTGGGCCCAGTGGGGAAGATCTAGCAATCCGCGTAATGTGAACATAATAACACCAACAACGTCTAATTCAGTGTAGTGGCAGGGTCGCCATGTGTGGGATCGAAGACAATCCTTCTCTCACCGCTAAAGCCTGTGACTGGCTTTTCTAAATAGCTTTTTATGGCAAGAAAACAGGATGTATACATGCAGCAATGACTTGGTGTTCAAACAAGACAATCGCCACAGTGGTTTTTAATTTTGAATGACATCTAAATGGTTTAATGTGAATGATCCAATGGTTTGATGTGAGTCAGTTTGACCAATTCTGCAGAAATGACACCATGAATATAAAATTCCCCTGGTTTCAGTGGCATTTTAGGTTATTGCATTATGAGAAAAGCCTGTAGCATTGTAATCAAAGGCTTTTTTGTCTTCTTTTTCTGAATTCCAGCCCATGGTGTCCCGATTTTATCAGCTATATTACAACTCTCATTACTTCAGAAAAACACTGTGGCCCACGTTTTAAGTTGCTGCTCTCTTTATGAGCTTCTTTTGCCCAGAGCATTGATATCATCAAGTTCTTTATTGCATCTCTATTGTCTATTTCCCTTGCAGTCATCCTATCTGAATCAAGGATTTGGGGTTGGCATGGTATTTGCCTCATTGGAGTAAGTTTACACATAATGAGGCAAAAATACAAGTGTTAAAAATGCATGTAAGTGTAGAGACTGCCACGAAACAAAGAAAAAAACACATTTGATATGCAGTGAGATCATGATCCATAAGTCAATGATAGATGGGAAACAAGCTGCAGAGATTTCAGAAAGAATATCCTGCCCTCTGTTCTCCATTTCTCTTGTTCTCCATCTCGTTCCTTGTTATCTTTCTCTGCATGTCAATCAGTCCCTCTCATCAGCAAAAACTTTGTTAGTGTTGTCACCTGAAGAGTTCCCACTTCCAAGGTCTAATTAAATCTCAAACCCAAATGCTAATTGCACAGCAAATGTATAATTGTCCTTCATATCCTGCCATGCTATAGTCATATCCCTCAATACACAGATACACAAACTAAACAACTTCTTCCTGTATGTTCCACAGTGTCTACAGCAAAAATATGCTCCTCATAGCTTTCCATCATGGAAAATAATAATTTAATTTGACAAAAAGGCTCAGTCCAAGTCAGCTCCCCTCCCAGATGAAAAAGCCATCTAACACTGGGTGTTATCATTACAGATATGTGTCATAGATAGGGCATATAACTGAGGCTAGCTTTATGCTATTTGATAAAGAAAGACAGATCTGAGCTGGGATAAAGGTAATGATGAAAAATTTATCTGAAACTCTTTTAATGTCTTTTACCTAATACTCGAGCAGTTTCAGTTTTAAACAATCATAAAGTGTGTGTGTGTGTGTGTGTGTGTGNGAGAGAGAGAGAGAGAGAGAGAGGGAGAGATAGAAAGACTGCCTTAGTCTTAATACCTAATTTAAAACACCCTGCAGTCTGGGGGGCTGTGAGGTAACTGCTTGACCTCACTAAAATGACTCCCATTCTGTTACTTTACTGATATTTAATGTTCAGCATTCATTTCTACTTCAGTCCTGTTGTTTCCTCTCTCAACTCTAGTAGGCATCCCTTGATTGGCTCAGGGCATCAGCTTCAAAATAGTATTATTACACTATTCTTGTATTATAGATTATTATAGATTGGGATAGCTAGGCAGGGCTTTACATTACTTTATAGACTGACAACGGGAACTGTTCCTAACTGAGCTCTTAAACTTAAATGTGAGCATGTAGCCATATTATCATGGAAGGGAGTGCTCAAATGCTCCAAGGGCCCCCTCTGCCACTGCAAAGAATTGCAAGTTAATTTGTTTTCACCTCACACCTTCTCTCAATACCTCTACTTTTCTTTTACAACTCATTTTGTATCTCATTCTCTTTTTTCCCCCCTCTTACTGTATTCATCTTTCTTTCATGTCTCTTTCCATATTCTCTTTTTATGGGCTAAACGCAGCTAGACTCGACCCCTCACATGCCCACTCCTCTTTTTTGCCACTTTTGTTAGCCCATACAACCTCGGAATGTTTTTAAATTAGCCAATCCCTTTTTCAAGTCTTTTCAAGTATTTTGACAAAAGCAAGTCACAGGATGGTGGTGCAGCTCTCAATTAAAAACAGCTTGATGCAGCCTCACAGGGAAATAGCATTGAATGTAACATGACTGCCTGTCATTGAAATACATCACAATTCATTCATAAAAAGTGTACTTTGAAGTGCACATGAACAAAGGAAAACACAACAGAAAGAGACTCAAATTTTTATATGCACACACCAACTGTTGGTAAGTAATGCTTTTTTGAAAAACTGTGTAAAATAAAATATCACTCAGTGGTATGTTGATAAAGCAAACAAACAAAAAAAAACTTTCTAAAGACTACAACAGGATATCTGATGTAAATATATAGATCATTTATGACACTGAGTTATCACATCATATATATATATATATGGCCTTTTTTAAAGTAGAAAAACTAATATTGATGTCATATGTGTCCAGCATTACAGGATCATACCAGCCAATTTGCATGTTGAAGCCCAATATATACAATGTTATACACACTGCATACATGTAACTTTACTGACAACCAATTTCCAAAGTATAAAACCGGATTTACCTGTTATCTTTCCATATCTCCTAATCTTTCAAAATCAAATGTTCAGGTGATACACCCACCTTAAAATTCAATGTTTCATCTGCGAACACTTATGCATGATTGTAGAAGGCACGGTCATCTTAACTTCTCGTTAAAAGCCTGGGACTACATTTCCTGCTGGAGAAATACATTGTCTTTCATGCAGCTCTGTGTTGGATCAGTTAAATAAAGTTGCTTCGACAAAAAACTTAACAGAGGTCATGTTTGATGTGATGGATTATGTATCTCAAGCGCATTTCAAGTCTCTATAAGTTGATTTTACTCGCATACTGGAATGAACTGAAACCAACGGCTGTCTGAAAGGTAGGAAAACAATCCTAAAATTTACCAGTAAAGTAGTACATTTTGGGAAATGGTTGTTAGTAATGTAACATGGACGCAAGTTGTTTTTATTGGGCTCAAACTTGCACTACTGTCGGTACTGTATTGGGAAATGTATGCTGTCCAAGGTGCTGAATCTCCCAGTACACAACTCAGCCAAATACATGCAGATTTAGTTCATAGTAGTGTGTTGCCAATATGTCACTGTCCAAGGTCCTGAAACTGCCAGAACATTAATCCTATTGCTTTACTTTGCTGTCAACACATGGTCAAATATGAGATCATGGATTTATGAAGTTAAAGCTACAAAACATGATTCTCAGGACATCTTTTTTCCTTAATCATTTTGCTTCTGCTTTGCACAGTTTTCAAATTAATAGAATAAATAAAGTAAAGTAAGCCAGCAGTTTAGAACATCTGTTTGGACATGGGATTAATGGGGTTGGACGACTGAAGGCAATAGACCCCCAGTGTTTTTACAAACACGCAGAGTTGACATCTTCTTTTCCTCAAGGTCTCCCCACAAATTATATGTCACAACTTTACCGTTTTGAAAGACATTCATTGTAAATTCCAAAGTGATTGTGTCAATAAGCATCCATTGACCTACCTATATTGTTTTGACTGGTAGCCCAGTGCTCTTTGGACAAACTCCAAGTGATTTTCAATTGCAGTTTTCCCAGAGTCCTCTCTGCTGCTTCAGATTGGCTCTCTCTGCTGCTGCATCTTTGAAATGTGCAGCTTGCACACGGCTTGGGTCATGGGTTGTCTCTTATTTTCTGAGCAGATTCATATCTGAGTGGTACCCCTCCTGAGATTTCTCTTGCCTGCTCTGCTGTGTGGAACCTTTCACAGAAAGACCCTTTCTCTGCCGTTCGACCTCCCTTTCATTACGCTCTGACTCCCAAATGGCTTTCTGTTAAGAGTGCAGCGAGTGGGGGTGGAGATGTACACCCCAGCCATGCAACCTCTTAACCCTATCACTCCTCTTCATTATAGGCGAAGGTGTAAATGAGAAGACCAGTATTCATACATAATAGAGTGGCCTTAAATTCACATGAAAACACATAGGAGCCACTTTTCAAAGTCAACATAAGTCATCCCGCATGGTGACAATTGAGGGAAGGATATTAGTCAATTGGTTCTCCTGAGCTTAACTTGCAGCAATGCGCTGAATGGGCACCCGTTCTGTCTCTATAATCCTCTCAGAATGATGCAGGTACTACTTCTTGTGATGCTGTTCCCTGTTCAGGTTGAATATCAAACAGCACTTAATTTGTTTTGCTGCGTAAGCTGCACTAACTGCACACTGCTACAATTCACATCACCAAGTCTACTTATGTGAAGGGGGAAATATCCACCTTCATTATGCGTAGGACTCTTCACAATCCCCTCCCAGGATTAGGTATGTGGGTGACAGTGAGGCTGCAAGCAGGCAAGCCTGAGCTGAAAATGGAAATGGGGAAGATGGCGAACATGCAAGGTTAGATTCCCCCCCCTTCTGCTCTCTATCCTATGCCACCCCCCCCATCTAGCCTACATGGTGTTTCATATATTAAACTGTAAGCATTGACAGAGCTCAAGTATATTCCAGTCAGCGATAATAAGAAAGCTGCAGGGATTTCCTTAAAGATCTGCATGCACAGGGATATAAAAATGCAGAGATGGTCCATATTGCATTGCAGCTTCTTGTTGCCACTGAGCAGCCACCAAGTGTGATGTTCTAAGCAATCTAACAACTAAAAATCTGTGATTTTAGCCATGTGGTAAGGAATTAAAAGAAACTGCACCAGGGATATGAATGCTGATGAATTATGAGGAAAGCAAGGATTTCTGTATAACTGAATATAAGTTAGTATGATCACCTGATATTAATATTCTTTGCACACTTTTGTTACATGCTATACAAGATACACAGCACAAAAAGAAGAATATTTCCCCTGCTAAAATTAATTAGACACATGATTTTGTCTTTTGTATCTCCGGAATTCCAGTTATGACAGTGGTTAGATCAGTCACAGTGGGAGAAAACAGAAATCTCTTTAGTAATGGATTTACTTTGCAAAAGCTGTGGGAACCTTTCATGTTCTGTCTAAGTGAAAATGAAGCTCTCGTATTTTAACACCTTGTTAAGATTTTGCCTATAGATTAACATTTTCTCCCTCATTATCACCACATAGATGCTGTCTCTCTTCACAGCTCCGAGCGTGAGAGATTTCATTAAAGTAGCTGCTTAATTATGAAGGTGTTGAAATTTAATTAATGAAAGGGTAGAGCAACTCCACAACTCTGACACATTTCTGACGCTTCCAGGAAAAAGAAAGAGATCTCGTTAATGCAGCAGGGCAATGTCCCTTGAACGTGTATTTCTTTCTCCCTCCCATTTAGTTTATAGTATCTGTCTTTTCCTCACTTGCTAAGTTTACACCTCACCATCGATCATCCTTGCAGTATAAGAGCTGACAGCCAGATTCTCCAATCCCCAAGCCACACAATCTCACTAAAAAAAAAAAATAATAAAAAAAATAAAAAATAGACCATTGACAGAAGGTAAAAATAAGCCTTTTTACTTTTGAACACATGGAATATATCTGCACACTTTATTAATCCTCTCTGTGTACAGCTTGTCTTTATCAAGTGGTTTTGAAATCAACATGCATTCAACACACTTCTGCTTGCAGGGGGAACTGCTGTTGGTCCAGATCTACAGTGGGGTCCAAAAGTCTGAGACTACTGTGAAAATGCTTCTATTTTGCATTCTTTTTGAATTTAATACAAGATTTTTCATTACAAATGATAATATCAGCTCAATAATTTCAGTGAAAAGTTGAATCTTTGAAAAATGTACATGGATTTCAGAATATCTTAGTATTTGGTACGCCCCCCTTTTGCTTTAAGCACATCATGCACTTGAACTGGCATGGACTCCACACGTTTGTGCAAAACCTGATGACCCAAATTATCCAAGCATGATTTAACAATGTTCCAAAGAGCTTCTTGTGATGTCAGACTTTCTGATTATTTCCAGATTTACATGGAAAACATCACAGATTTTCAATGTAGTCTCAGGCTTTTGGATCCCACTGTATGTACAGGAGAAGTTCACCCTTTCAATCTACATATTGCACACACTATACTGAGAGAACAACTCTTTTGAAAAACTTTTCTACCTTGTGTCTCACACATACACCTGCATGGACCATAATCCAACCCCAGGTGTGTTCTCATCTTTCCACCAGGTGCCTGACTGGCCATGTGCCCTAGCGCCTCCCTCAGAGAAACACAATGTCTCTTACAGTCTACCAAAGTGACCTCCCATCCTTAAGCTGGAAGCCTAGAACAACATGAACTACATAGGTCACATGTCTCTACCACAGAAAGTAAAACTTCAAACTTGGCTTGTGGAAATGTTGCTGTGTTACTGCTGAGCTGAGTGTAATGGTAGCAAAGACACACCTTGTTTCCAGGTGCAGACTCAAGGATGAATAATTGTTCATAAAGCATGCGAGTCACTGACTTGATGGGTATACTGAGCCACAAAGTCACCCATTCCAAAGCCCTCTTTAGTGCAGATCACTGAAACCTTCGGGTAACATTTGCTGTGACAGCTTTTGCCTGCATTCCTCAAACCACACAGCCATCTTTGCCAGAAAATTGCTATTACACAATCTGTAGCACCGTGATCTTTGAGAGAGAGAGAGAGGGAGAGGGGGAGAGAGAGAGAGAGAGAGAGAGAGAGAGAGAGAAAGAGATGGCAGAAAGGGACTAGGGACATGCTGGTGTGTGTCCGAGAGTGAGCCAGCCAGATGGAAGAAGACGAGAGTAAAATGAAAGCACAAAGTTGGTGGCTTTCCAGCTTCCCTGTGAGATGTTCATACAGTATTAAACCACAGAGGGTCCTAAGTGCGGCAGCCAGCTCAGCCGAGGCTGTGCCACAGACTGCCTTTGATGCCAAGGGGGGAGCAGAGAGGCGGGAGGGATGAACTAAGAGGGAGAGGGTGGTGTGACAGTGGGGAGACCGCAGCTGTTTTGGCCTCTCTGCTGTCACAGCTGACACAGCGAGAGCCAACAATTATTCTTCTCTATAGTTTGGCACTACAGCGTCTTTCCCCCCACACTAATACCACCTTCCCTGACTCCCTCCCCGACCCCTGTTGGGACCGTCTCCTCCCTGCCAGTCTACAAATGTATTGCGCAAAGTCACACATACACTTTCACACAAACACACTATCAAGTGAAAGCAAAAAGACTGTTGGATAATAGAAGTGGAAACATGCAATATACAATATTGAAATCAGCTGTGACTGCCTATCCTTCAGAAAGCTCTTACACACAGCAAAATGACTGCACTGTCTTTGCAAACGTCATGTTGAGCCACATGTAGCTGATATGGAGTGTCTGCATCCACTTCCACTTTCTCACAGAGTAAAGCTGATGGTTTTGGAAATGACCCGAAGCTGATGTTTCTTCACTCCTCACATTTAGGGATAAACTACTATATATTTTCAAGATGGTCTCACTTTCTACAAGTTGTCATAATTCTTTACCCACAGTCCTGTGAGTAAGTATAATTGTCAATTTTTTTCTTCCCATTGCTTTTTTTTTTTTTTTAAATTCATGAGCAAAGGTAACTACTGTATGTTCTACAGAGCTGGAAATCAAGTCATGATTCCAATGATCGCAATGTTCCGGCCACATTACTAGATTAGTATTAAAACACAGGTGATTCCAGTTCTAAACAACCTAATTCCTTTTGATGGCTCTTTGGTATAAACAAAAGGAACCTTTTCATCTTCACCATGTCATTCTTTGTTGAGCAGCCACGTACAGGCACTTAATCCGTGATACATCAATGGACCGGCTCACTGAGTCAAATGTCATTTGCTACAACTGACACATGAGCAGAGAAGTAGTCAGTCAGTCAGGGAGAAATTAAATAAAAACAGTCATGATTGAACATTTGCAAAGTGAAAGTATTCCTTCACAGCAGGTTTTTTCTAATGAATGTGTGAATTTTGCTACTCATGTCAAGGAGATTTTCAAAGAGACATTCTACAAGAAAATCATCCGCAATACTTCGCTGTGTGCAAATATACCACCAAAAACTCAAAATTGTTTTAGAAAGCAGCAAGCAAAAATGTAATGTATTTATAACCTGCACTATGAAGACCTTTCAGTTTTTAATCAACACTTGAGATAGCAGTATGTGCCATACAGTGGTCTCCACATTTCTGACACACACCAATACAAAAATGTGCCATAAATTCAACATCCAAGGGCCATTAACTGGCAAAAAAAAAGAAGCTAAAATAACAGAAGTGTTGATTATGTATCACAAGGTACTTTATAAAATATCGTGATATCATTGTGACTGAAGGTACTACAGCTTAAGACAACAAAGCATCAGCAAAACCTGCAGCAAAAACATTAGCAAACCTCGGACAAAATAGTCTTTAGAATGGTAGAGAGAAGCAGTACAAGTACTGCACAGTCACAAATCAGATTTTTTTTTTTTCCGCACACTAAGAAACATTGGTGGTTGAATTTACGATAGTAGTACATTTGTAGAGCTCTCAGCTATCTGTGTCTACTGTATATGAGGACTTGTGTCGTTTTCAGCGACTCATATGAACCTCATACCTACATCCCTATGCTTTCCTCCCCACACTAAATGGATGTGTGCTTCATAGTGTTCAGTGTGATTTTTAAGATTGTTTTTCTTCTTTGAAGTTCATTTTTAGCTTCCCCACAGATTACATCTGGTGCCTGGTGGAATAGGTTAAACAAGTCCAGATGTGCTGTGAACTACTAAATGAACTGGAGACCATTTTCATTGTGATCCATAGATAATTCTCAGCTTTTTAATGATTCTCTTGGCTCCCTGAAACAAGATACACCTACTGGCATTATGGTTAGAGCACACTAAGGGCAAAGTCATCAGTGTAATAGTGAAGGCTCATTTCCTTGATGTTCAACAGTATTTTTAGAAAAATGCTATGATAATAAGAATATGTGTCTTAGGACTTGTAAATGCATGTCCCTGGAAAAACTAGGAAGAAAGTAGATTTAGCCAAATAATACTAAGAAGAATAAGGATAACAGTATACATAGTGTGCTTCATTGTGTGCTCATGTGACCAATCATGTTTGTAAGACTTGATTAAATTACATTTCTGGTATTGTCATTCAAGCTCTTAACTTTGGCTAGAACAATTACTGTATTTACTTTTGTGATTATGTGGCATTGTGTTACAGTGTTGTAAATATAATATAATTTTATCTTTATTGGTTTTGAGGGAGAGACCAAGAAGAAATGCAGGGAGAGAGGAGGGAATGACCTGCAAGAAATAAAGCTCCATCAGGAATGAAACCAGGGACTTTTTGGATTTTTTGCTGGATGTGCTTTAGACTGCTACACCACCACACTGTATAGTTGCAGAATAGCCAAGTTTGTTTCACCAACTCACAATTGTGATGGTTGGTTCCATATTTGCCTGTGGCACACCTCAAAAACGAAACAGGGACTGTATGAGTGTTACTCTTACTCCTGTTCAGGAAGTTGACATACACCACTCTGCATTTGCACGTTTTTACATCACCACCAAGTACATAGAACGTCTGTGCCTCTGCTCAATTGTACTGTATATATGTCTGCTTACAGCAAGCAACAGCAACTTAAACATAATTGTATTTGAACATATTTAATATAGAGTTTTGGTATAAATTGTCATCAGCTTGCAAAAAAAATATACAGTAAATGGCTTATTCAGCCAGATTACCATTTATCAAACAACGATGTATTAACCTATTTAAAGCACTGCATTACTTTCAAGGCTATGAATCATTTTGTAATTGTTGGTATTTTTCACTTTTTTTAAAATCATCTAATGACACTGTTCAAGTGCCATCAGTGCATGAGTGTAATTATATACATTTTGGACCCATTTCTCAGGCTTCAGATGATACTGATAAATACAGTATAATAATAGTTGCATCAAAGGACTGTGTTTATTGGACTTAATCTGTATTGTATACATCACCCCAGCATCCATCAGTATCATGCTGCCATTTGATCGATTTAGTTGTCTTCTTGATGTGATGAAATTCTGTGTGAATGTCTCTCTGTACAGTGGTGAGACACTGAAAATGCAATGTTAGTATTCTGGCCAAGTTTGTTTTGCCATCCCAGGAGGGATGCCATGCATAATGGATTAATTGTTGCATGCATCCACATGTAAAGGGCCCACAGGTTAGTATTCCTGCAGTCTCACGCAGCTCAATAGGTCACAAAAATGGTCATCAGCAATATCAGTGCAAATCTATGGAAATCGTTCAATTAAGTCTACAAGTGCTCTCCAGCAATCCCATGAATGACTGCTAAAGAGCCGTAATAAGCACTATTTGAGTAATCCTTGTTGCTGATGCGTACGGAATTGACAGATGCATGCTGTGTCTTTCGCACAAACACAAAGGTAGACACACACATACCACACACACAGAGAGGATTGGGTCCCAGTGGAGAAAGACTTTGTGAATGTCAATGCGACTCAGTGGTGACAGCGAGCCGTGTCAGCAGTGAAATGGGCCCGATGTTGAGTGGAATGTAATGACTCACAAGACAATTGAAGTCGAATATGGAATGGCTTCCACTTTGTTGTGACGTGCTGAAGATGGGCGACAGGCAGACTAGCGGGTAAGAGCCCTTCAAGGGATGTCCTCCCTCTATGTGTGTTCCCATGAAAGTACATCACCTCCACAGTTTTTATTTATGCCAGCTCCCCTGTTGAATGCTCAGCAATATTGGCTCTGTCTGAACCTGAGGGAGAGAGGACCAGTTCTGCTTCTGCAGTCATACCTGTGTTCTCAGCATCTGACATTTATCTGCAGAAGACTAAGGCCTTGAGAAAGCCACAAGTTCTAGTTTCTCACATGTATAGTAGCAGTGTAGAAGCCATGTTCACACAACATGGCCTCTTCCACATCAGACAAACCTGATGAATTGTTGGAAACCTTTATTTTTATTGGTTTTACCCTCTTTTGCGGCATCCATCCATTCATCCATTTTCCAACACTTATCTGACTCTGTGTCCCAGAGGCAGCAAGCGAAGCAAAGTAGCCCAGATGTTCTTCTCTCTAGCCACATCCCAAGAGGATCCCTCAAGAAGAGCTGTAGGATGAGGTTCCCAGGCCAGATGGGATATATCATCCCTCCATTGTATTCTGGGTCTGTCCCATGGTCTCCAGGAAGTCTGGAATGCCTCCCTAGTGTTTCATCCAGGAGGCATTCTGATTAAATGCCTAAACCGCCTCAGCTGGCTTCTTTCAAAGCAAAGGAGCAGCTGTTCCACTCTGAGTCCCTCCTGATGTCTAAACTCCTCACTCTGCCCCTATTGTTGGCAAATAATCATAATTAAAATACTTACAAATACTGTTTGGTGCCATTGGTAGGGATAATGGAAGACAACATGTCTTTTCTGGAAAATATCATGTAATACCAAACTCAATATCAAATTAAACCACCAACCTATTTTGCTGTGGATGGGGAAACTGAGCACTGCAAATATCACCTCTGCATAACAAGTACAGTACAAATGATGCTGATGTTCTCCAGTGTGTAAATATTTTGCCATAATATGTCCTACTTTTGAATGAATAGCAAAAATGAATGCCACAAGCAGTGTTTTGAAGCTCTCGCTTAACAGCACAATTAAATGCAGGGATATCTGACGCACACACCTCTTCGTTTCAAAAAACACTTTGATCTGCTTGCTGACAAGGGCAACAATTCAGCCTGAGTTTTCATGGTAATAAGCAGGACAGAGATTGTTTCCACCATAATTTATGCATGTAACATGTCACAGTAAAATCACGAAAAGCTAAAAAAGAGAAAAAAAGTAGTCATGTATTACAGAGTAAAACTAATCCTCAGAATGAAAGATAGTGCAGTGTTGTGTTCTCCAGACATTAATGGAAAAAAAAAAAAGTGTCAGGAAATGGCTGTTAGGAGCAACAGCAGCCATTTTGTGCCTTAATGAAGCAATGATAAACATCAGCAGGCACAGGCAAGCAGGCCGACTCAATAGTAGGCCTGTGGAATATGAAAAAAAGGGCTGCAGCCAAGGAGGAGAGAGAGATGAATGGCACAGCAGAATGCTAGAGAAACACAAGCTATGGAATTAACAAGCTACTTCCAGTTGTTACACCAAGAGAGAATCTGTGAAGATCAGAGATCGTCATTGTTGTTGCCAAGGACATCTCATCAGAGATATCTGTTTTTTGGATCTTTTAATTGCAGAAGATTCCAGGAGATTGCTGAAACAACGAAAGCTAACAAGCACAATATGGGAAATACACAGGCTGCATTCATTTTCTCATTTGTTAACTTTGAAAACTTCTTATTTTTTATGTACAAAGTAGGACATCAGCATATGTACAGTATGCCAGTGTTCTCTTTCCTTGTACTACAGTTTCTTAATACAAGAAGTAAAAGATAATAATTATAAAATAGCCTCATAAGTTTGTTTTGTTTTTTCACTCATTACCAAAGAAATTTACTTATTTACTAAATTAAAATGAGAAAGATGTGTCAGTCCTCTTCCGATGGTGAAGCTCTGAATTTGAGGTTAAGTTGCTTGAGCCTTTAAAAGATCACCCATCAGTGCTATATTACTTTCACGCTTGTTCATTCAACACAGATAACACAAAGGCAACCCACTGCTACTAATTTCCTAACCCTGTGGATAGAAATGTCTTTTAAGTACTCAACCGCTCTCAATTACTGTTGACATACAGTAAAAGTCAAATCAATTCCCTCTCTGTGTTGTTGACTCCTGCTGAGGCAACACAGTGGCTTTTTTTAGGGACACAAAACAGTTTAAGCACTCTACTTCTTTTCAGCAAGGACAATTTGCAGTGGCAGAGCAGCCTCAGAATGTCAACATTCTGGGCCAAAACACAGGCTGCATACATCATACGCTCCAAACTCAAGGAGCAATCTAAAGCAGTGTTTGCTTCAAAAAATCCTCGTGTTTGACTGACACCACCAATAGATTTAGCTTTTAGGCTGTCAAATGGCACCTCCACTGAAGAATATGACACAATGAAAGATGTTATATTTTCTTGTCAGTGTGGATATTAGAGAGAGGAAGTCATGATATTGAACTGATAGAAGCAAGACATCTGCAAATTATACAGTGCTTGCTGGTGTTGACAGATCATGTGATGGCTTTTTGTGTGACATATCCATTTTCATGGATCACTGTATCAATTTGTAGGCTCGTTGTTACAATGTCAAAGCGTAGTCCTTGTTGTGATCCAGTATACACTACAATATACAGCTACATAAGCTGTCCAAATCCCATGTACAATCAACCTTATATCTTGTATAACAAGATAAATCACCTTTGAACTCTTGCTCATCATTGCACTACTCACCAGTTCATAATAACTCTCACATCGAGCTGAAAGATTTAGACCACTAGTGGTGCAGCAATGTTTTGATGAGCCTAACGCACAAAAAGCAATGGCAATAGCTAAAATTTGACAAACTTTTTGAGTTTACAAATTCATATATTCAGGCCACGTAATTCCTGTTTTTAAGCTTTAAATACTAAGGCTGATTCAAACTAGCCCTTTTCATCAATATATTTAAGTGAACAAGCCAAAACTGCAGTATTTTTTAAAAGACAAAAGTGCAAATAAAAACTTTCTTCATAAATTTAGAGTCATTTTATTTATAGAGCCATTTGTACTGAAGCCAAGTAGACCCATGTCTGCCCTCTAGTGGAGGGCTCTGTAATGCTACAAAGCGGGACACTTCCTCAGCTCTTTATTGCTTCTGTTGTCCTACAGTGCCACTGAGTGTCCGATCAGGGTGATGCTGAACATTTCCAGAAAACTAGAAATCTTCCAAATCTGTTAATCTTTAGCACTCTGGTTTTTGACAATTACTTCAAAAAGTTCTGCATTTTTTTTCTACATAGGGAAAATGGATGAGCGGTACTTTAGTCCTTTAATGATTAAAGAGTTTTAGGGATAACAGCTATTTGAAGCAATTCCACATGTGGACCGTGGGTGGCAGTAATGTGGTAGCATCCAGCAAAAGAAGAGAAGAAAACAACCAATAGCTTAACCAGTAGCTGATGAAAAAATAGTTAAAATATATATTTTTTTAATGGCTTTGCAATATGAAATGATATGATATGATATATGATACATCATGCAACTAAGATATTTGACCTTAAGGATACACACAATGTGTTTGGTAAACTCCACAATGTACCTTAAGATGCAAGACTGTGTGATCAGGTATGTAGTTTGTTACAGAAGTGACCTGTTTGGAGTGATGGGGTGGTGGTGGGATGGTGGGTAATAAAAGCTCTAAAGGTTGTTAAGTGCAATCACACACTGTAGCTCATAGGTAGATCCCCAGCGACCAGAGTGTTGCTGGTTAGTGTCCCTGGATGTCTCTTCCTTCACCTTCTTCTCAACTGAATATTTTATAAGTTCAGAATAAAGAAGGTGGGTGCTCAGCTCAGGGCAACTGACCCCTCAGCTTACACTGCCATGGAGAAGAGAGAGAGAGAAAAAAGCTTTCCTCTGACCTTCTCTTCCACATCAATACAGACCTCACACAACATGACAGACTTTTACTGTACATTCAATATCCAATACAAATGTGTTGCACTTGTAGCATGTTTGAAATGACGTGCATTACAGATGAATCAGTTGCAATTGGATTATATCAGGCTGCTTTTGTGAGTTAAAATTGATTCTACATTGCCTTATCTTGTACACACTGAAGAATTTACTTTCAAAAGACTAACATTCAGAAACATAGCCGTGGGGGAAATAGTGGAAACTTTGCAGTTTAAAATTTCTAAGAAATTCATATGATAAACTAAATTAATATTGGCTGAATAAACAGGTCGACAGGCACAACTTTGCATCAACAACTCCCCTCTCAGTGGCAGAAATGGTTTAGCCTGCCTCCACAAGAGAATTAATCTCCACATGTGAGAAATCTTGCTGACGCTAGCATGACCTTTCTCATAATAATGTCTTTCTCAAAGAAAGTTAAAGATTTGAAAGAAAAATCATGTAAGCTATGGAGAACTCAGCAGATTTAGATGAAAACATGAATGATTTATGTGTAATATCTCCACCGTTCAATATGTTGTCACTTTTCCACCATCATATCCTAGCTTACTGCTATCGACCAAGGTTTTCCGCTTACAAAGATTATTGATGAATGCTGTCAAAATTAGTCTCTGTTCAAGTGTTCCAAATCCGGTATCGCTCCAGTAACAGAAAATAATAAGCGAGTACAGTGAAGTTATATTAATTTATCTGCAGTATTACTGTAATCCTGTATGTCAGAAATATTGCACAGTTAAGTAAAACTGCATTAAAGTGTTTTATGAGTTCATTTTTGGAGTTGTTCCAAAATGTTCTAAATATCCGTAAGAAAATGTGGATCAAGTGCCAAAGGGGGCCATGTAAGGCTGCGCAGTGCAGGCCCAGAATTTTGTTGCATACCCCTGCTTAGTCTAAATTTAGAGGAGCTGGAGCTGCCTCATCGCAGGAAAACAGCACCTTAAACTGAGATATGCCAACTGCATCAGTGTAAACACAGACATCTACATATTTGTAAATGGACAAAAGGCTCCATCGTCTCTAAGGTGGCTTACACCAGCACAGAATGCTAAGTACATTATCAGAGTCACGGGTGCTTCCAATCACAGACCCAAACCCCCCTTACACACACTCCTTCCTGCTAACAGGGGAGGATGCTTCCACTCTGTACACAGGAGAGAGCAGGGTGAAGCATCTTCTCTGTTTATTCCACTGCGTTCTGGCATCTGATGCACCCTGGGTGTCCCTGGAGCCAAAACACTCTCGAGTCTCTAGTAAATGTAACCACACACAACACGAGCAGTTCACAATAAACTGAACCACACAATAAATGCCTGTTTGTGCGCACATTCCCTTGTATTTCAACCTGTTTTGATGGAGAATTGTGTTACTATATTTATCATTAGTAGTAGTTACTTTTGTAAAATTAGAGTATAACAGAATTTCTCATTAATTTAATTAATAGAAAAATCAGGATAGATACTCTGGTTAAATTATAAATTAATGCTATTTCTATATACTGTATGCTATGCATTACTACTGATCATTCAGTTTATGCAAATAAGTAAAATTATAGTAACAACTCACATCTCATGAAATTATTGCAGTATTTTTGTAATAATTATTATTTGTAGAAATTATTACACCATTCTACAGAAAGCAGATGAGGGTATTAATAAAATTACAGAAGTACTTAAAAAAAAGTTTTATAAATGTCTAGAATTGATTTGATGGAATTCTCTGTTGGTTAAAAATATTTGTTGCCTAATGCTGATGGCAAAAAGTAATAACTTAATAGAAATAAAATAAGTGTATTTTTCTGTGATTTTATAGATACAAATTATCATAGTGTATGCATACTGTATAATCTTACATAGACACATTATTATGACATGTTTGGTTGCAATACTTGAAGAGATTACATCATTACTGGAACTTACAAAGTAGCGTGTAAGATTGTTTACTGCTAATCAAAAATGACTGTTTTTCAAATTTCATTCCAACAGAGTACATGGGTGATAATTAACATGATTTCTCATGAAGCAGTTCGAACAGGCACTATTTTGCAGATGTTCTGATTCATAGTTTGGATAAAGGGGGAAACGGTTCTAAAAAGTGGGGAGGAGCTGAGCCATGGGGGGAAAAACACCCCCTGCAACAGCACAGCTCTTATTTTCCTCTGGATTGATACTAATTGGCAGCAGAATGCCTTCCTGACAAGACTCTCACCCTCAGTGCCTCCTGCGTGTGAGCGTGATGAACTGCCAACTCCAGAAATAATCCCAAGTTTAGCTGAGCAGGATCATCAAGGCCTTTAAAAATCTGCTGGGACCAGACATATCAGCCATGTTCTCTTTGTCTCTTTTCTCTGTAGCCTCAAATGAAATATTGGTATTAGATATAAAGTCAGTTACAGGAGAAACAAAGCGGTGTTCTTTTAAGGAAACAAGCCTGTCTCTGCATTTGCATGATCTGACAGTTTAATACAATACAGTACAGCATATGAGTTTTGCTACAAAGGCTAAAATAAAACACGTCTCCTCAGGATTGGGAAAAACATCCCCAATGCATGCAGGGATCTATCTGAAATAATAATTTATTACTACTTGATCCGTTCAGCTTTAATTTTCTTGTAACATTCACAGACAGCATTCCAAATATGTTAGGATAAAATTATTGAGAAATACACCAAATTAATTTTACACAATTTCACTGATAATTCACATCCTTCACATGCTTTAAAATGGATTTTATTGTAAAATATCATTCAGGTTTGTGTAGAGATGAGGGTAGATTTTTTTTTTCTTCTTGTACTACTATGTAATTTGGCACTTGACACAGTGCAGTGGGTTTCAAGGATGAATGAGTATATCTATCAGACGGGTTAGCAAAGCTTTCATAAAATAAATAAATAAACAGCCCAGCGTTCAGTACATCTCACTTATTTCAACCTTTAACAACATATTCTGCCATAGTGCTCAGGTCAATGAGTTGTTCTGGATTTCAGAGGATATAAGCATTAATCTTTGAAATCATTATCAAATAACTATGTCTGAAAATGTCTTATCAAAATTTATATGGTCATGTTTGATATTTTAAAAAAAAAATCTATGTGGTCTTTCGGCATCTCAGGCTAAGTAATTACAGATAGACAGTTCTGTAACCAGGGAAATTATTTTAAGGTGCTAAAACTGTGACACGCTATACATCAAGACATTTTTTTTTTTTTTTTNTTTTTTTTTTTTTTTGTTTGGATCGTGTGCTTGTGATCAAAACATGGTGGGATAGAAAAATGCTTTTAGTAGGGGAGAGTCATTAATCGAGAGATGTTAGGATGCTATCTTCCCTTTTTGCGTACACTTTTAGGAGAGGGCGGGATAATGCACCGATGATAAATTGAGTTTTTGTTGCTGAATTCCATCTCTGGTGGTAAATCTCTCTCTTTCTTGCTCTCTTCTCTCATCATATAGAGTTCAAGACAGGGCACCTTTGTGGCCCTGTTGACATTTGAAAGAAATCAGCTTTGACAGGTCAGGATCCCTTTAGAATCTCTGCCCCCTCAAAGAAGTCAATTATTGGATGAATGATTTATTTCAGGCAGAATAAAGTAAAAAAATATGTGTTAAAAACCTCTGAAATCACTTGTGGTTGCTGGATTGTTTTAAAAAAAAATGCTCTGCACGCACTCACTTGGGCAACAATGTGTTCAGCATGTTGACGGTGCCATTAATGTTGAAGATAACTGATTGTCGGAGGCTTGGAGTGTGAAGGTCACCTTTTTTCCCCCCCGCTTGACTGACTTTGAACATTAATCTCCACCAATAAGGAAGCAGAGGTCTGTCTTGATACACATTCAAGCCCATGTTGTCAGGAGCATGCATTTCTCCCAGCGGCGATACAGTTCACCATGCTGCCAAGCTCTTTTCAATGTGCCAAAATGCACTCTGCCTTGAGGTTCACTGTGTCCAAAACCATGAAGCCTCATCCAGCTAATGATGTAAAGTCCCCCTTAAGAGGTATGTGGCAAAACGGATTTGTGTAGACCTCCTCCAGTAGTCTGGCAAATCTCCCTGTGACATTCCTGTTGATGTAATCATGCTCCATGTGAATAATGCGCAATGCATGCACCTATTTAGCATTTTGTGACGATATGCTTCTATTTAACTCTTTGTCACTGAGGTTCAGGTTTTATCTCCATACCCTGAAGGACCCTTGGCAATACTAGATGAAGTGTTTTGCAGTCACCCTTTGCATTCAGTATTTATTGCAGTTGTGTCCTATTACCATCTGTCTTTAGCTGCATCGGGAGTAATCCTTGAGTTTGCTCTCTTGACCTTATTTAAGAGATCAAGTGCAGCAAGCAACTGCTGCAGGTTACCTTTGCTTGGACTAACTGCTAATTTTGCCCAATACAGTGGTCTCATCATAGCCAATCCTGCTTTCCATTCTGTCTGCCATTATTATGTTGCCTTACTTTCATGTCACAAACACATCAGAAATATATAAATAAACATAGAGGAAAGTTATCAGTAAAAATATGGATGGTGGGTGGAAATGTTATTTGGGTGAGCTTGCCAATGCTGATGACCTCCCATCACACCAATCTGAATCCCCATGTCGACATGCGCTACCCACTGAACCACCTAAGGCCAAGGAGTCTAAACAAGACATAGCGTTACCAGGCAGTCCCTGTCAGACTAGGTTGCTATTCTCAGCCATTATGGCAGGGCAGCAGTTCAAAAACACAGACATTGCTCTCAGTTAACAAGTCTAGTAGTGGCCAAGAACTGAAGGGGCTTTCATTTTCTCAAGGTGGACATAAGTTCTTCTTGTGGACATTCCAAACAAACGATAGGACAAATCAAATGATCACTGATTCTCTAAGTTGTGCTATTGATCCACATAGTATCATTCTGAAATGTAACAGACTTTCTTCACCAGTGATTTAATTAAAATTAGAAACCATAAGCTGACCTGAAGTGAAGGATCTGTTTGATCCCTCTGGAAGCTGACAGCAGGGGTATTAATCCACCTGTCTGCAGTCTGATATCAAATGTGATGGATGTTGGCTGGCCGATGCTAACATCGGCTATTTCTGAGGAGCTATTTGGTTCAGACTCAGTTGAGTACAAATCTGAATGTCACAGTCTCGCTCACTTCAAAGGGCCCCTTTTGGATTCATTAACTGACAGAGACGGTCCTCCCTATCAATTATAGCCACGATTAAAATGTTTTGGAGCTGTCTTGCTCAGACTCTGAATATTTAACTGAAGGCGTAACTTTACAAGTATGTCTCATTTTTGGACTAAAAACGTAATCCTTCAAATGTGATCCTGAAAGTTATATGAAGCTGAATATGTGTTTGAGGGAAAACAGGATCAGAAGGAGACAAGCCCTTGCTTCCTTACAGAGGCATTTTTTTTTTTTTTTTTTTTTTTGTATCTGTTAGCTTAGGATAGATAAAAAGAAAAGTAAAATATATTCACCAGTGTTATGTCACCTGACAAAGATAATGAAAATAACAAGAACATCATCGTTTGTTTGGGAAGGCTTCAATTGCGTAAATAAATTTACCTTTTTTTTAATTAATGTGTTTGTGCTCGCTCTTAATAGAAAAACACAAAATTAAAATTATGTTTTGTTTTGTTTTGTTTTTGCAAATTTTGCAATCAAAAGTGCCTCACATAATACAGAATTACAGATACATAGAGAAATCAAATATTGGAAATGAAGGATTGGATGTGGACCATTTAAAAGAAAAATGCAGGCTATTAAAAAAATATATAGGCAATAAAAATAATGACCTGTTTTGTAAATGTTGTCAAAGGGTCTTGATGTTTTCGCCCCCAGACTGGATTAATTCATTTATTTAGCTACTTGTGTTTTTTGTTGTTTTTTTTTTTTTTTTTTAANTTTTTTTTTTTTTTTTTTAATTTAACTCTAAATCTGGTCTGCTGCCGAAAATCAAACTTGATTTGTTCTTTTAGTGTTCTGTTATGGGCTCATTCCAAAATCAGTTGCTGGCTCCACAAAAAAAAAGCTCAGTGGCCTGACTGGGGAAATCATTTGGGGAAGCCATTCAAACCCACAGGAATATGTTTATTACCTAGCAACTAGATGGTATACACTGGAAATTAGGCTAGATATGCATGCTTCATGTATATATTTTTAGTTTAATGCAGCCACTCACTGATGTTGAGTCACAACTTTGCAGAGACCCGTTCATGCAAAAGAATCTTTTCCATGCAGCTGTTTAAGCAAGTTTAGTGGTGACTAAGCTAAATGTAAAAGCAGAGAGACAGTCTCTGAAAAACTGAATGCTGCAGGTTGTCATTTTTTTTTTTTTTTTTTTTTGCTTCGAGCTGGCAGCTTTATTCAGAAATATCAGCATGACTCAATATGGTGGAAAAGCAGATCAGTGAGTTATCAAATGACAAATATGAGCAGCTACGAGTTCAGCGCTTATTCGTCGGCATTTGATGAGATCACAAACATAAACTGACATTCTACATCTCTCTTAGCATGACTGTATTACACTAGCATCTGGAAATAAATAGAGTTTCCTTATTTAATCTGTCTTTATGAAAAGCTACAATGTGTCCTTGGGGTCAGAAAACCCCACTTCTGACCACTTTCAAAATTGAACATGTACGCGCTACTGTTGTAGATAGGAATATTTGAGCATCCCATCATTTTAACCAAAATAAAGACTAAGTGAAGCACTTATCTGTGTGAAAAACTATTCTCCCCCTTAAACGTTAGTAAATCAGAACATAGATCCTGATGCTGACTAATGCTCATCTCCAGGCCATTCTGAACAAATCTACTGCCAAGTTTCTCTAAGCAAATGCAGGTCATGTGTCTCAGCAGAAGCACTGCCAGCTTGCTTTCTTATAGTAAGTACTGAGCAAAAACCGGCTGAAATATAATTGA
Source organism: Lucifuga dentata (assembly GCA_014773175.1). NCBI lineage: Eukaryota > Metazoa > Chordata > Actinopteri > Ophidiiformes > Bythitidae > Lucifuga > Lucifuga dentata. The sequence goes on from VXCM01000425.1 coordinate 381,703, forward strand.
GTTGTATGGTTAAATGTCTGTTACAATTGGATTTTAGACTAATCTGATAATTAAAGATAAATTGAGTACTTCTTATCTGGGTCCAACTTGACAATCACGACAGAAATACCTGCAAATGTAATAAATAGTGTTTTAGACCACTTGTTTAGGAAAACCCCCTGCCTCCCCCTTTCCATCTCAGTCAAAGACTAATTTTCCTCATCCATCCATTTGACTTGAAAGGCCCTTTGAAGAATGTCTTTTGAGCTTGTTTGTGGCTGATATTTTGATGTTTATTTCTGCAATGCACTGGCACAGCCTCACTGCTCCTTCAGTGGGAGTAAAAATGAAATTGATTGATGACATCTTTAGCTGCATTTTGATAGAGAGGACAACGGTGGTGTTAATGGGTGTGGCTGTTTATTTTTTTTCTGTTTCTTTATCATCATCAGAATTGCTTCTATCATCATTTTCAGCAGCCATGCGTTATCATCATGTGACGCTGTTTCCTCTTCTCCTAAGCACCCAGAGCCAGGTGTGGGTCTACATGCTCTAAGCACTCTAATTTGCTGAGCTGAGTTTTATTTTTGTGTTGTTTCACTTCCGAATCATCAGAAGACCGATTGCTGCTAAACTGTATCCAATATCATGGAGCACAATTAGTAAATGATTGTAAAACACAGCATCTTCTAACACAAATGTGAAATTGTCTTCAGTAAGACATTGTCTCAAAAAGCAAAGGGGTGCTCTGACTTGTAGTTGCTTTTTGTTTTCTTCCTGCAATCCAGCTTCTTGAATGCAAAAAGCTGATCCTTTGAAATCACCCATCTGATGTATAACATGGTTTCCCAAACATAACTGCTCAGTGCTTTGCCGGATAGGTAGGCATCCTTCTGACCGTGACGCTTCAAACACACATGCGCTTGATTTTATCAAACCACCTGTATCCCAGGGTGAGACAAAACAACATTTGTTCTGAGGTGCACCGATTTCATGTTCAGAGCCACTCTGACTGTGAAACAACAAGAGTGAAGACAGAAAAGTAGAAGTTTTCAGTTCAGTTTTGGATGACAAAATCCATCTGAAGTATGGAACTACATATTCTGAAGTCTTTTATGGGAACAGCAGAACTCCAAAGACTCTCATGTGACTGCCTTGTGACTGACAAGACCGGCAAGACTTCCATGTGAACCAAAGAGTAACCTGGACCAAGGGTGAATGACCTCTCAGAGGATAAATGCAGATTTATTGCCAACCACTGATTTAAAACAAAAGAAGCCACCTGGATAAGCAACAAAATGTCTTCAAGACTAAAGTTAAGACTAAAACTGCAAGCCTAAAGCACTAAAAAGCCACCAAAAGCCACTCACACAGCACTTGTAATCTTCAACAAGAACACGTGTAGTTTTCAGCACCAACAGGAAGTGACCCTTGTGATGTCATAAGGGTCAGTTTTCCACACGTGCACATCTCCCTCATTTCATAAAGTGTTTTTGAGGATCCCTAAGACCAATAAAGAACATTTGTCTGTAAAATTGGTGGAGTTCCCCTTTAAGATCGAGTTTTAAACATTCCACCACCCACAGCTTCCTCTCTTTTGTTATTTTATGCCCCATTCAAGTTACATCATCTCGTAACTACTGCTCCTTCATCGAAAAAAAAATAGCTTTTTTCTGATCGTTAAGTGCTGTTATGTGACACATTAGTGTCGTTGTGTTTCTGTTGAACCTCCGATCAAAATCCCCACAACTCCAATAACATGAGACAAACCATTTCCTTCTCTGCTCGTTCTCCCATATGTCCTTACACCAGAAGTGTTCCTGAAGGCAACCAATCAATAAAGCTTTCACGCTGAAAGGCTGTAAACCTGAAATAGTAGCCATGACAAGCCCTTGCAGGTAATAGGTCAGCAGTATTGATCAATCTGTTCATAAACACACATTTTAGGATTAATCCTTCTCAAATGTTATGTTCATGTAGAAAGCACAGGAAAACTTGTTTGATATGACTTTGGGACTAATTTTTATTGGCTGAGAATGCCTGCTTGATAAATCATTTATGACAAACCAAATTTGGCTTTCCAAAAATTTTAAAGGTGCATCAGCCAAAGAACTGTGCTGGAGATCAAACAGACCACATACCTTTGTTTCTCCCCTGCTGTCAAATCAGGATAACTTTTTTTAGTGGAGACATCATGAGCATGGCTGTGCAGTAATAAAATCTAAGCGGGAGTGCAACCTGACATTTGCTGCTCGCTTAGTCGTGCGATTTTAAATGTGCAGCACCCATGCGCTGGCGAGACACAGACCTTTCACAATAAATATCATATCCTCATATTGAGAGTTTGCAGGATAGCACTTTCTTAAAAAAAAAAAAATCCTCCACAATTATATCACAGAAGTTCTTGGGAACTTTCATACTGTAGGTCAAAGCACGTAGGTTAACCACAAAAACTGGCTCTTGCTGAGATAATGTTTATTGCATTTCATGAGGGGATATAAGGGGCTAAAAGTTGTATATGCAGATCATTTGAAGTCATGGCACATTTTCACCTGTATGCTTTTGAAGTCTGAACCATGCCAACGTGTCATAGATTTCTTCTTATCTTGAAGAGACACGGTGTCCTTCATCAAACTGAAATTGAGACGATGCAATCCCCTACCTCTCTCTCTCTCTCTCTCTCTCTCTCTCTTCCTTTCCTAATAAGCAGTGCTCTCTTCTTCATGCATGAGGGAGTTGCGATCATTCCCCTCCCTCACTCAGACAGATAGCGGGGGAGATGGATGTGTCAGTCAGTCAGGGCCGTCTCATTTCAGTCAATGCTGTGTACGCTTTCAGTTGTTTAGAGGCCTGCTGGCCGGTAAACCACATATGGCTCGCTTTTTTAAAAGTCTCAAATTTATCAGGGGAAAGCAGAACTGAGCTCATTTTGCTTAGTTATTTTCTAGCAATTCATAGGCTTGTTACCAATACTTCTTCGATGACTGCCTTCATTTCAATTTACAATTTGGCGCTGTTATAAAGAAAACAGACTACTCCTCATAGCACTGGATGGCATGGCTGTTTTCTTCGAATCCCCGCTGCCAAGACGTAGCCACCCAACAGAAACTGGAACAGTCAGTTCAGTACATTTCTCCATCTGCCTCTCTGCAGTGTCATGTCAATGAATAACAAGCACTCGGCCACAATCTCCAATTATGCAAATAGATTGTGGGATCCGGATGTAGGGTTGTTCGTGGGAGATCTAAATGCGCTGATGGTTTAGAGCTCTATCGCATTGGAGTCATGAATAAAGAACTGTCATCTACACACTCTTCTCATCCACATCTGTAAGCTGCCAGTGTGTATTCGCAGATCACAGCAATGCTGCTAAAAAAGTATAAAGGTCTAAGAAATGTGAATAATTCATCTACCAACATTATGGCAGTCATGTCGCATGAAAAACGGAGCCTGTTGATTGTAAGTGACATATTTTGTCATGCACAAGTTCCTTTTATAGACATTTTACTCAGCCAAGTTAATGCCAGCCCTTTATTATCCACTCATCCACCCAGCTGTCTTTTGTTTTGATCCTGTGAGACTCTTGTGGTTTCACTCAACTTTCTGTTAGTTTATAATCACAAAGTGTCTTTTTTTTTTTTTAAGCTCTGCAAGCAATGGGCTCATTTTCAGTGACATGAGGACAAAGAACCCTAATTAGGTATTACTTTTAATACCTTGGTTCAGTTTCAAAGATTAGTATTTAATGAAAACGCTCTTTTTTCTGGCTTCCTGTTTTTAATCAAGTTTCTGAATTGCAAATTCTATAAATATTTTATTAATTTTCCTTTTCAAGGCCAAACAGTCTACTTTTCAGGTCTAGAAATCCAAACGACTAACACATTTTCCATAATATTCTGTTGAGTATTTTTTATGACTCATTCCCTGCAAAACAATTCTTTTAAAATAATATTGCTGCAAAATAACAAATCAAGCAGCAATATTACACTATATTCTCCTTTCTTTTTTCTTGTCATGAGGATTTTATTCTTCACAGGCAGACCAATTTTCAACCAGATTTTCTCTGCTCTACTGGTGTTTTACTTTTAGTCTTGACAGCATGATGGTTTTGGTTGGGACCCTCCAGCCTAATGTCTTGGTACCAATCACAAATATTCTCCCAACATTATAGTCTTATCATCTGTATAGTCTTCTACAGAGGGATACAACATTTTACGAATCCTCCTATTTTTTCTTCAATGTTAAGTTACTGATGTCATGGCCAAAGCATTGTTTCTCACTTCCACTCAACAAAGGGGTTTTCAGAGCTCCCTATTCAGGTCAGGGCTCTGCTGTAATCACAGCCAGAGTGATGACCTGATCCCACTTAATACTGCCTTGCTTGAAATGCCCTGTGGATCTAAAAAGAAACTGGATGCTAGAGATGATGTGAACTGGGGGCTAAATGCAGCAGTTTCTTTAAAGACCACCACAAGTAAGTTATTTCTCCCTCCATTTTTTAAAAAAAAATCTGCCCATCTCATTTTTATGCTAACATAAGAATATCATAGGCATAACACTACCATCATAGCAATGTTCCACTTCCTTTGTAGTTGGTTTTAATTAGCTAGTGTTACATCTTGGCACTGTTACTTCTGGAGTTTTCATTATCATTTATTGTACAGCTTGATTCTGTTCAAATTAGAGCACCCAGCTGAGAGTTGAACTTGGGAACTCTTCCTGAACTTGGTGTTAAAATTGATTTAAGAAATTCAAAATCTAGCTGGTCAGAACCAGGAATACTCACCATCAATTTCAATTTGCTTAAGAATCAACATTTACCAGAATCTGGCCAATCACATTTCTGCTGTGATTGGCCAGATTCTCCTTCCTTACATTTCTACCTACAACTCTGTCTATGTTCACTGCTGAACCAACATAACATCATAGTTAGTGATGTGATGGAGGTGATGTGCAGTCAGGGATGAGATGGGAGGAGAGCAATCCAAGTTGGGATCAATGACTGAGCAACAGCCAGAACAGATATGCATGTACAGACAGTTCTTGCTACAACTCCACGTTTCAAATCCAGGCAACGTAGCTGCTCTTCATCACACGAGGAAATGCTGCTACCTGTCTGCTCCAAGTATATACAACATTTTAGCTTATCTAGCCTGTTGAATGTCTTGCAGTAGTGATTATTCCTGCTTGATCAACTCCAAACATGAAGATCATATCCTTTCATACTGAAAAAAGCAGCAGAAATTCATATATATATATATATATATATATATATATTTTAAATGCATGCATTTCATCAAAGATTTTAAAACTGGCTCTCCAGCAAAAAAATTTCAAATTGCAAGTATTTTGCCTGTGTTCATATATGTTAATTTGGGTTGTACTTTATCTCTTTATCCTGAGTTGTATATAAACTAAAAGATGTGTATAGATTATATATAAAAGATTGTATATAAATTAAAAGATGTGTTCTTTGTTGGCTAAACTAGAAACCAAATTAACAAATGTTGTTCTTCCAAGCTTCAAGAAGAAATACAAGATACATTTCTTCAGTGTTGCAAAGAACTTCCACAGTGTGGTGACATTTCTAGTTGCAATTAAGTTAATTAAGTTAATTAATTAACTTAATTAAGTTAATTAAGTTGCTATTAAGCTACTATGCACACTCTGGACAAAAGTAAGAACTGAACACGTAAAGCTGAATCCATCATCACTTGGAAGTTATTGTCCCACCACTTAAAGTAACTATTCAGCTGTCTTACCCAGAGTCTTCTCTTTTCCACATGCCAGCCACAAATGCGTTATTGAACACCTTTTGAGTTTATGAATAAAAGAACACCCATATGGCCCTGATGACAGAATGTCTTTAATGGCAGGGCACCATTGCAAATGCAGGGCATGTCAAACAGCTCTCTGACTGGCCCGTTATATAACACACCACTGCAGGTGCAAATCATAGAGCTGGGTTGTGAATGGCAGGCAGCAGCTTGCAAGTGACCATCAACTACAAAGTGGGGGGTNGGGGGGGGGAGCAAGCATGTAGGTAGGGTGTTTCAGAGACATGACAAGTGAGAAATGTTGCACATCAACATGCATGCTGACACTGAAATTAGACATAAATACACATGATAACAGGGAAGTGAAAGTTGTTTTTTTTTTTTTTTTTTTTNTTTTTTTTTTTTTTTTTGCTCATTCGGAGTCTTTTGGTTTTAAATGTGTACCCTTAAATCATGAATGAATTATCCAACTGAAGACAGAAGACGCACAAGCCAGTTTACAACGTCAGTTTCTGATGTCTAAAAGGAACAGAATTGTGATACTGTCATCATGTCAAAAAGTTTTGTCTTTCATTTATGAATACTGCATGAGAGGCATGAAGATTAAATAAAGCAGTTGAATGCAAAATGCAGCATCAAACACGCTGAACGGATCACAGTGCAGTTGGATTTGAAGCTGTAAAAGATGGATGCAGGGAGTGAGTGAGCTGCTGCACACCCTCAGAGCTGCTAGCAGCTGTTCAGGGTAGGGACTTGGCAGGTACAGATCGCAAGGGAGCTTGCTAGCATATCTCTCCTCCTCTCCTCCTCCCCTCCTCCTACAGCTATCGATGGCCTCATTTATCTGTCACCACCCCTNATCATTCTGACTTGATTCCCAGCCCCACTCCAGACATCTTTGTCTAACACGCCTTTACCGTCATCGCTGAGCCGAAACAACTCCCATCACTTTTGTTTTTATTCCATCAATTACTTTCCCGCCAAATGCTGTGATCGTCCACACTGAAGCCTGCCTGCTGCCCCACTACTTTGCATCTCGGCTGTCACAAGAGTCCTGTCATTTAATTGTTCACCCATAGGCTTGACATAAAGACTGTATTAGTCGTTCATATTCCCTTTAACACGGTGCCACTAAATACCTATGGGGTCCCCCAAGCAGATATTGTTGTTCTCCTGAAATATATCTTCAATTAGAATGTCATATCTCTGTGCCTCAGCCATGTTGTGCCATTGCTTAGAGTGATGACAGAGAATTAGACATTAGTTCTTCATCTGACAGATGCCTCCCTTCAGAATTTCTCATTAGTCAAATGCATCTCTATTCCATCACTTTCTACTCATACTGTTGACCGAGGATCCTTCTGATGATGACCCACACCGTTTCATTTAATAACAAATTAATTATCACAGTCGAATAAATATTTCACCACAGCAAATACCAATATTTCATTTTTTCAGGCAAACAATTAAAGGGCTAAAATTACAAACTCGTGTTTTATATATATATATATGCTAATAAGATGCTAAAACCAATCACCTTTTGTTTCCAATATGATTCTCCATCATATCACACCTTTTCAGACTACACATCAATCGCACATCTCCCCTGCTTAATACTACTTGCTGATGAAAGCAGAACACCTCACATTTGGACGGCCCACGCCGATAACAGAGCTCTCAGTCTGACAATCAGGCCAAGCAGGTGTTTGGCTGTATGTCAGGGGAATAGAGCAGCTCAACAGCACATTGGTGGATCAGAAGAGGCTTCAGATGCACCTGGTCACGTGCCAAGGCCTCCCTCCCCACACAATCTGGCCTGTTCTGTTCCCACTCAGTGGCAGACGCACCTCCACTGGCAGCTCTGATGGACTCCGAGCTCTGTTCTGGTGACAAATGCAGAGATCATTCACTCCTACGCAAGTGCTTAATCATGATGCACTGCTACTGCTGCTCACACCCCAGATATTTTATCACTAAAGTTATGGCGCTCTTAATCACCCTTTTAGCTCTGAAAGCTAAAAGGGTGATGTGTAGGTTAGTAAGAAAGTCTCGAGTGTTAATTTCATAAAATTTGGGGTTTCAAGAAAGGCATACAGAGCCAATGGAGAAGTCTCATAGAAAGAAAAGCCACTTTTTAGAGCATACTGAGCACTTTGAGATCACCATGTCCTCTACCAAGCACAGAAGTAATAAGCATGGAATAATCCCTGGTTAATACATGTTTAATTCTGTCTTGAATGCAGGCCTTTAGCTGATCATTTTCATCTACCATTTACTGAATAAAGGAACTATTTAGATTTTCAAGCCCTGCAATAATGTGCTGTGTGTTCATGCATAGGTTCTGAAGCTGAATCATGTATCAAAACGTAAAATCACATTCATTTTGTTGTGCAGGATAGTTTTCTTGCATACTTGTTATACAGTAGATCTCCAAGGTTAGTATCAAATGTTTCATAGTGAATTCCTTCTTTCATAGTGTATGAGCAGATATACTTCCTACCATTTGCCTGCAGTATAAATTTATCTCTCAACCTGTGTGTAGGGAAGGTATCAACAATATCAAAGGTAGCCTGAGTGTTGAGAATAAGAGCATCCCAGAGGGTCTGAGAGCTGAAATAAGACAGATACAGACGAGTGAGCCTTGATGGGAAAAAAATATATATAGTATATACAGGTCAGACAGATGGGGCTTGAACCCTGGGGAATGCCTGAAGATGGGAGAGAACATACGCCCTTCTTCACTAAAGTCAGTCCTTCAAAGAGTGAACAGTTACCTAGTGACAACATAAAACCAGGAGAGACTTCTCAAGCAATTGGAAGTCAAAATTTACAAAGCGTTGCACTAAAATTGCACTAGTTTACAACCCCAGCAGGAATACAGTGTGTTTGCCTGGGTTGTCCTGGTAACTTGTTTTGCTAGAAAACAAAAAAAATATATAACTATGATGTCCTGGATTCTAACGCTAAATTGGTAGTGGCTACTCCTCTTGTGAACTTTAATTACCTCCAGTGAAGGTAAAGGATGTGCTTGCAGATTTGCTCCCCAACATAGGAAATCATAATCATTTCCCCTCTGTTTCCAGTTTGATTGCAGTGTATAATTTAAATTTTGCAACTGAAACAGGCAAGACTGAAGCAGCTATTTTCTTTCTTTCTTTTTTTTTTTTTTTTTTNTTTTTTTTTTTTTTTTTCCTGTTCTGAAGCCATTTGTACTTGATTCCTCCCAAGTACATCTTCAATGTCTCCCATAATGTCCAACTGTGTCTTTGCGGAGCTGATAAAGCTGCGGGACTTCAAGGACCATCAAGGTGATTCAGAGTTATGAGGCCTCAGTGAAACCGTTGGCTTATAATGGCTCACTGATAGAACTGAACTGACAGCTGAGAGTTGGAATTATTTCCAGGTTACTGGAAAATACTACAGCCAAAAACAGTGGTGTTTTTCGAAAGAAATCACTATTTAATAAGCCACATTCACTTTGTCTTGATATTTACATTTGTCTCGGTTGAACTTTGGAGACTTTTTTCTGTTGTTTGTGGCAGTTATTCAGCGCATATTGCATCCAGATTTGCCTAAATAGAGTGAACTTCTAAGTCCTTTTTCAGCACTGTGGCGGTGTTTATGCAGATTAGTATCATTTTAGTATTCAGCTTCTCCCTTCAAAATGTTAATAACTGGTCTCATATATAATCTCAAAACAAGTTACTGTCCTTACTGTTGTAGTTAAATCAAAATACACAGGAAGGTACATTAAAAGATCATACCGGCAACTGTGCGTGTTTGAGCTAAATATACACAATCCACTTATATGTCACATTACTGAAAACTTCCCAAAATATAGTACATCAGCAGTAAATTTTAGATTTTTTTTTCCTATCTTCCAGACTGCCACTGGTTTCAGTTCATTCCAGTACTCTATTAAAATGAATTTGTAGACTTGAAACATGCTTGAGATACATAATCTATTTTTTTTTTAAATAACTTTATTTAACTGGTCCAACCTATAGAAGAATCTGCATGGAAGACAATGTATGTCTCCGCCAGGGAATATAGTTCCAGAAGAAGATGGCTTTTACAGAGAAATTAAAATAACTGTACCTTCTACAATCGTACATAAGCGATAGAAAGCGAAACATTGAACTTTCAGGTGGGTGTATCACCGGAACATTTTATTTTGAAATATTAGGGGATTTGAAAAAATAACAGATTTGTTTTGGAGATTGGTTGTCAGTAATGTACCATATATGCCAGTTGTATATATTGGTCTCAAACATGCACGATCGCCAGTATGCTCCTTTAACAACACTCCAAAGAAGTAATTATGGATGGTCACTACAGTCACTGTTGATATGAGCTATCATCTGATGACCTCTTTCTGCTGGAGAAATGACTCACTGTCATTAAGTTGTTCTCAGGACATGCAGACAAAACACAGTAGATTTGATTATCATTCACAGCCTTGCAATGATCTGAGCCACAGAGCAATTACTCGTCAGGAACTGTAATCACTCAGAGTCTAAGCATGCATTTAATTACAGGAGAATTACCAAAAAAATAATCGCTCTTGAACACTAGTCACACAGAATGAGATTTGGCAAAAGGACTGTGAGATGATTACTGCCTGTAAATCTAGCCATAAAATTGGAGGCTATTATACCTCGTACTTGAATGGCTTGTTCAACACAACTCTCGCATGCATAATTTTGCACAGTTCATTACTGTAGTTCATTAAGAGATGCTTTTCAGAATGAGTGGTGTTTATGTATAGCATCGGATATTTACATAATTTTGCCTGTTTTAGTCGTCACGCATTTAGCATCGCACATTCGTCTCCACTGTCAATGAAGTCATTGTAGTCAGTGCACTAGGTGTATAGAAAATTATCAGTTTTATGTTTTACATCACTATAATTGTTAAGGCCGCCCAGTTACCATATGTTGATGTTCTCCTAAACATAACACAGTAAACATTAATTACAGCTGCTACATATGTTATGCAAAATCCAACCACCTGCATATGCTTGTTCCTGCTGCCTTTTTTGTTGATGCTTTGTCGTCCCTTTCTATTTTTCCTCACCCTTTCTCAGGAATGATAATGTATGACAACAAACAACACATGGGGCCACACAGCAGGTGAACCTTGCTGTCTCTCAAGCACCGGCGTCTGGCAACCACTGACCTCCTAACACGCATGCACACACTCATACATACTAACCACCTAGTGTGGCAGCCGTGGCAGTTTAGCAAGCCAGGGAGCTTGTCCGACACGCCGAGTGGACAACAAGGGGAGCTCAAGTGGCAGAGAGGAAGCAGCTTCAGGGTTCTCTTATGATCTACCTACGTCACCACATGTGGTTTTGACAGGGTCAGCAGATTATGCACATAAGCTGCTGTAACTACATCAAATAAACTCATAAGCCAGAGAGTGTTTGAGACTGACAGACCTGGAGGCAACCAAGATGTTCTGTTGTGTTCACCTGATTGCCTGAATGTATTTTCTAGTTATGTCTGCTCTCAGTACCATCTTGCAAAATAAGGAATACAATCTTCCTGTCAATTCATGCATCAGGTTTTTAATTTTTTTATTTATTTTTTTGTTAAATTTTATTTGTTGTTTATTTGTTTATTTTATTTGTTTATCTGGCTCAAAATATAAAGTGAGGCAATCAAGATTGGAAAGTATTTCATTATAAAATACCCATATTTAAATAAATAAATAAATAAATAAATAAATAAATAAATAAAANGTATTTCATTATAAAATACCCATATTTAAATAAATAAATAAATAAATAAATAAATAAATAAATAAAATGTACCATATATACTGTATTCGGGTATAAGCCAATCTCATGTATAAGCCAACCCCCTGATTCTGATCTGCAAATTTATTTTTAAAGAAACCCGTATATAAGCCGACCCCTTGATGTTCCATCAATTTATTTGTTTAGCAAATTACCCTGTTTTTCTAGGTATTGTCATAGTATTCCTGAAAATAATCCACGTACCGGTACTGATAAACATGATATTTATTTCAGCAGCTGATTACCGTAACTGACCTTAGCTGACATTAACTTTTCCAGACTTGTCTTATTTCTGGACTTTGTCTGAACAGTTCATTCCATTCTAGCCAAACAATTCATTCCAGTCCTGCTCTGTGTAACATATGCCCTCATCGTTACAAGTACATGTAGTTTCCATTGTGTGTTGTATCTTATCTCAAGCTTCTTGCTAATAAAGTACAAAACATGATGCTGAACGAGACTACCAAATAACGTTACTGTGCCGGTATATGAAACAACACTTTTATAATTGGCCCATTCTTTTGTCTTTGATCAATCACAACAGCGCTTACTGGTTGCTGTAAATGGCCACCGCAAAATGTGCTAGATAAGATATTTTGTCAGGAAATATCTCATTCTAAGGTATGATTTAAACTATTTTCCATGGGTAGTGGTAATGGGTAGTATTTCCACCCCTGGAAATTTCGTTCTCTGGGATCAAATTTGAATTTCTCATGTGTAAGTCGACCCCCCGATTTGCTTTGTGAAACTTGGTAATAAAAACTCGGCTTACATTTGAGTATATACGGTAATTCTGATTGTGTCCATGCACACTACAAAGTATTCATGTTTACTGCGCTTAGAAGCCATAGAAGACAAAGCTTCACTGAGCTGCTTGTTTCACATTGATACATCAGAAAAGTAGATGGATGTATAATTTCTAATAAAATTCTAAATTCTTTTACTTACTAGAAGCTTAAAATTACAACAAAATTACTCCATTTAATAGCACACCATTTATTATACCATTTACATTTTTTTTTTTTTAATCTAAAATCGTGATGCACAGAACACAACATCACTTGTATTCATGCCCCATAGTCAAATTATTGTTAATTACACATTTTACTGTGTAACATTTGGACAAAGAAACCAAGAAAACCAAATTCTAGGAACACTAGACAAGGGAAATGTTTTAGCAAAGGGCACATTGTGGTGTTTCACGTAAGGAGTAGAGCCTTATGAAAGTGGGAGAGAAAACAATGCAGTTCATCAGACCGTTCAGCGAGCAAGCGGTCAAGGCAGGGTGAACCCTTATCTAAAGTGATGACTAAAACCACACCGTCTGGCCAAGGCCGCTGCACTAAATTAAATCACCAGCAAATGATGTCATCGTTTGTGATACATTCCCTCACATGCTGCCGACTGCACTCATTACAGTCTATAATAACTTAGTCTAGAATACACACAAAGAAGGAAGGAAAGGCTACATGCTGCTTTTTCAGACAATCCTAGTTGCAGCAACATTATAAGGCAAATAATTTACAATTAAGTGATTCAATTATGAAAGACTGGCAAGTTTAACGTGTTGTAATTACAATGTCCGTCTAAGGTAATATAATAAAATAGCTTTGATTCTAATGTGCCAAATAAAAACAGCTTGGAGCAACCATGATTATAAATGTAATAAATATGCTATTACAACCTGTAAATGAAAAGAAATCCAATAAATTGTACACTTTATAGAGGTTTATTGCATTTTGAAAGTAATATTCTTTTCTTGTCGTTATGACACCAATCACCTTTTTTTTTTTTTTTTTTTNTTTTTTTTTTTTTTTTACCACCTACAGTGTATCATCACCACATGCAGAGACAGGACCGTGGGCGAGGATGATGGTAATACCCGAGGTGTGATCATACCATGTTCCTGCCAAGTCATAGTGACAGGAGGAGACAGTAATCTCTCCTCGCCCTTACTGCAGTATTTGACTGTAATCTCAGATTAATGTCCAGGAAATGGCCTGACTAGATGATGCACACTGGGGTAGATGTTGCAGCTTGTTAAGTCATGTTCTGCAGCACATACTTGTTCTCTGGTGTTCCTTAATCTGGTTACCTAAGGGAACAAGGTCAGGATGTTGTCTTGTCTGTGTTTTTTAATGTTTCATAAATTTGGATATTTCTTTTTTTCTCTCCATTTCCTTCAAGGTCCATTTCAAATTACACATTTTGGATTCACTCTAAGAACTTACAGTAGCCTAACGTGGACTGATTTTTAAATTTTAAATTTTTTTAAAAATTGTATTTTTTTTTTTGCTGGTCTGCATGTGATTTTTTACCAGGTTTTGTGAAGGAGCATGCGTTGATTGCGTGACGATTTCTTTGACCCTCTCTCTGTATGTGTAGTACAGGTGTTTTATCTTTGTGCTCTCTAGCTACACAACTATTACTGTTGTTACAGAGTCTGACTCTGACTCTGTAATTTTCCTAATTTAGTAAAATCGAAGGTGTTAGCTGTTCAACTAAAACAAATGTTGCCGCCAAATGAACGCACATTTGAATGCAGTTTGACATAATGTAAAACCTTAAATATAACTGATCATGTTCACTGATCTGACAAATGAATGAGGGTGACTTTCAGTTTTATAATATTAAGTAAAACTTAGTCATGGCATCAGTTTGTTATATTTTCCTTTTTCCATCTGATACAGGGCCCCAAACTTATTGGCTCTCCATAGAGGTCCTTATTGGTTGAGGATTTTTTTTTTGTTTGTTTTTTTTTTGCTTTTGTTTTATTTTTTTTATTTATTTATTTATTTTTGAGGAGTTATTCTTGATTTCCTTTGGGTATGCCATTTTAGAAGATGATACTCCCCAAAATGCTATGCTTTAAAGGGGTTAAAGTTACAATCCATGATCTGTATTGCCAAAAACTGGGCTTTTATATTACTACTACTGTTCAAACCTTTGCAGCTTTTATGATTTTATCAGTACATTGTTCTGGAAAGCTGGGTGAGCAGTGAAACGGTTAAAAGTATTTCCAGCAGTAGTGGACAGTATCCTCCCCTGTAGCAAAGCCTTGAACAATGACTTAATGCACTCCGCTGAGGCTGCTTCACATCCCACTAATGGATCATTTTTCACCTGGCACCTCAGCTCTCTTAAGATCAACTGAGAGGGATCAGCTTTATCGATTCCTTTCCTCTACACCAATCTGGATCAATAAGGATTCCTACATTATAAACCACCAGCCCCATTTCCAGTTCTGCTGCACCTCGTCATGATCTCACTCTTGTCAGTTGAAGTTGCATAATGAATTATGTTGATGCAATTGATTTTCCTTCACTAATAGCTCCATGATCAAGCGAGGCGGGACAGCTGCCTTTGGAAGGATATTTTAAGCGATGCCACACCCAAAGATGTGTTCTCCATATCCACCTCTAATTATTATTGTTAAGACTTTATGGTGTCCATCTTTAGCCTCGGCTGCAGCACTTTTAATGATAATCACTCTTGCAAGTTGTCTTCGTCAACGCCCAGATCTATTCCCCGAGTGCACATTCTGCTAGATGATTCATTGGCATGTTGAAAAAGCAGTGGGAAGTCTGGGATATTGTTAAAACCTGCAGGGGGAGGAAAAAAAAAAAAGAGTGTGCAATACATCAAAGATGTCGAGATGCCTCGATGATGCGCTTACTGGCATGATCAAAACAGCGCGCTCTAAATGCAAAATCTCTCTTTCCGATTGTTGAGATGGGACGAGAGCACAAAAACAAACAACAATCAGGGAAACAAAACAAAGGAAGGAACCAAACACTGTGAATAGGAGCATCTTCAAAAGATTAGAATATGTCTGAGTGCCATTGTGATAATGACCCTTTAGCTCATAAGCAACCTATCATCTATCTGCTTACGGGGAAGAAAAAGACAAACCATTTCCAATATGATCAGATATCATAACAAAAAGATGAAAGAGGAAGCAATTATTTATACTGCTCGTTGACATTGGTATCAGATACGCCGGGAAGGTGGTTGGGTGTCAGATCTCACTGGGTAATGCAGTGGGGGGTGGAGAGTGGAATACATTCCGCTTTTTACCTTCAACATTTCCACTTATTTATTATGCGAGGCTGTGCAGGGTTAACGGCACAGGAAGGCCTCTCCGCCTGTGAGGATTATTGGCAGTATGCTCCCACAAAACAGCTGTGGAAGGGAAATAATTGTCTTAAGGTGAATAACAATAATGTGTTATCCTGGCAAGGAGGTTTTAATAAGAGCCAAATAGAGTTTATTTCTCCAATGGATGTTTAATTTATGAGATGCTCATATGAAGCTTGTTACTCTTGGTTTATATTCATGCTTATGTGAAGAAATGAGAGAATAGAAGGGATTTAGCAGAATGCACAAGGAAATGAACAGGGGTTGAAGGGCCATGGCAGCGAGCCTATAAACACAGTGCTACAAGGACTCTCCCCTGAGTGAGTCTGGGTTTAGTGAATGAAATCCCTCCTTATCTATTCAGCTTGGGCTGCCGATCGGTAAATGTTATCCTGGGTAAAACCCTTTCTCTCAGAATCAAACACAAATGAGCCTGTTTTCCTGACTAAATCAGCCAAGATGTGCAAAGCTAGAGGAAAGCACATTAGAATGGCCTGCGCTGGTCAATACTTGGTGGAAACGTAAAGTATCGCCTTGAGTTAGCAACCAAGAATGGCAGCCGTGACATTAAGACAAAGAGCTTGTGTTTCTCACCCTGCTAAGCCATGCTTGGCCTGTTGGTGACTTGTGTTAGGTCAGACAGACACCATGTTCTGAGGCGCAGGAAGTGTCTGGCAGGTTGACTGTCAGAATCAGCAGGGGAGTCGCCAACCCTCTGCGAGCTGAGCGTGCAGACAGAGGTGGTCATTAAACACTTGCTGTCTTTGATGAAATTGTAATTAGCATTACCACGACTGATAATAATGATANGGTCATTAAACACTTGCTGTCTTTGATGAAATTGTAATTAGCATTACCACGACTGATAATAATGATAATAATGATGAATAATGTTTAAAAAAAACTGAATAATAATGACACCTTGATTTTTTGATGTTAGTGTTTGATTAGTTTTCTATTCATTAGGGGTAATTTGGGTTATCTGAATCCTTCATAGCTGTAAGGAAAGCTAGACGTTGCGTGGTTTTAAGTTTTATAGTTTTTACTTTAAAACATTTCTGTTTTGATATGAACTGATCCCATGTTGTATTTACATACATGTACGTATTTGTGTTTGCTTTCCCTTGGACATTTCACCAACCATCGTACTTTTACGATGTTTGGATAAATCTACTAGACTTATCAGCAATGCCTCTTCGCTCTTGTGCATGTGCTATAATTTTCACCTATCTGATATAAGATTAGTAATTGCACAATTATTTTGGCCTTTAATCTTGAATTTCCACTTTCAAATGGCTTCTGTGTTGTGGTGTCCCAGTTATTTCTAGTAATACCATTCATTTCTCATATTTGAAAACCATATCAAGCAGGTAAAATCTGCTCTATATTGAAGTCTGTAGACCAGCAAATGACCTCTGGATTTTGGTGAAAAATATGCAACATTTGTTCTATGCAGTTTGTCATAGCAGATCAAAATAATTGTTCAAAGCACACACTTCAAAATTCATATTTACGAGGTAAGTGTGTAAAACATACAGATGCAGAGGTGTGCACAAAGGAAAATAAGCCTGGTATCTGCATTTGAGGGAAAAAAAAAAAAAAAAAAAANAAAAAAAAAAAAAAAAAAAACTATGTATTTTGGGATAGACTTGTACTGTATATCATAATGCTACAGACATGCAGAATTAATAATTCATCCATGAGTCTCTGTGATAAATAAAATATATACCTTTAGGAAAACAATCATCAAGCTTTTTGAAATGTATATTCAGTTACAATCATATGGAGCTCCAAATTCAGAATTACTAAACTTTTACTGCTTTTAAATAAAAGCACCACTCTTTTTAACAAGTCAAATATAGTTCACATAACTCAAAATATAAGCTAAAGAAAGCTCAAATATAAACTCTTTTTGTATTTGTTGCAGACCACAAATTAGGAACTAAGACAAACCTGTCAATGAAGGACAGTAATAAATGTTCACAAAATACACAAAATACAGTATGCTAGTTTCACTGAATTATTTATACAAAAATAAAAAAAAGAAGAAGAAGCATTTTAAAGCTGTAATTAATATTATGGATATTAAATAAGTCATTTTCAGTATGGTTCCTCAGCTGGCACAATAACTAAAATCAAAGCAGGGGGCTTTTGATTTTATTTGTCACTGCTCACCAAGGTGCACCAGATGTAATCCTGTTTGCACATTGAGAAATCCCTGCTTCTTTGGCTGTTTGATCTGGTTTCTGCCTTGAGCACATTCTAGTTTTGCCGCCCTCCTCTACTCAGCATATGATTTCTTTTCCACAGGAGAAAAAAAGGGTCAATTGAAGAAAATGAAGAAAATTGCAATTTAAATATTCATAAGGCTCTTTGTCTTTTGCCTCCCATCAGTGTCAGAGGGAGATCATGCTATTCCGCCGTGGATTTTGGCAATTACCTCTCATTGTAACCTCCGCATGTCCAAAGTCACCCTTGTGCACTTGAGAGACACAAGCAACCTTAACATAATTGTGAGGTTAGAAGAGGATGCCAACAGATTGGATAGTGTTAAGGCTGATATCATTCCACTGCGGCTGAATAGGAGCACAACCCTGTATTGCCTATTGTGAATTAATCTTATTGCCATGGCCGTGCAGTCTGAAAAAGATTACATTGTATAATTGCATGTCTAGCTGTGGTAAAATGAACCATTGTGAACGCAAGCACCAAGCACAGCATCTAGATATGGGTAACAAATATTAATCTATTTTCAAAACTCACACTGTGTCCTGATATTGCCTCACTTTAAGTGTGTGTATTAGTCCCCAAACAGTAGCTTTAAGGTCAAGTTATTATTTGGTTTTAAAATATAACTCAGGAACTTATGTGCAGCTTTTCTTTTTTTTTTTCTCCCAACATGTTTGATTGTTGGGCAAAGCAACATCCCAGTCTTGTCTTGAAGGTGGACAGAAACTGAAATCTGACGCTGGCATCAACAACAGCCAATGAAAGCTCAAGCAATAGACACCTGCACTTCTTTTGCTGCTTTACACACACGTGGAGAAAACACTGAAATAAAACCTGTTGGTTCTTAAAATGAGATTGTGATGTCATTTTGGGCCTGTTCTATTCTCAGTATGGTTTTGGTGTGAGTCCTCTCCTATTATAAGGGGATTTCCTTTCATTTCCCCCTTTCATGTAACTCATATTAAATGGTTACAATCCTCCGCTGGAGTAGTAAAAAGTTAATCTTTTTTACAATCACTTTCAAAAATTTTTGTTGAGCTTTAAGCCTCTCGGATGGTTATTCCTTGGAAGCGCACCTGCAAGATTTTGTGCATTTTGGGGACAACCTGGTGTATCTCAGGCTTTTGACTCATCATTTAATAAACCTACGATTATCTTGAGTGAACACCTGGGAGACGGTTTTCATATCAGTCACGCTTGAACGACCTCGTCTGCAAAGACAGTCTCCTAGTGCGTCCCCAGCTGTAGTCTACCTAACTCTGTGTAGTGACAACAGTGTCATCAGGGTGTATCTAACTCGGACAGGAACTTGGCAAACGTGGCTTCAGCTACAGCCAAAACAGTGCCAACTCTGTCACGCTAATGTTCCAGTACAGCCCACAGGGAGTCTGCTCCCCAGTGTCTCTGTTCTCCAAGTGCCAATTATGCCATCCAACTGAATTATGCCCTTGAGTGGTATTATTAGCAGTTGTTGAGGGATCCAAACATTTGTATTCATTAAGGCTTGTTCACCATAATGATTGAATGACCAGCCCAGTCTAATTAACATGTAATTACAGACACAACTCATAACGAATTTAAAATTTTATTAGCTGCATGTGCTGCAAAGATTTGCCACTTTTGGAGCGCTAATCCAGTTTGAGTTGCTTTTGTCTGTAGGTAAATGCAAAGTCATCTTGGTGCCAGTGCCACTGAGTATCATATAATAGAGCCACTCTGCACATCTTCCACTCTTTGCATCAGTTCCACAACATGTCTCTAGTGGTAGCCAAGGCTCAGTTTGAAGTCATTCTGCGCACAAGCATATTCGGTTTAATGAAGCCATGAATCAAAGACCAACCAGCTCATCCTGGCTAACTGGTGCAGCCGTTAATGTATTCCCCAGTATCCCCAATTCTGTATGCTCTAGCCCACTGAGAATTCACAGACTTTCTGCCCCCATGCATAACTAGCAGGCCATAAATCACACTTGCTCTTATGTAACCTCAGTGCGAATATCAGTGGCGACAGAGTGCAGTCATGGTGTACACTATGTGAAGCTTCCAAAAACATGTTCAGTCAGGTTTTACATGTAAAAAAAAAGAATCCTGTTGGGATTAGATGCTTCTGTTAATTGAGACTTCCTATTAAACACAAACTTTAAACTTTATTGATTTCCAAAAATGGAAATCAATCACTCTTGAAATCAGCACTTCAATGCTTTACATAATATCTTTTCCATTTTTTTTCTTTTCCAATCTCTCTTATTCAGTCTGTCTATCTGACCCCTTCTCTTTCTCTTCCACTGAGCCACAGCTGATCGGGCTGCTAGTTTGTGTCACAAAGCCCTCTCAGTGTGCGAGAGGAGCCAGTTGGCCCGTCCCTTTAGTGAAACACTCTGGGTTCCTCCGTGCTCTAGTAGGTCACTGCTTTCATCTCTCTCTCTCTGATACACTCATTGAGTCACACATACAGTACATTGTTGATGGGTTAGACTTGGTGCTGCCACTGTGTGAGTTGGGGCCAAAAAAGCAACATGCACCTTTTTATGTGTGAAGTCAAGCCCACCAGGAAGCATTGCTCTTTTTCTCCCGTTATTTAGCTCTCTGTGGCGTTATGCAGTTCGCGTATAAAGCCGCCAAAGGCTGCAGAGTTGGTGCCTTCCTCTTTCCATCTGCCTGCGAGGCAGCTGGTCATCTAAAACTCTTCACAATTAAGTGGAAGGAGCCGAACTGCACTCAGCATGACTGCAGCATATCACACTTAGTCAGAGCTACTCTACAGTGAGCCAAGTCAGGCTGACCTTTGATGCTTTACTTTTAACATACTTCTACACAAAGAACAACAAATGCTCTGCACCACCAACAAAAAGGCTGTTTTCATCCTTGGACTTCAAATACATGAGTGGAAATACAACATAACTCACTGTGACAATGTGTCCTTTGATTATCACAGAATATGGTTTTACACATTGAAATTTCTTTCCGTAAAGTCATTTATTTCATCAGACACCAAAAAATCAAACGTAAGCAGCAGTAAGATAAGATCTGTCCAAAGCTCCTCTTTTTTCCCCCTCTTTCATATTCAACTTAGCATAGGTTTTGGGACTGTCTTATAACTAAAAAACAAGTAGTTTAGGTAGGTAATGAAGCTTATTAAACATATGTATTGAATCAGAAGTCTAAAAAGCATTTCATATCAATTATTTCTTTACAACTTTAGTTGTCTTTTTTTTAATGAAACAAAAGAACAAAGAGTATCCAATGCATTACGGATGACATGATCAAATCAACAGCTTCAGCAGAGTTGTTACCCTTGTCTAGATCCAAGTTTACTTTTCAGTCATCCTCTTAGCCCAAATTCAATTAATACAATTAAATGTAATCCGGTGTAGGACTGCAGGTGCTCACAGGGGTTTGATTAAAAATTTAACAATGGCATGACGGGAAAATCGAATTAAAGACATGGCTGCCTCAGTCAGCCAAGTGGTAGACAGTGGAAACTCATCAGTGTCTTACTAAGGCTATGTGTGTGTGTGTGTGTGTGTGTGTGTGTGTGTGTCTCCATAAGTTCCTGTGTGTGAATACATGCATGCACACGACCCTGCCATCTCAGTACACAAGATAATCCACATCCCGGAAAAAGCACAAACTGCAGTCTTCTGGAAGACTGCGGAAGGTAATTACAAATTAGGCCAACCCTTGGATCATGAGGCAGGTGGCATTCTCCAGTGCCTCCCATCACCCTGACTCGCTCTGTCCAAAACAGGCTTAGGCCAAGTGAACAATGACTCAGACGTCCCCACTGTGACAATAACACAAACAGGCTTCCCGACACCAATTCCCAGCAGCACTGAGCCTGCTGGGAATTGGTGTCCTTGGTGAATGGCTTAGGGTGAATTGGCAGCAGAGGTCAATGATTGGGTACACAGTGAGAAATATATTGGGAGGTGTGTGTGTATATGTATATATATATATATATATATGCAAAGGACCAAAATAATTCCGTAGAATTCACTGTGACATTTGATACGAAATAAAAACAGAAAGTAAATCAGTAAATTCAGCCTTTTTCATTTTCAAATTCTTGATATTGTCTTAAAAAGCATTGAGCAAAATAATACTGATGATAGAATTTATACACACACAATTCCATGTTCTCGGCCCTGAGCACAAGAGAAGGTACTCAGCACCAGATCCAGAGAGGTAGGGATCTACCACACCAGACAAGACCCAAGGTGCACGCTGTGCAAAGACACCCCTGAGACAGTCCAGCACTTGGTAGCAGGGTGTAATATGCAGCTGGGAAAGCGTACACTGAGAGGCATAACCAAGTGGCTGGGACAGTGTACAGGAACATCTGTGCTAAATTCGGACTGGAAGCCCCTAAGTCCAAATGGAAGACATTGCCAAAAGTGATTGAGAATGGCAGAATGAAGATCCTGTGGGACTTCAAGTTCCAGACTGACAAGCAGCTGCTGCTAACCAGCCAGACATGGTGGTTAACAAG